>LR749713.1:1630596-1693741 GCA_902729485.2 Mus minutoides
GAAGCCAGATTGAATCAGTCAGCTTGGAGAGGAGTTTGAGCCAGAACAACTAAGTTGAATCTGCCAACCAGAGATCAGGAAGAACTAGGTTGTGCTTATTCAGGAGGAAGTCTCAGAGGCTGAAACATTGTAGGCCTACATTAGATTGTATAGAGGCTAGAAGCTTCCAAGTCTAGGCCTAGGTTAGTAGACAGAGGCAATAAGCATCAGAGACATTTAAATCAGGCACATAAAAGAAGCATTATGGCCCTTTCAAGCCTCCTTTTCTTTCCTTTCCTTTCCTTTCCTTTCCTTTCCTTTCCTTTCCTTTCCTTTCCTTTCCTTTTCTTTTCTTTCTTTTCTCTCTCAAGACAGGGTTTCTCTGTGTAACCCTAGCTGTATTGGAACTAGCTCTGTAGACCAGGCTGGCCTTGAACTCACGGAGATCCACCTGTCTCTGCCTCCTGAGTTCTGGGATCAAAGGCATGCACCACCACCACTCAGTTTCTATTTTGTTCTTAAGGCTGTTTGTCTAAAAAAATTGCTGGAGTGGATGGCCTCTAGCTACTGATTGCTTTTCGTTTCCTGAAACCTTTAGGCACGAAAGGATTCCTGTGTTCATTAGTATCTATAGATCCTTTCCTCTACACGACATGAAACCCATTATTTCTCAAATACTAATGATTTGGCAAAAAAAACTTCTGAAGACTTCCAGTGGATAAATATTAAAACTACACAGTGTCAAAGCCCGGCCTTTACAATCAGGTGTGGCTTTGTCCTCTTCTGTGTGTGAATCTGGGTCCAGGTGATCCCTCTTTCAGCATTCCTCAAGCCTTGCTGATCAACTCCTTTGCGGAGGGTAATCCTAGGCACAAGCCAGGGATTCCTGCTCAGTGCATTTCAAACTGACTCTCAGTCTCTCAGAGCCAGCTGCTTTACCCTTCTTGGGCTTCACCAAGAGGAATATTTTTTTTTCTTTTTACAATAGCGCTCCCTTGAGCTAGGTGTGGTGTCACATGCCTTTAATCCCAGCACCCAGGAGGCAGAGGCAGGTGGATCTCTATGACTTCAAGACCAGTCTGGTGGTCTACATGGTGAGTTCCAGGACAATCAAGGGTATATAGAGAAACCCTGAAATACAAAGACAAAAATAAATGAACAAAATCAGCTTGCCCTTAAATGTTGTCCTGAGGTCACGCAGGCTTCAGCAGGTCTGCTCCCTGTTAGCAAAGGTTCTTTCTCAGGCTCTTTCTAGTGGTACCTTTTAAAACCTTTGATTCCTTTTAAGACAACTTTTCCCTTCTATATTCTGTGACATTTTTGTTCTCTTTGCAAGCCAGAACTTTAGTCTGAAGAAATGCAGATGTATGTATGTATGTAGCCTAGACTGGCCTTCATCAAGGCCCTGTACTAAGGCACACATAATGCACCAAGCCTGGGTGGCCGTGCCACTGTCCCTGACTCCCATATTGTCCCAACTCACCTTGCAAGCAGCTACAACCCTCCCACAGCCTTAACACCTTATAGTGGTCAGAGCCAGGCCCACTAACCTGACAAGCACACTCACCCCAAAAGGTATGTCCAACAGATAACCCATGAAGTTATATTTTGACTACTTTTTGATATTTGCAGAAGTACCTGTAGGTGGGACTTAGTGACCGTGGGTGCCCACTTCATGGCTTCCTGCAGGATCATTCCACAGCGTGCAGCAAAGTCTTTCACGATGCTCTGGAAGTTAGACAACTTGAAATCAGCTTATCTCGGTTGTAGTGACTGTCACAGGCTAAACTGTGTCTTCTTCAAAGTCTTATGTTGAAGCCCTGATCCTCAGAAACTCAGAATGAGACTGTACTTGGATAGGGCTTTGAAAGAGGTGATTAAATTAAAGGCCACTGAGGGGAAGCTGAGCCTAATACAGCTGGTATACTTATGCAAGGAAGAAATGTGGAAACATCAGGGACACGCCTCAGAGGGAAGACTACATGAGAACACAGAGAAGGATTCTGCTTTCCAAGGAGAGTAATCTCAGAAGACTCCCCTGCTAACACCTGGTTCTCGGACATTTTATGCCCATAATTGTGAGGAAATTTCTTTCCTTAAGCCACCTAGTGTAAGGAGATGGATATGGAAGCTTTATCAGTGACTATGTACTAACACCAAAGCTCCAGGGTACAGGGATTCTGAGTACACTTTGGTCTGTGGTTCTTGCAGAAGGCTGTGTGGTAGATCCAACAACATAAACAGTCCATCTTAAGGCTACTGTGCAACATGTCCTGAGTCAGTCAATAAATGAAAAGGCATGTTCTAGGGCTAGAGATATGCCTCAGTGGTTAAAGACTGTCTTCTAAAGGTCCTGAGTTCAATTCCCAGAAACCACATGGTGGCTCATAACCATCTGTAATGGAATCTGATGCCCTCTTCTGGTGTGTCTGAAGACAGCAACAGGACATACATAAAGTAAAATAAAATAAATAAATCTTAAAAAAAAAAAAAAGAAAAAGAAAGAAAAGGCATGTTCTGGATGGGAAAAAAAGTCTGTACAGGTGCCACATCATTATGCCCAGTGGAGAGGCCTAAGTTAAGGCAGGCCCTGCCCAGGCTGGAAGTACGCTGGGTTAGTTCAGTACTATATAGCAGGGTCTCCTTCTCAGACTCAGTCGGGAGAGGAGCTATCAAGACATCTTCCTTATCTGGGGCTACATTACTGTTTTCAAAGGTTATGGCAAAACCAGAGTCTGTCATTCTACTCTACAGTGAACAAGTTGGCATGCTTCTTTTAGGAGTGAACTCTAAACATCATGCTGGCTCAATGCATGCTGATAGCCGACTCATAGCTAGAAATGTCTTTGGCAGCTAAAGCAGTCATGCTGCAGAGTCAGGGACAGAGTTCCAGGAAACCTGGAACACAGACAGGCTCAGGAATTCAGGAGCTCCCCCTGCAGTGGGCAGTGCCAAGAGCCTGGGGACTCAGGGACCTAAGGTATGTTGAATGCCTGTCTTGACAGCCCCAGGGAGACCTCATTCTAGGGGACCAGTTGGGACTTACCTCCCGGGCTTCATATGTGTCAGGAACCGTGATCCGATAGGGGGCATCAGGAATGTCATAGTAAGGTTGGTCCTTGTGAATATCCTAGGAACAACAGACCCCTTAGCCTTCAAGTGTGCTTCTGCCAAGCATGTGACACAGTCAACAGTGTCATATGCCCCTCATGGACTCCCATACTTGCTACAGCCTAGTGAGAGACATCGGGAACAGTTTGGGTACCTACTCCATTTACCACTTGCATGTAAGTGAGGCTCAGGGATATTATTGGAGTCAGTACAACACATAGTGGGAAGCTCATGTGTTAGGTACACCTACACACTGGAACACTCACAGCACTTAGTGATAGTGACAGGGTCTGCAGGATGTCCAACATGGTCTTCAGCACAGTTCCGCTCCAGAGCAAGTGTGGAAACCTACAGCAAGAAGGGTTCTCAGGGATGAGGAGATGAACTTTCCAGGAACCTACACTGTCCACCTCTAGGGCTTCCCCTGCACAGGCAGGAGCCCATTGAGACACAGCACCTATCCACCTCTCTCTCCACAGTAAGGTGTATGGAGCCTGGTCAGAAATATTCTCAGGTCCTGCCCATCCTACTTCTGAGGGCAAATACAGGCCACAGCCCTCCTTTCCAAAGAAGTCCTAGTGTTTTATGGTGGTTCCCCAGTATTACTCACACTAGGGCACCAACAGAAAACAAGAATAATGGAATGAAGTAAAGCAGTGGAATGAAGTAACAGGTCATGGGCTGATGGCTCATGTGCACCAATCATCTTATACGTGGCCTGGCTTGGATGTACACCTTATGTGCATAGCTTGGTCCTTGTGGATATCCTGGCTGGCTCCTGACCTATCTATCCTCAGATTCTGCAGCTGCCTCGGGAAGCGGAAGGTAGGCTGTGTGCTAATTTAGCCTTTATACTTCAGAGTCTACCCAGCTTACCTTCTGAAAGGTGTTATGTCTAAGCCTACTTTGTCTCTTAGCACAATCAGTGGGAAAATACAAGGGTAAGCTTTTATTCTGAGAAATTCAAAGGATCCTTATTCTCCTGAAGGACTTCTAGCTAAATCCTGGGTTAGGAGATAGTGAGCTTATTTTAGTTAATACCAATGGCTCAGAATGAGCATGTTTCTAGGCTAAAATTCAGGCTGTAACAAACTCATTGACATTCTTCAGGGAGCTGTATCACCCCTGAATATTTGTTCTGACTTTGTTATTTTCTGGGCTGATGATGCAATGGTGGTTTTTCCATGTTCCAAGCTATCAACATTTATATACATATAAAGCATTAGAGAGAAATCAAACTTACTTATCCACCAGACCAGACAGGTATTTGTCAGCTACTCTCCTTATCCTCTTATGAATGTGGTTGAAGTTCACCAGCAGAAACTGGGCATGCCGCTCCAGCTCCTCTTCATTCTCCTTGGTCTTAGCCTAGAGCGAGAAGACAGGTACCATAGGGCTCTCCTGTGTGTCTCCAGCAGGCACCCGCTGGCACTCAGGCAGGCTTACTTTTTCTGCCATCATGTTCAGGAAAGCATCAAACACTTTGTCTGCAACAGCAATTACACACTGCATCATCCCTGCAAGAAAAAGGAGTTCCAGGGATCAGGCACAGTCACAAAAGTTACCAACGATCTCAAATGCACAGAGCTGCAGAGTAGTAGCTCTGCCATAACCAGTCTGCAGTTGTCACAAGCAGGAAACCTGGTGCCACACTATCACCCGATCCTCCCATTCATGTCCCTCTTCTGTTCCTAGAGTGAATCCTGGACATCGCACAGAATTTCCTCATATCTCTTTGTCTCTTATAACTGTGTTGATCCCTCGGTCTGTTCTTGGACCTTATGAACTTGATACTTTAAGGACACAGTTAATTTATGGAAGGGTTTTCAATTTAGCTATCTGAGACCTGTTCATTAGTGTAGGATTCAGGGGACTTGGAATGCTGGAAATGATCATTCATATTCATTCTCTCTCTCTCTCTCTCTCTCTCTCTCTCTCTCTCTTTCTCCATCCCTTTCTCTTTCCCTCCCTCCCTCCCTCCGTCTCTCTCTCTCCTCTCCCCTGCCCCCCCCACCCACCATGGGGTTTCTTTTTTTTTTTTTTTGGCTTTTTCGAGACAGGGTTTCTCTGTGTAGCCCTGGCTGTCCTGGAACTCACTCTGTAGACCAGGCTGGCCTCGAACTCAGAAATCCGCCTGCCTCTGCCTCCCGAGTGCTGGGATTAAAGGCGTGCGCCACCACGCCCGGCTCTCACCATGGGGTTTGTTAAGACATGCTTTGACTGGTTTGCTTATCATGTGTAGACCAGGCTAGACTTGAACTCTTGGCAATACTCTGACCCGAGACTTCTGGGTGCTGGAGTGAGAGATGTGTGCTAGCATACCTGTTTCTCTTGTCTTATCATATTGGGGGCTGTGGCATCTTCCATAAGTTATTTTGAAAAAATAATTATGTGTGTATGTCTCTGTGTGTTTATGTGCATGTGTATGTACTACTACTGCTCATAAAGGCCAGAAGGGGCACTGGACTCCTTGGAGCTAGCTGTGTTACAGGAATTTGCCTGATATGGGTGCTGGGACTCAACATCAGCAGTTCTCTTAATTGCTGAGCCATCTCTCTAGTCCCCAAATTGAAAGTCATTTAAGGGTTGACATGACCTTCAAAACCTTTCCAATATCAGAGCCTGTCCTGGCAAAAGCCCACCTGTAATATCAGTACTTGGGTGGTGAAGGCCAGACCACAAGTTCAAGTCTAATCTAAGCTGTATGACCCTGTTTAAAGGAAAAATAAAATAAAAAAAACAAAAAAACCCAGCCAGACTCATGGTGCACGCCTTTAATTTCAGCACTCGGAAGGCAGAGGCAGGGGAATCTCTGAGTTTGAGGCCAATCTAATCTACAGAGCAAGTTCCAGGAGAGCCAGAACTACACAGAGAAGCCCTGTCTTTATGATTATGATTATATATATATATATATATATATATATATATATATATATATATATATATATATATATATAAAGATTTATTTTATTTATTATATGTAAATACATTGTAGCTGTCTTCAGACACTCCAGAAGAGGGCGCCAGATCTCGTTACGGATGGTTGTGAGCCACCATGTGGATGCTGGGATTTGAACTTATCACCTTCGGAAGAGCAGTCGGGTGCTCTTACCCGCTGAGCCATCTCACCAGCCCCTATATATTTTCTTTATTTATATTTCAAATGTTATGCCCTTTCCTAGTTTACCCTCTGAAACCCTCATCCCATTCCCCCTCCTCCTGCTCACCAACCCACCTGCTCCTTATTCCTGGCCCTGGCAGTCCCCTTTACTGGGGCATAAAACCTTCATAGGACCAAGGACCTCTCCTTCCATTGATGATCAACTAGGCCATCCTCTGCTACATATGCAGCTAGAGCCATGAGTCCCACCATGTGTTTTCTTTGGTTGGTAGTTTAGTCCCAGGGAACTCTGGAGATAGTGGTTAGTTCATATTGTTGTTCTTCCTATGGGGCTGCAAACCCCTTCAGCTCCTTGGGTACTTTCTCTGGCTCCTTCATTGGGAACCCTGTGCTCAGGCCAATGGATGGCTGTAAGCATCCACTTCTGTATTTGTCAGGCACGAGAAACCCTGTCTTGAAAAAACCAAAGGGGGAAGGGGGCTGGAGAGATGGTTCAGTGGTTAAGAGCACTGACTGCTCTTTCAGAGGTCCCAAGTTCAATTCCCAGCAACCACATAGTGGCTCACAACCATCTGTAATGGGATCTGATGCTCTCTTCTAGTGTTCTAGTGTGTCTGAAGACAGCTACAGAGTGTACTCACATATATACAATAAAAAGAAAGAAAGAAAGAAAGAAAGAAAGAAAGAAAGAAAGAAAGAAAGACCAAAAGGGGGGGAAGGAAAAGAAAACCTAAACTAAGTAAGTGTATACAATGCACATATATACATGCATACAGTCATACAACATTTACACACAAAGTAAAAATAAATTGAAAATCATGAGCTATTTGCATAACATTTACATTGTACAGGGTAATCTAAGTAATACAAAAAGACTTACAACATACCTGCAGATGTGTGTAGCTTCTATGCAAACTCTATGTCATTTTATAAAAGGGACAACTTGAAATGAAGTCTCCCCATTTTTGTTCTACATTTTATACTAAACTTTACTCTTTTTAGAACATCATTATGATTCATACCATTTATAATGTATAATTAAGCAAAGTTACATCTCAATTAAGCAAAGTTACAAAAAAATATTATTTACATTCAACAAGCAGCAGAAAGATGCTTCAGATCCATAAGTGACCATCTAAGGAGCCTTGGTTCTTTTTAGCAGAGGAGACCAGTGTCTGGATACTGGCCTGCTGCTTGCACACAGAAAGTGAACTGTTTTGGGTCTTTGCAGAGTGACAAAATCAGAAGAATGTGTTTTTTAAATTAAATTAAATTTCTTTTTGTGGTTCTGAGAATTGCATCTAGGGTCCCATATATGCCCTCCCTCAATGAGTTACATCCCCATAACCTCCCTTTCTGTATGTGTTCTGTATGCTTGTCTGTATGCCTGTGTGGGGTGCACTTTGAATGTACACATGGAGAAGGACACTGGGTATTTTTTCTACCACCATTTATCTAAGTTTTCAGAAGGTTCTCTCACTAAAGCTGAAGCTTGCCGTTTTGGTTAGTTGCCGTTTGGTTAGGATGTTGCCATTGGGTTAGAACTGACGGCTGGTCAGGGGGCTCTTGGATCCAGCTGGCACACAGCCATTTTCAGCTTTTATAAGAGTGCTGGGAATTTGGATCTTGCTGGATCTTCACAGCAAACACCCTTACCTACTGAGAAATCTTCTCAGCCCTCTTTCTGCTTTTTTTTGGGGGGGGGGTTGGTTTTTTTCGAGACAGGGTTTCTCTGTATAGCCCTGGCTATCCTGGAACTCACTTTGTAGACCACGCTGGCCTCGAACTCAGAAATCCTCCTGCCTCTGCCTCCCAAGTTCTGGGATTAAAGGCATGTGCCACCACTACCACTGCTCTTTCTGCTTTTTTGAATGTCTAAGTTAACCAGGTTTGCCCTGAATTTGCAATTATCCTGCTTCAGCCTCCCAAGGAGCCTGGATACCTACCCAGCCATTTGACATCATCTCAAGTATCCTGCTCTGTCCTTGAACTCTGTATGTAGTTGAGATGACCCTGAACTTCTGATCCTCCACAACCAAATGCTTGAGTAATAGCGAATACTAGTACACCAGGAACTGAACACAGAGCCTTAGGCCCACAGGGAAGGACTCTATCCACTCAACTACAACCCAGCTTACCCTGGATTATTAAAAAAAAAAAAAAAAAGAAAAGAAAAGAAAAGAAAAAAGGAGCCTGGAAGTGGTGGTGCATGCCTTTAATCCCAGCACTTGGGAGGCAGAGGCAGGCGGATTTCTGAGTTTGAGGCCAGCCTGGTCTAGAGAGTGAGTTCCAGGACAGCCAGGGCTATACAGAGAAACCCTGTCTTGAAAAACCAAAAAAAATAAAAAAACCAAAAAAAAAAAAAGTCTTTGGGGGACTGGAGAGATGGCTCAGTAGTTAATAGCACTTAACAGTATTGCCTGCTCTTCTAGAGGACCTAGGTTCCATTCCCAGCACCCATATGGCCGCTAACAATTCTCTGTAACTTCAGTTCCAGGGGATCCAACATTCTCACACAGGCATACATGCAGCCAAATTAGGTTATAAAATAAAAATAAATCATTTTTAAAAGGAAAAAAGTATTTTACTTTTATTATTTATAAATGCGTGCACATGTGCACTTATATTTCATAGTGCACATGGATTTTAAGTGTCAGAAGACAATTTACAGTCAGTTCTCTCCTTCCACCACAAAGGTCCCAGGGATCAAACTTAGGCTGTCAGGCATAATACCTTTCTCTGCTCAGCCATCTTGATTGTACTACCTTGCCTTATTTTTAAGGTTATATATTTTATGAAGATACTTTCAATGGGGTAGTGTAACAGAAAATAGGAAATATTCTTTTCTTTTTCCTACTCAAGCTCAATTTATCATGAAAGTACTGTAATAATGAGCTTACCAGATTTGTCTTTCTGAATAGCTTTATCCTCAAAGTAGCAGAACATTACCTGGAAGCGATCTGGATCTGTAGAACGCAGTACCCTAACAAAGAGAGCAGCATTGAACACATTTTACAAACATATAACCCTCCCTTTCCCATCAGAGACCTGCCACTGTTCTGAACTGGTTTGGCTTAGAGGACAGCATCTCTGCTGTATATAGGAGCACACACTCATTTGGAGTTTCTACAGGCATTACCATTTAGTAACACAGTCCTATCTCCTTCAATCCACAGAGAGGTTACATGAACCAAGGCTTTTTTTTTTTTTTTTTTTTTTTTTGTTGTTTTGGAGCGTTTCTCTATGTAGCCTTGGCTGTCCTGGAACTCACTGTGCAGACCAGGTAGGCCTAGAACTCACAGAGATCCACCTGCCTCTGCCCCCTGAGTGCTGGGATTAAAGTAATATACTACTATGGCCACCCTGAGACCTGCATTTGGGATTTCTTTGCTTTTGGCATATTCTGTGCTATTCTTGGGGTGTCGTTTGCATGTGTATATGTCTGTATGCTGTGTGAGTGGGTGTCTGCTGAGGCCAGAGTTAGAGGGGACTGTAAACTGCCTTATGCGGGTGCTGGGAACCATGGCAAGTCCTCGGTATCACTGTGCCATCTGTCCAGCTCCTTCTTCATTTTTGTGAGTCATGGTTTCATGTAGCTCAGGCTGGTCTAAAACTTATACCAATCCTTCTGCCTTGGCTTCACCAGTACTGGTATTTTTCTTTTTACCTTTATGATAATAAATACCTATCTGGGCCAGCCAGATGACTAGAGGGTAAAGGTACCTGCCTGACCACCTGAGTTTGGTGACTAGGACCCAACGGTAGACGGAGAGGACTGATCTTGCAGATGACCTCAGAACCCCTGCTCCATGCCTGGTATTCATGTGCTACCATCATATACATGTATAAAAATAAAAAGAATGTAAGAAGACAAAAGACAGAATGTCTATAATCTTTAGGAAAAGGGAAGAAAAGGAAATAAACTCATGTGCTTGAACCACAGCTATATTGAAGAGCCGTTCAGGTTCTAGGAGCTGCAGTTAAGAAAGCAGGGCTTAATATGGATTAATTGGCCCCCACACAAGCCTTTCAGGAGGTAGCTGAGTTTCTGTAAAGCAAAGCCTGGGTCCTAAAGTAAACGGATCTGTTCAGGCTCAGATACTTTTAACTTCTCACACCATGATTTAAAATTTTTCCTAGGGGCTGGAGAGATGGCTTAGTGGTTAAGAGCACTGAGTGCTCTTCCAAAAGTCCTGAGTTCAAATCCCAGCAACCACATGGTGGCTCACAACCATCTGTAATGAGATCTGATGCCCTCTCCTGCTGGAGTGTCTGAAGACAGCTACAGTGTATTTATGTATAATAAATAAATCTTTTTTTTTTTTTTGGTTCTCAAGACAGGGTTTCTCTGTATAGCCCTGGCTGTCCTGGAACTCACTCTGTAGACCAGGTTGGCCTTGAACTCAGAAATCTGCCTGCCTCTGCCTCCCGAGTGCTGGGATTAAAGGTGTGTGCCACCACGCCCAGCTAAATAAATCTTTAAAAAAATTTTTTTCCCTAATAACCAGGAAACGGGAATTGAAGTCACATCCTTGAATCAGAGCTCAGGGGTTGTTCCATGCTGGTACAGGGATCTTGGAGGATCTGCAGGGAGCCCATTGTTTTTGTTTGTTTGTTTGTTTGTTTTTTTGGTTTTTCGAGACAGGGTTTCTCTGTATAGCCCTGGCTGTCCTGGAACTCACTTTGTAGACCAGGCTGGCCTCGAACTCAGAAATCCGCCTGCCTCTGCCTCCCGAGTGCTGGGATTAAAGGCATGCGCCACCACGCCCAGCGAGCCCATTGTTATATAACCCACAAAACCACATTGAACGCTAAGAGACTGCTCTTCTAGTTAGGCACACCACACTAACCATGGTCATCATGCTTTGTTTTCCATTTAGCTTCCTTCTTTTCTCTTTTTAAATGTAGTCTGGGATGGAGCCCTGCATGTGAGACAAGCACTCTCCTGCTGGGCTACATGCACCCTTAGCTCTCTGGCTGCTCTTTTCTTTGAGGGAAAAAAAATAGGAAGGAGCTACATCAACATACTATAGGAGATGGCAATGAGATGATCATTCTCTTTACTTTAACCATCCTATTTTATTTTTTATTTTAGATTTGTCTGTGTGTATGTTCGTGTGTGTGTGTGTGTGTGTGTGTGTGTGTGTGTATGTGTGTGTGTAGTTCTGGTTGTCCTCCTGCCTCTGCCTACCAAGTGCTGGAATTAAAGCCCCCCCCCCCAACAGTTGTTTGCTTTCTTTCTTTTTTTTTTTTTTTTAAAGATTTATTTATTTATTATATGTAAGTACACTGTAGCTGTCTTCAGACACTCCAGGAGAAGGAATCAGATTTCGTTACGGATGGTTGTGAGCCACCATGTGGTTGCTGGGATTTGAACTCGGGACCCTCGGAAGAGCAGTCGGGTGCTCTTACACGCTGAGCCATCTCACCAGCCCCAGTTGTTTGCTTTCTAAATGCTTGTAGGTCTTGGGAGGAGTTGAAAAAGCCCCACATCTATCAAGACACAAAAGTTAAACATTTGCTTCAATGTGTGTGGAGGTGAAGGCTCATGTACCTCATGTATTCCAGCCGATACACAGACAAGAGATAGGTAGACATGGCAAAGTCCAGCTTGTTGATGAGGGCAGACACCTCAGGAGGAGGATCTAGCAAGTTGATGATGGTACTTCGGAGCTCACTCAGTTCAGCCTGGAGGGAAAGAAATACTCAGAGGTTCATGATGGTGCCTTCCCAGGAACAAGGAACCCTCATGGTTAGCAACATATAAGGCCATGAAAAGGATTGTCCTAATTTTTTTTTCTGGACAGATTAACAAGAGTGAGAAGAGAACCCGTACAGGGGTAACCGTATCATTTTTCATAGCTGAATTATACTGGAGGACTGATCGCAGAGGCTCTTTGCTGGGAAAGGTAAGCAGAGGTGACTTGGTAGCTATTTCACAGACTCCCTCGTACCACTCTTCCGGCCAGAGTCCTGTAAGAGAGAGAGAGGGGTAGTAATGTAAGGGCTGAGTGTACAGATCAGTAGGCCACCTGACCAATATGAGTGAGGTCATTTTCCCAGCACAGGGTAGATGGGATGAGAGAGAGGAGAGAGGGAGGGGGAAGAGAGGGAGAGGGAGGGAGGGAGAAAGGGAGAGGGAGGGAGGGAGGGAGGGAGAGAGAGAGAGAGAGAGAGAGAGAGAATATGAATGAATGAATATATGAGAACATAGAGTACCTAGTTCAAGAAGTCTTATGTATTGACTGGCGTTTTCTAGAGTCCCGGGTCTCCTAAGACAATTGTCCCCCATAATGAGACTCAGAAACAAATCTGCTGTCTAATTTTGTATAAGATGTAGCATCCCCATTGGGAATGTAATGTTTATAAGTACCTGTAGTGCCTAGTTTTGTGTCAACTTGACACAGCTGGGTTATCACAGAGAAAGGAGCTTCAGTTGGGGAAGTGCCTCCATGAGATCTAGCTGTAAGGCATTTTTCTCAATTAGTGATCAAGGGGGAAAGGCCCCTTGTGGGTGGGACCATCTCTGGGCTGGGAGTCTTGGGTTCTATAAGAGAGCAGACTGAGCAAGCCAGTAAAGAACATCCCTCCATGGCGTCTGCATCAGCTCCTGCTTCCTGACCTGCTTGAGTTCCAGTCCTGACTTCCTTGGTGATGAACAGCAGTGTGGAAGTGTAAGCTGAATAAACCCTTTCCTCCCCAACTTGCTTCTTGGTCATGATGTTTGTGCAGGAATAGAAACCCTGACTAAGACAGTACCTGTAGCTACATTTGGGCTCAGAACAAATGTACCCACACTCTGGTGTTGTTGAGTCTGACCTTTTAGCTGTTTCTTGCACACTCAGCCTTTCCTGGGGAGATACCACTCCCTACCTGAGCCTTCCACAGCGAATCCCATTAGCACTGAGTAGAGCCAGAAATCCCGGAAGAGCTTTTGTAGCCTAGGTTTAGCTTCTTTGATGGGTGGCAATCGTCGGGTGAGCTGATGTGGGAAGGGAGAAAGGTTATTTGCTAGTAAAACTCCATTACTAAGTGTAAAATCAAGCACACATTCTCAAGAGCCCCATCCCGGACCTGGCCAGTCAGAGTGGGTGCAAATAGGCACAAGGAGCACTGGCTGTACTTCTCAATCATCCTGCCCATGCCCAGCCTCATTCTCTCACTGGCTATACAGAATGAGTAATGTGAACCAGGCACCGCGGTTGGAGTTCACTCAAAGGGCCTTCTGTCTAACTGGGAGGAAAACACTTAGGATGGGGGCAGAGTCCTGGAAATGCTGTTATGCTTCTCCATGAAGCCTAGCCAGGCAGAGGACAGAGGACAGCACTAGTTGCTGTAAGAAACCTCAAGCCACAAGGCTGGGACTGGGAGGGCCTTCAAAGACAGTACCATAGACCAGGCTGGCCTCAAACTCACAGAGATTCGACTGTGTCTGCTTCTTGGGTACTGGGATTAAAGGTGTGCACCACCATCACCTGGCAGACTGAGCAATATCATGGACAGAGTGAAGAAGCACCTTTCAAATCTTTTTCAGCACATGACTTTTTAAAACAGTAATCTTGGGCAGAATCTCAACATGTAGTAAAAGCAAACTAGTTTGAGTGCAGGAATGAGAAGTCAAATTCCCTAAATCCTTGCTTGAGAGAGCAGTCTGCCTGCTGAAAAGCACACCGTTGCATGGCAATTACATAAATGGTTTTATTTGTGTAAACCACTCCACTGAGCACATTGGTCCTCAGAGAATCCCTGAGGACACAGCTCCCATAGGTGCTGGTCTGGAGCTAAGTGGCCCAGGACAGAGGCTCTGGCCTCTCCTTTAGAGCTGCCAGGGTAGTGAGAGGGTTGGCTTAGGACAGACTTCGGATGTTCTAAGGAGGTAGGGAGTGCAATAGTAGATGGAGGAGTCACAGGGCAGAAAGCTCAATGTTCCATAGGACACTAGCCACCAAGGACAAATGACAAAGTGCTTGCAGTTTGGCGAGTGGCCAAGGATGGCAAGCTTGAGTAGCTGTGTGACTGAGGATGGTGATAGGTGAACCTAAGATGAGGTTCTAAGAGGCAGATGGAGGCCCAAATAGGGTTCCAGATAGCAGACATCAAGGTGAATGTTGCTTAGAGGGTCTGGTGGGAGGTAAATCACTCTCTGTGAATTCAAGGCCAGCCTGGTCTATACAGTGAGTTCTGAACTAACCAGGACATAGTGAGACCTTGTCAAGAAAGAAAGAAAGAAAGAAAGAAAGAAAGAAAGAAAGAAAGAAAGAAAGAAAGAAAGAAAGAAAGAAAGAAAGAAAGAAAGAAAGAAAGAAAGAAAGAAATCTTCAAGTGGCAGAGAACCCCAACACTGTTTTTTTTTTTTTTTTGGTTTTTCGAGACAGGGTTTCTCTGCATAGCCCTGGCTGTCCTGGAACTCACTCTGTAGACCAGGCTGGCCTCGAACTCAGAAATCCGCCTGCCTCTGCCTCCCAAGTGCTGGGATTAAAGGCGTGCGCCACCACCGCCCGGCTGTATGTGGTTTGGTATCTTTCTTTTCAGCCTGGGACTTCCTTGGCTCCCTCCTAAAGATTGGGGTGGAGAGTAAGCCATAGGTTACACCTATTCTCTTACCCGCCCCCCCCCCAGTCCATCAGTTATTACCACAGCTAAAACTCTTCTAGTGCCTAGAAAGGGTAAATGGGGGTGGCTTCAGGAAAGGAAGAAGCAAGCAGTTCTCTGATACATCCTAAGACAAGGCAGCTGTGGCAGCTTAGTGCAGGGTAACACAATCATGGGATGGAAGGAGCTGAACATCCTAGAGAAGGACCCCTAAGGACAGGCAAGAGCTACTAGACAGCAGACCTGCTTATGCTTAAAAAGAAATCAGAGGGGGCTGGTGAGATGGCTCAGCTGGTAAGAGCACTGACTGCTCTTCTGAAGGTCCTGAGTTCGAATCTCAGCAGTCACATAGTGGCTCACCCGCTGAGAGGTCTGACACCCTCTTCTGGCGCATCTGAAGACAGCTACAGTGTACTTATGTATAGTAATAAATCTTTGGGCCGACCAAAGTGAGCAGAGGTCTTAAATTCAATTCCCAACAACCACATGAAGGTTCACAACCATCTGTACAGCTACAGTGTGTATATATATATATATTAAATCTTAAAAAAAAAAAGAAAAAAGAAGTCAAGAGTCCTAGGCTAAGTGGGAGTGACCTAGCAAGGAATCTGGAGTCATGACAGAAAAATGCAAAGGATGGATGGATCCCTTCCAGGTGCTTTTACTATCTGTGTTTCTCATCTCGGTCTCTACAGGAGTGCTGGCTGGGATTACAGCTGTGTGATCCATTCCGGAGACTGTACTTGGATCCTCAGGCTTGAGGAGATAGTGACTACTCACTAAGATACTTCCTCTTCTCACTTTCTAAACAAAAGCTTAGGGGCAGGAGAGATAGCTCTGAACTTAAGAGCAGTTACTGCTCTCTTCCTTCCAAAGGAGCTGGGTTTGATTTCCAGCACCATATTGCAGCTAGCATTTATTAACTCTAGTTTTTTTTTTTTTTTTTTGGGGGGGGGGGAATCTGATGTCCTCTTCTGGCCTCCATGAGCACTGCATGCATATGGTGTACACACACCCACACATACATCCACACCCACACACGACACACACGGGCGGCAAAACACCCATACAGGGTCTCACTAAGTAGACTAGGTGGCCTTGAGAACTGTGGGCATTGCCTCTTGAGTGCTGGGATTATTAAGTACTACATCTGGCTCTAAAGGCCATTTTTGATACAGAGAAATCTGATTGATCAGATGTTTGCTGTATAGACTGTGGTCTTCCAGGGCTTGAGCACAGATGCCACAATAGGAACACAAGTCCAGTGCACAGGGTTGGTTATTGCCATGTCTTCTCATCTAGGCATATATATTTAAACAGACACAGGAAAACAGTAACTTCTGTGTTAAGTGACTTGCAATGAATAGTTCTTAATTCAATTCTGTAAGTACCCTGTAACCTGATCCATACATTGATACAGCAACAACAACCTCAACAAGCACAGAGCACAGTGTGTGACAACAAGCGCAGAGGAGAGCGTGTGACAACAAGCGCAGAGCAGAACGTGTGACAACAAGCACAGAGCAGAGCATGTGACCTTCATGTGGTTGTTGGGAATTGAATTTAAGCCCTCTGCTTGCTCTGGTCCGCCCAAAGATTTATTATTATACATAAGTACGCTGTAGCTGTCTTCAGACAAGCCAGAAGAGGGTGTCAGACCCAGAGTTTATCTGAGACGCCATTCTGTTTATGCTGGGGTTTAGAACATACATAATCCATTACCTCTATGTGGGAAACAGATTTAAATGTCAAGGTGCAAGAAGTATTGAAATCTAGGTTTTGGTTTTTATTGTTTTTTTTTCCCCCTTTCTTTTCAATAATCGGTTATAGGGCCAGAAACTAGAGCTGCAGGCAATACCTCTGATTTCTGGTTTAAATGAATAAGGCTGGGACTGTAGCTCATCTGGGCTGGCACTTGTGTGTCACCTGTGAGGCCCTGGGATTAGGCATCAATCCCTAATACTGTACTGGGAGTAGTGTCCCATGCCTGTAAGCCTAGAGTTTAGTGGAAACAGAAGGATCTTGGCTACATTGTGTCACATGAGATCCCCTTGCCAAGCATGTACAAAACAAAGAGAAAAACAACAACAAAAATATTGAAAACAAAACAAAAACAAAAATAAACCACGTGATGGAATAAGGGGTTTCAGGGGGGTAAGACCAGGAAAGGGAATAACATTTTAAATGTAAATAAAGAAAATATCCAATAAAAAACAAAAACAAACAGACAAAAATTCAATTCAACCCAATTCTAGCCAAGAAGTCAGTTACATACTTTTGAATGGGATGGGTGTCCTTTTCTGTGCCTCCCCACCCTCGGTGATGGCAGTGTTTGGTGAGGTGGAGTGGTCACACTGGAGAAGGGATGGATGATACTGGGGGCAGGCTTTGAGGGTTTAAAAAACTTGCCATTTTGAGTCTGTTCTGTTTTGTGTTTGTAGTTCAAGACGTGAACTCTCAACAACTCCAGCCACAGCTGCTGCTTCCTGCCATGAGTAGATCTTATCCCTCCTGTACTGTAAATTCAGATAAATTCTTCTTCCTATTGTTTTGGCCATGGTGTTTATCACAGCAATAGAAAGTAGTACAGAATGGAGCTGCGCCTCCTGCCTCCTCCCTGGTTTTCTCTGTGAACGTGTACACACAGGTTCAGTAACTGAGAATGGGTATCATTTCTGGGCATTTACTGTGTGCTGATCACCACTCTGAGTTCAATTTTACAGCTCCCTTACATAACAAGTATATTTTAAAAATTATTTTTTAAATTCTATTTTTAAAATTATGTGCATGCGTGAGCATTTCTGCATTTGAGTGCAGGTGCTCTTGAAGGCCAGAGGCAGCAGAACCCCTCAAGTTGGAATTTCAAGCAGTCATGAGTCACTTGATAAGGTACTGGGAATTGAGCCTGAGTACTCTGCCAGAGCAGTAGTTTGAGTAATCGTGGTGTCTGAATAAGAGGCTCATATAGGCTCACATGTATGAAAACTTGGTCCCTAGCTGTGGAACTGTTTGGGAAGGATTAGGAGGTGTGTCTTTTGGGTGGGGTTTGACATTCCAAAAGACTTGGTCCACTCCCAGTGTGCCCTTGCCTCCTGCTTGTAGTTTATGTGAGCTCTTGAAGTTCCTGTGGTCATGCCTTCACTCTACCATCACAGACTCTAACCCTCTGGAAACGTAAGTCCTATTAACCCTTTCTCCTGTAACATACCACAGCAAAAGTACCTAACATACTACATCCAGCACCTTATCACTTTTTCTTTACAGGAGAGAATGCTAACTATAGTTTCAGTCAAGGTGCTCAATATGGTTTCCTAAGACAGGAAAGTGACATTCAAGTGACACCCACATACTGCTCTGCAAGGGAGATGCACCAAAGAGAAACAGCATTTAAGTACCAAGGGCTCAGAGCCAGCCAGGGCTGAAGCTGCAAAGCAGCCCCTAATAGACTGGAGAGTCTCTCTGAGCAGCTTGATGCTGCTCCTGGTAGAGATCTATGTGGAGTTAACACTTACACACACACACACACACACACACACACACACTCTCTCTCTCTCTCTCTCCCTCTCCCTCCCTCTCTCTCACTTATACACACATACATGCACACACTCTCTCCTACAAACACACACATACACTCTCACACACTCTTTTTTTTTTTTTTTTTTTTTTTTTTTTTGAGACAGGGTTTCTCTGTGTAGCTCTGGCTGTCCTGGAACTCACTTTGTAGACCAGGCTGGCCTCGAACTCAGATATCCGCCTGCCTCTGCCTCCTGAGTGCTGGGATTACAGGCGTGAGCCACCATGCCAGGCTCTCTCACACACTCTTACACTCTCTCACACACACATTCTCTATCAGACACACACATGCACAAAGACACACATATATACTCTGTACTGGCTAGTTTTGTGTCAAGTTGACACAGCTGGAGTTATCACAGAGAAAGGACCTTCAATTGAGGAAATGCCTCCATGAGATTCAACTATAAGGCATTTTCTCAATTAGTGATCAAGGGGGAAAGGCCCCATGTGGGTGGGATCATCTCTGGGCTGGCAGTCTTGGGTTCTATAAGAGAGAAGGCTGAGAAAGCCAGGGGAAGCAAGCCAGTAAGGAACATCCCTCCATGGCGTCTGCATCAGCTCCTGCTTCCTGACCTGCTTGAGTTTCAGTCCTGACTTCCTTGGTGATGAACAGCAGCAGTATGGGAGTGTAAGCCGAATAAACCCTTTCCTCCCCAACTTGCTTCTTGGTCATGATGTTTGTGCAGTAATAGAAACCCTAAGACACACTCTCACACAGACACAATTTAGTACAATATAATCCAAAGATAAACTAATTTGGTAACTATGTGCTGAGAAATGACAGTAAAAACAACATTTTAAAAGTTTTTGAGGGCAAGACATAGTGGTACACACCTTCAATTTCAACACTCAGGAGGCAGAGACAGGCAGATCTTTTGTGAGTTCAAAGCCAGTCTGGTCTACATAGTGACAGCCAGGGCTATACTGAGAAATCCGTCTTGAAAACAAACAAACAAACAAACAAACAAACAAACAACTCAAAAGGTCTACACTAATTTATGCATTTTTAAGTCACCAACCTTAACTTTCCCCTTCACGTTACAATGAGGAATAAGCTTTCCATGAACTTAAGGTAACTCCACCTATAGTGTACCAGCCAGCCTTCACACAGACGGAGACCCAGCAGGGGGAAGACATGGCTCCCAGAACACTGAACAATGCCTCAGTTATGCATAACTTCAGCAAGACGTCCTGAACAAGATGGTGCAGACATGCTGATACAGATAGGAACACTCAGAACCTCAGCCACAGAGAACTGTAGTTTGGAAGTAGCATGTCCCTAAGAAGTGATCAAAGTGAGCTGAAAGGGTTCTGCTGACAAAGCTACTTGAGTGGTGTTTGAATTAGGACATATTTGCTTTGGAAAACACACAACAGCCAGCACCAAAGTTCACAGTGAAACCTGCGGCTGACCGTCTCTGGTTCCATCTCGGCCACACCACTGCTCAGAGGCACAGAGGTAAGTTTGGTTTCTAACATTTTTTGCCAATTATAAATTTTTTATTTAATGCTTAGAGCTAAATAATTGGTTCCTTTATTGAGAAAATAATATATTGTTTTTAAAATTTAGTTTAATATTCTTTAAAATTTAGTTTAATATTTAGTTTAACATTAATATTGGTACAACTGACAAAAATGGAATTTGAATTTTAAGAGACAAGATTATTATACCTTTGATACTTTATACTGGAAACTGGGCATGGCGGCACAAGGTTGAAATGCCAGCACTTATAGCCCCTGGATATCTATCACCCCAGGGCACAAAATCAATTTCTTTTCAAATTAGATAATTGTCTAGTGATTAAAAATGAGAATATTCAGGCCAGGTGTGGTAGCACATGCCTTTAATCCCAGCACTTGGGAGGCAGAGGCAGGCGGATTTCTGAGTTCGAGGCCAGCCTGGTCTACAAAGTGAGTTCCAGGACAGCCAGGGCTATACAGAGAAACCCTGTCTCAAAAAAAAAAAAAAAAAAGAATGAGAATATTCTTGTTCCAGAGGAAGTTTCCATCTAAGCATTACTATTAAAGGTTAGAGGAATGTAAGAGATCTAAGCCCAAAATGCCCAGAAAACATATACATATGTTGATACATATACATGTACCCCCCCACATGCACTACATCTCTCACCCCCCCACACAAAACTCCACATACACCACATCATACCACACCCCACACCACATATACACATGCACTCACACCATACCACACCCCCCCCACACACCACATCACATCACACCACACCACACCACACCACACCACACCACACCACACCCGCACACGACAGTAAAGGGAACACAGTGGCTGCTCTGCTACTCTATTCTTTCAATTCAGTTATTTTAACATAAAAGGTTTCCGTTCCTGCTTGTTCTGTTTGGAAATGGTGTTCTTTATGACATATACAAAAAGGCCAACTCTAATCCATGCAACTCTCAAGAATATACTATGTGATGTTCCCATGAAAACAAAATTTTGATGATTATCAGCATTTCAATTCAAAGACAGCGACTTGAACGCATACACAACTTACAGGTATTTTTAAATGCCTGTAATTAAAAAAATTTTTTTTAATTAAAAATTTTTTAAAATTTTAATTTTTTTATGAAACGGATGAGCAAAATAGAAAGATTTATCTGTCAGATCTCTAATTTTCAATGTATAAAACAACTTTACATTTTTCCTTTCTCTAAGAAGAGAATATTGAGGGGCTGGTGAGATGGCTCAGCGGGTAAGAGCACCCGACTGCTCTTCCGAAGGTGATAAGTTCAAATCCCAGCATCCACATGGTGGCTCACAACCATCCGTAACGAGATCTGGCGCCCTCTTTTGGAGTGTCTGAAGACAGCTACAGTGTACTTACATATAATAAATAAAATAAATCTTTAAAAAAAAAAAGAAAAAAGAAGAGAATATTGAAAACTAAGGCTTATGGCTTTTGGACATACCTTCAGGAACAGGGTATATGAAGCTTACCCTTCAGAACCAAACCAAACCAAATCAAACCAAACCAACCAAACCAAATCAAACCAAACCAACCAAACCAAACCAAACCAACCAAATCAAACCAACCAACCAAACCAAACCAAAACAAACCGACACAAACCAGAATGTGTTTGGAGTTCCAGGATAAGATGAAGAACATCTTTACTCTTTGGGCTCAGACTAGTCTCCTTGAACCCACATTAATTCAAGTTGGCTTTTCTTTTGTTCTTTAACATTATTGTTACTAACTACTGTTTTAACCAAGGATACTTTTAATTGTAATCATAAAAAGACTTCCATTAAGTTGCTTCTGTTCTTCCTTTTTCTTTTCATAAAGATGTATTTTCTTTTTATTTGTGCATATGCACTTGTCTGTTCAAGTGTGCACCACATGTGTGCAGATTGCCAGAAGGGTACAAAACTCCTTGGAGCTGGAGTTACAGATAGCTGAGCCACCCACCTGGAGGGCTGGGACCTGAACTCTTGTTCCTCTGAAAAGCAGGAAGTACTAACTGCTGAGCCCTCTCTAGCCCACTTAATGTCAATGATACCCATGCTTGATTTTATCTTGAAACTAGTTCTATTTACATTAGATACTGTTTCCAGAAATTGTTCCACATGTGCAGATTATGTAGCCAAAGTGCTGAGGAGGGTCGGGCATATTCACAGTCTGAAAGCATGTGACTCTTTTTCCAAAATAAGCACTTCGGAAGTCCCCCAGCCAGCTGTAGATGTACCTCAGCTGGGAGAGCGTCCTGCTAGCACTGACAGCCTTGTCTCATCGAAGCACTGTACAGAATAGGTATGGTGATATCAGTCTACAACTAAGGAGGTATAGGCAAAGGGGTCAGAAACTTAAGGTCAGCCTAGGTATACAAGATTTTCAGCTAGCCTGAGATACACAGTGTCTTTTTTAAAAGTCCCTCAGTTATGACTAAAACCATGCTGTGGCCAGGAGGTAGTGGTACCTTTAATCCCAGCACTTGGGGGGTAGAGGAAGGCTGATCTCTACAAGTCTGAGACCAGCCTGGTCTAAAGAGCCAGTTCCAGGTCACCCTTGACTGTCCAGAAACCTTGTCTCAAAAAATCAAAACAAAACAAAACAAAACAAAAAATAAACAAACAAAAAACAAAGCTGGGAATGCTAATTTTACCCACATTATAGGGGACAGTCCCTAAGGACAAAGGCTGGTAAAGCTGTTCCCCAAGTGTGAGCAGTTTTGAGTATCCTGGCACTCTAAGGCAAGCAACATGAGACTAGGGATCTGGGGACTTAACCAACCTGGTTCAAATCCACTCATCATCTACCATCCCTCGATCCCTACATATTAGTGCTAGGGATTGAACCCTGATCCCATGCAAGCTGGCTGAGTGTAGTTAATATTTATCTATATTCCTGGCTCAAACCACTGCCATCTCTTAGTAGCTGCAAAGGAAGGCTACATCTCATGATAGGTTAAAATGGCAGTAGATTTTCTTTTTTTTTGTTTTTTTGTTTTTCGAGACAGGGTTTCTCTGTGTAGCCCTGGCTGTCCTGGAAGTCACTCTGTAGACCAGGCTGGCCTCGAACTCAGAAATCCACCTGCCTCTGCCTCCCAAGTGGTAGGATTAAAGGCATGTGCCACCACGCCCAGCTGGCAGTAGATTTTCAAATAGAGCATCTGCAAAGCTAGTCCCTAACTGTCTACAGACCTAACAAGTCTGAATACTTTATATCAGGAGCCGGCAACCCTTACTGAATATAGACTGGCAACAGATATTCTAAATCAAGAAATGGTCACAGGCACAAAATAGACTTCTTCTTCTTTTTTTTTTTTTTCTTTTTCCTAGAAGATATACCTAGCTGCTGAGACAGGGAAGCAACAAGAGAGGTCATCTACCTCTTTAGAAATTGAGAGACTGGAAGAGCAAATCAAAGCCACAGGGCAGAAAATCTGGATTTAATAAGCTATCGAGGTCTCCTCAGAAACAAGGCAAGGAATGAGCAGATAAAGACAAGAACAGGGTCTACATAAAATACCTTGCTTGTCTACAGACCTCTACAAAGGTTAAACCTCTGACATCACTCTCCCGAAGACCCTGTTTGCACAGTGAGATTGAAAGCAGGAAGTAGAAAAGATTTTCTTTCTCCTGACAGCAAAGTTCTCTCTACAGTCCCTAATAGCCTCTGGGACTGCAGGAAAGACACAGGCCCCCAGCCATACTCCTTTTTCAGTGAGTCCTAAGGAAGTCTTATCAAGTTCCAAATCTTAAACAAATTAATCCAAATGACTGCGCAGAGTACAGCAGTCTTTACAACATGTTTCTAGAAGGCTGGCTCATGTTCGTTCATAACACCTCCCCTCACAGGTGAGCAGGAGTTTGGTAGTGCTGAGTCCATCCACTGGAAACTCCTCCTGCCTCATGTATTCACTCTAGCCCAGCTCTTAGGAAACCTCTGTAACTCTCTGCACACCTTTCCCTTTCCCTGCCCCCAAATCATGGCAGCACTGTTTAGAAAGCTCTTGATCCTGGAGAGCTCTCCCTGCTCGTCCCACGTGTCTGTGTCCTTCAGCAGGCAAACCTCAGTGCCTTTGGTGCTAGGCCTGCTTTCTAGAGACAGGTGATGTTGGTGAATGAATGAAAAGGAGACTCTAGGAATCGCCTAGGTTCCCTCCTCCACACCAGTAAAGGAGGCATTGTCAAATCAGTGAACTGGCTCAGCAGGTGAGGGTGCTTCTTGTGCAAACCTGAGTGTCATCTCCACAACTCATATGAAGGTGGAATAACCAACTTCACCCAACCATCTGACTGTGGCATGCATGTTTACATGTGTGTGCACACACTACACACTCACACACACACACACACACACACACACACACACACAGATGTAAATAAATAATAATAAAAAATTACGCTGCTGAGATGGCTCAGCAGGTACAGGTGCCTGGGACTCACATGGTAGGAGAGTGAGTTCTACCAGTTGTCCTATGACTTTCACATACACAGCATGGCAAACCTGTCCACCTCCACAAATAAATAAATATAAAAAAATCTAAAACACTTTTTTAAAAGAATAAATTTTCATCTAGGGCAGTAGTTCTCAACCTGTGGGTCGCCCAGATAACCTGTATATCAGATATTTACAATTCATAACAGCAAATTTATAGTTATAAGGTAGCAACAAAAAATATATATGAGGGGTGTGTTGGAATTGTGTCCCCCTCTCACCCAGGGTTTCTTTGTGTAGCCCTGGCTGTCCTGGAACTTGCTTTGTAGGCTAGGCTGGCCTCAAATTCACAGAGATCCACCTACTTCTGCCTCCCGAGTGCTGGGATTAAAGGAGTACAACCTCTGCCTGGCTGCAATGAACTAATCTTATGGTTGGGGTCACAAGATGAGGAACTGTATTAAGGGGTTGCAGCATTAGGAAGGTTGAGAACCACTGCTCCAGGGGCTCATAGATTCCAGGAGATGTATGAAACTTACAAAACACTAGTTGTCTATTTATTTATAGCTGGTGTGAGCACTGGTGCTATGAAGGCTTCTTGCTGTGTTAAAACCTCAGAGAATCTGCTGTCTGCACATTCCAGTGGGGTGGTGCCAGCCAGGCTGCCTGCCATTCCCTGTTGTCTGTTTTTTACAGCAGCTTTAGCTCTGCAGAAATGAAACATCCACTCTGCACTCTCCTTTCTCTCATCACGTTTATGTGTATTGGGAGCAAAGGCCTCGCTGAGCAGCTAACTAATGAAAACCTGACCACGTCCTTCCTGCCTGCTAACTTCCACAAAGAAAACACAGTCACCAATGACTGGATTCCAGAGGGGGAAGAGGATGAGGACTACCTGGACCTGGAGAAGCTGCTGGGTGAAGACGACGACTACATTTATATCATCGATGCAGTTTCCCCGACAGACTCAGAATCAAGTGCTGGCAACATCCTGCAGCTTTTCCAAGGCAAGAGCCGGATCCAGCGTCTTAATATCCTCAATGCAAAGTTTGCCTTCAACCTTTACCGAGTCCTGAAGGACCAGGCAACCACTTCTGATAACCTCTTCATAGCACCTGTTGGCATTTCTACTGCCATGGGGATGATCTCCTTAGGTCTGAGGGGAGAGACCCATGAAGAAGTACACTCAGTTCTACACTTCAGAGACTTCGTCAATGCTAGCAGCAAGTACGAGGTTACCACCATTCACAATCTCTTTCGCAAGCTGACCCATCGTCTATTCAGGAGGAATTTTGGGTACACACTTCGGTCAGTTAATGGCCTTTATATTCAGAAACAGTTTCCCATACGGGAGGACTTCAAAGCTGCTATGAGAGAGTTTTACTTTGCTGAGGCCCAGGAGGCTAACTTCTCAGATCCTGCCTTCATGTCAAAGGCAAACAACCACATTCTGAAACTCACCAAGGGCCTTATAAGAGAAGCTCTGGAGAATATAGATTCTGCTACTCAGATGATGATTCTGAACTGCATCTACTTCAAAGGTAAGAAGCAGCTTTATGATTCTCAAAGGAAACTCACAATACAAAAAGACACCGCTAAGAACTGTACTGAGGTGGTAATTTATGAAGGAGACTAAGACACGAGGTTGATTCAGGCACAGGGAAAAACATGGTGAGGTGGTAGCTACTAAGCCCTATTATTATTTTACACTCACTTGATTTCCATCTGGTGGGCATCAAGTGTTAGAGTTATCAGAATCCGTGCTTTACAGATTAATTCACAAAAGCATAGAGGTAACATGCCCCAAGGGTAAAGACTGTTCAGGCTGGGTCTCAGTAAGCTATCCCTAGTGATTTACTATTTAGAAGAGATAATACAAGCTCCCTTTATAGAATTTGGCTAGTGTGGGTTAGGGTTTCTTCAAACCCTACCCAATTATTGGTGAGTAAGAATATGGGTCAAAGGCTAAAGAAATGGAAGAAATAGGACTGAAACTGTACAGGGACAGTAAATGTTAGAAATACAACTTCTTCCCAGGATGTGTGTGTGTGTGTGTGTGTGTGTGTGTGTGTGTGTGTGTGTGTGTATGTGTATGTAGCCTTGGTTAGCCTAAAGCCTGCTATGTAGACCAGGCTGGCCTGCTCAGAGGAAAGGCATGAGCCACCACAGCCAGCTTTCTCAGGGTACTTTCAAATTCATAAGTAGGTGGGAAATACACCGTTAATTCTGTTCCTTTTATTACTATCTTTTCCATTGAGGCAGTCAGTTCTCTCTTTCTATAATGTGGGTCTCCGTGATGGAACCCAAGCTGGCAGAAATGGCAGCAGGCATCTTTACCTGCTAAGTCATCTCTCTGCTCCTAAATAATTACTTTTCCATTAACTCTTACAGGCCAGGCATGAGAGCACTTTTAAAGTATTATCTCCTACCCAATATATATGGGTACGTGCATGTGTGTACCTATCTATCCACTGAGACCCAATTCAAAACTTATTTTTTCTTTTTAAATATTTATTTCATGTATGTGAGTACACTGCCACTGTCTTCAGACACACCAGAAGAAAGTATTGGATCCCATTACAGATGGCTGTGAGCCACCATGTGGTTGCTGGGAATTGAACTCAGGACCTTTGGAGGAGGAGTCAGTGCTCTTAACCTTTGAGCCATCTCTCCAACCCTCAAAACTTATTTTTTTAAAAAGGTCTTGCTATGTAGCCGCTCCCCACCCCACCCTAGGCTGACCCACAACTCAAGATGCTCTTGATATAGCCCCTTACAATGCTGGGAATATCCAGGCAAAATCTAGACCTCTGATTGGAATCTGATAAAGGTAGACTTCCATCTTATTTAAGCCACAGGGCAGCACAGGGATGGCTCAGCATCAGAGCTAACAGCAGGCTGCACGGCACATTCGTCATCACTGAGTTCAGGAAACCAGCCAGGGAAGGGCTGCTGGGAAGCCAATACAGCTTGTTGTCTGCCTCAGTGTTGTGATAAGAAGGACAAGGGCTTCCTCCTGGCTTCTTCTTGCAGAGGTGAGGTTAGAGCCTCTCCTGACTTGTCAATGTACTACATATAACTCCCAGCTCTGCAAAATTGGCACCCCACCAGGCTGGCTGCTAAGTAGCACTAGAGAGACTGAGACTTCACCGGGCTTGAGTGCTGAGATGTGACCTCCAGACGTCCTTCCAGAGCTGGACACAGCACTAAAATTTCAATGAGGCTAACAGCTAAATCTCTTACAAGCTTGTGACCACAGATAAACACAGTTGATATTTATGATGAAAATATAATTTTCTGGTACATGGCTTTAATCTCAGCACTCAGAAGGCAGATGTGGGTGGATCTCTGACTTTGTGGTCCAACCTGGTCTACAGAATGAATTCCAGGACAGCCAGAGTTTTACAGAGAAACCCTGTCTCAAAAAAAAAAAAAAAAAAACAAAAACCCAAAACATTACTGGTTCTAAGTACCAGTTTTTGGAACTGAGCAAACAAGAGTTGAAGATTTGGCTTCCCTCTTCTCATTGTGTGATGTTGGGAAACTTATTTGACAACTCTTATAGAAAGCGTAAGACCTACTTATGGGGTGTAGAGAGAACTGAGAGATGGTGGTGATCCACATTTGGCCATATTGTTGCATGCAATAGGAGCACAATGATCTTGACAGAGAGAATATAATATAGTATAGTATGATAGGAAGTATGTATGATATTGCTAGTAGCATTTACTTTCATAAGCAATTATCCAATGCTTGGGAATGGCTTCAGAACAGGCTGCTGGGGGCACCATCAAAGCCTTCAGTCTTAACAGTTTGCTAATTGCCACAGCCTCTACATTAATTAGCCATACGCGGTTTAATTCTAAACAGAGACTCTGTCAGCACTGGAGTAGGTGGTAGTATAGAATAAAGCAGACATGATCATATCATCTTGTGAATACAGTAGTCATGATACACTGAAGCATAAGAGTACCTTTCCTTACTGTGCTAGATAACTCACTTGACTCAGTGTTGGGAATCAGAAGGGTGCATCTTTTTGTTTGTTTGTTTGTTCGTTTGTTTGTGACAAGGTCTGACTATATACCCCTCGCTGTCCTAGAACTCACTCTGTAGACCAGGCTGGCCTCAAACTCTCAGAGATTTGCTTGCCTCTGCTGGGTCTCCGTGTACCCACTAGGTGTGTACCACAAAACCTAGCTGAGAAGGATGCATTTTAAAAGTTAGAAAACTCTGTAAGTACAGTTTTGGTTTTTAATTCCCAAATCTCTGTTCCTAACTTAACTCTGTGTTGTAATTGCTTTGCTAGAGCAGCTTCAGATCACTGCTGGAAGAGCAGTGATTTCCAATGGGTCAGAAGTACACATCTCCTGGCACCTGCAACTACTGCAACTTGAGCTGGCATGTAGCTGGGAGGGCCTAGGAATGCTGTTAAAGTCCCTAAACGCACAGATAGTCCTCATACTATAGCAATGAGCAGGCTAGAGCTGTCTGGTTCTGATTTCCTCCAAAGATCTCCATTTTTTTCATCTCAGTGGCTCTACATATCAGATAAAATTTTGAACAAGTTAACTTTAACTTCCCTGTGTCTCTGCCACCTATGGATAAAAATTAAAATTATCTATTTTATATAGTTTCTAGGAGCTGAAAAATGAGATAATACAAGAAAGGTGCCTGACACGTGGCCTGTTGGTTACCAACTTTATTAATGATGAGTACCTTAGAGCTAAGATTTATTCCTAAATAATAGCTCTATACCCAGCCAACATGGAAGATCCTGAGGATACTACTATGTCAGATATGTGTCCTGCCAAATGCTAGAGAATCACAGTGTGAGGGCCTAAAGGGCTACTCACTTTACAAATAACTAGATTAGAGGCCCAGGCAAATTAGGTATCTCTCAGGGACAAATAAATAGTGTAAGAATCTAATCCATAAGACCTTGAAGTCTTTTAAATTTCTCTTGTTAAGATTTTGGGGTTGGTCCTAGAGCCCTCTAGGGCAAATGTTCGAGAGCTAAAACTATATTCATTTTTGTTTTTTCTTTTGGTTTTTTGAGACAGGGTTTCTCTGTGTAGCCCTGGCTGTCCTGGAACTCACTTTGTAGACCAGGCTGGCCTCGAACTCAGAAATCCGCCTGCCTGCCTCTGCCTCCCAAGTGCTGGGACTAAAGGCGTGCGCCACCACGCCCGGCTAAGACTATATTCTAAAAGGACATTCTTCCACCTGTCTGCGCCTTCTGACTTTACAGGAACTTGGGTGAATAAATTCCCAGTAGAAATGACGCACAACCACAACTTCCGGCTGAATGAGAGAGAAGTAGTCAAAGTCTCCATGATGCAAACTAAAGGGAATTTCCTTGCGGCAAGCGACCAGGAGCTGGACTGTGACGTTCTCCAGCTGGAGTACGTAGGGGGCATCAGCATGCTCATTGTAGTTCCACGGAAGCTATCGGGAATGAAGACTCTTGAAGCACAGCTTACACCCCAGGTAGTGGAGAGATGGCAAAAAAGCATGACAAACAGGTACTTCAGGTCATCTGTTCCTTTGCTTTCTAAGGGCTGGGGTATCTAGGAGTTCTAAAATCATGACCAATCTCTGCCTTTCTTTTTCTTTCCTCTCCTTTCTTCTCCCTCCCCTTTCTCCCCTCCTCTCCCCTTTCCTCTCTCCTTTCCTCTCCCTTCCCCTTCCTTTCCTTTCCTTTCCTTTGAGTCAGGATCTCACTCTGTAGCACAGATGGCCTAGAACTCATTATGTAGTCAGATGGCCTCAAACCTGTAGTGATTTCCCTTGATTATTATTTATTACTTAGTTGAAACAGTTGATACTAACTACCTGCTGAAGTTATTATTGGACCACTACAGAAAGAATAGAGAAAAGGGATATATTTCTGTTTTACTAGATACTTACTGGTTAGACTCAAAATGAGAAGTGAAATCTATTGACAAGAAATTAAAAAAAAGTACAACAAAACTGAACATACTGCTGGGTACAGCAGCACACACCTGTGACCCCAGCACTGGAGAAGCTGGGGTGCGAGGTCATGAGGGCAGCCTAGGAAGAGTAAGACCCTGTTTCACAAAAACAAAACACAGGCCAATGAGATGGATCAGCAGGTAAAGGTGCTTACTGCCAAGCTGACTATCTGAGTTCAATCCCCAAGACCCACAGGATGGAAGGAAAGAACAGATACCTGAAAGCTATCCTCAATGCACACACCATATACCTTGGGCAATATACATGCATAAAATATGTAAATAAATGAATAAGTATAATAAAAATTAAGACAAAATAAACCCCCTAACATATAAAACTTTAACAGCAGACTCTTGGAAGAATGTGGAGTTCTCTACATATTATGCTATTCCACCCTATAGATTCCCGTCTCAAACGTCCTCCCGTCTCCTCGCTTTCCTGCTCTGTTTATTTCTTACCCTGAGTCCTGTTAGGTAATGTGATTGATCTCACCCTGGGGTTGACTGAACTGGAGCTCAGAGCCACAAAGTATAGCAGACTGAGGCTATTCCTAAGATGACCCAAAGCTTCCTGTCGCTCCCTACCTTCTGAACTCATAGACTGGTCTTATCTTCTCACCAGTGACATCCTCTCTGGAGTCAGTGAGGCCACGCCAACTCTGACTTCTATTCCTAGTCCAGCATATTATTTCCATCTCCCTGACCCTCTTCAGCTCTGTGGACTCCCAGCAACAGGAGCCTGGCCTGCTTCTAGGCAGGTCCATACTTTACCCTTTCTGGTTGGTTCTGTCTAGCATCTTTCCTCTTTCTCTCCCTTGGCCCCTTCCTTCCCTCCAGTCAGATCCAAGACCTTCAGACTCCTTCCATATAAAATCGCCTAACATTTACATACACCCCATGCACATTTTCTTCAAAGACTGTAAATCATCATCTCCTCCTCCTCCTCCTTCTTTATATGAGTACACTGTAGCTGTCTTCAGACACACCAGAAGAGGGTATCAGATTCCATTACAGATGGTTGTGAGCCACCATGTGGTTGCTGGGAATTGAACTCAGGTCCTCTGGGAGAGTAGTCAGTGCTCTTAACCACTGAGCCATCTCTCCAGCTCCCTCTTTTTTTTTTTTAATATGGAACACTTCACTAATTTGTGTGTCATCCGTGCACAGGGGCCATGCTAATCTTCTCTGTATCATTCTAATTTTAGTATATATGCTCCCAAAGTAAGCGCTGCCACACTTCTTATAATACTATATGAACACCTGATAAACAGTTGTTCCATTTCCTGTTTACAGAGTGAGGGGAGTGAGAACTCTGCACATGCTCCGTCAGATGCAGTTTCCCCTGATGCTGAGAACCCAGGGCTGATGAAACTCACTCATCTAAGGGCTAACTGTAACTGTAACAGTGGGTGTCTTCTTTACAAAACCCTCAATGGACAGTACCAGTATATAAGTTTTAAACACAAAAAATGCATGTCAATTTTATAGTAAATGCAAAGTTAGTAGGAAAACTAATTATTTTGTCATTTGTATCCATAAAATTGGCTCCCTTCTTCTCCAACTAGAACTCGAGAGGTACTTCTGCCAAAGTTTAAGCTTGAGAAGAATTACAACCTGGTGGAGGTCCTTAAGTCCATGGGAATCACAAAAGTCTTCAACAAGAATGGCAATATGTCAGGCATCTCAGACCAGAGGATCGCCATTGACCTGGTATGGCTCTCTCTCCTGTGCTAGCCCCCACACTTTGCCTTGCCCTGGTGCTGTCTCTTTCCCCACCCTTCTGCTGGGCCTGTGATCCAGACTTTAAGGATACAGGGGGCTGGGTGTAGCTCTAATGTGCAAAGGTAAGAATGTGTATGTAACACACTCTAAGCTCAAAGATCAGTTACAGATCATTTTGACTAGGCATGATTTGTCTCATGGAAGGTCTCCTGAGCTGTTCTCTGATAATGAGTCTTTATCAGATACTCAATCTCACTCCACCCCCACCTCTCTGTGACAACCTATACAACCTGACACTTTTCCTTTCTAATTTTAAACAGTTCAAGCACCAAAGTACCATCACAGTGAATGAAGAGGGTACCCAAGCTGCAGCTGTAACTACAGTGGGGTTCATGCCACTGTCTACCCAAGTCCGATTCGCTGTTGACCGTCCCTTCCTGTTCCTAGTGTATGAGCACCGAACCAGCTGTCTGCTCTTCATGGGAAAGGTGGCCAACCCTGCCAAGTCTTAATGGCAGTGGTCTGGGCACCTGATGTAGTTTGGGGACACTCTATATTCCTGTTTTCATTCTAACAAAGAGGACAAAGCTATTTTGCTATGATAATCTCTGTGGTTTATGATAATAATCTGAACAGTAAACAGTGCCGTTAAGTGCACAGATGTTAATGCAACTAATGGTTGTGCCAGCTATGCCCTAGAGATCCTAGACACACAGACTGCCTTAGCCCCCACACCTCTGTCCGTAAGAGAATGGGCAGAGTGGAGCTGACACTTTCTCCTCAGGTAGCACCATCAGCCTTTATTAGTCAAGGCCTCTGCTCGGCCAGGCCCCTCCAGACGAATGGTACTGAGGAACTTTCACCCCTTCCAGGGAGGATGCCCAAGTAGCACCGTTCCTGCCCAGTGGAAAAGCTATCCCAACATGTCTGAGATCTTCGGACTTTTAAATTCATGTAAATATCTCCTCTTCTGCTGTGTGTACATGGGACTACATATCCTATCCTAGAGATAAATAAACAACCATATTTACCATGTATCTGTTATAATTCTTTTTATTTTTTTATAGATACATATTTTTATTATTTTTAAGTTATGTGTGTGTATAGGTGCTTCTATAGGCCAAGAGTGTCAGATCCCCTTGGAGCTGAATTACAGGCCATTGCAAGCTGCCTGATGTGGGCGCTGGGAATTGAACTCAGATCCCCTGGAAGAGCTCTTAACCCCTGAGCCATATCTCTAGCCCCACCTCACTTTTAAAGAAAGGGTTTCACTATGTAGCCTTGGAACTTGCTAGATAAATCAAGCTGGCCTTGAACCTACCAAGGTAGGTAGACTGGCTGGCTCTCATGCTTGAGGGTCTTACAGGGAGTCTTAGATACAGAGGACTCTGACCACATGAAGCAATACTAGCAATGGGAACAGCTGGAAGGAGTGTGCTGCTGCTTCCCAGTGCAATACAGATATACAGACAGCACTGTATGTGTGCTGCCACTGGTTTTGGAAGTCCACACTATTGTCACCTCTTCTTGACAGCTGAGAAAGCAATGGCATCTTACAGAAAGTCAGTAATTGAGCAAGACCTGGATCATGTGGCAGGCAGTCCTGCTCCAGGGCCTGTGCTCTTGGCTGACTTTGCTTACACCAGCTCTCTGCTAGGAAAAGACAGTACAGGACCAAGGCAGGACGTCCCTGTTCCATCTTTCCAGCTGGTGAAGCCTCATACTGATGACGACCTATCACCTTTTCCCCCATTTTTTTTCCTCCCTTCAATTTGTTTCAACAGTGTTCTTTTCTGGTGTTTGCTCTATATATTTTACCATGTTGGTAATTTCTCTTGCTTCTTATATTCTTAAATGTAGTTATCTCAAAATTGTGCCCTAAAAAGTTGTATGGGCATGTGTTATATCCCTGTGATCTCAGTTATTCCGGAGGTTGAGGTTAGGAGGACTGGTTGAGCCTGGACTATATGGTGAAATCATTCCAGATATTCAGCCCTTTGCTGTGTGTACCTCAGTTGCAGCTAGCCCAGGCTGCAGCCAGATCAGGTTCTCTAGGCTCCTGAAGAGGACAGGACTCTCTGGTCCCCATGCTTTCCTACTTACTCACATCTACTTGGCATACCTGCGATGTTCTCTTAAAGACATTATCCTACCATTTCTCAAAGCAGTAGAGGATTAGTTCACAGTACAGGCTCTAAGCTGAGCGGCCTAGGCTCAGGCTGTATGCCTTGTAGCCATGACATCTTGAGTAGGTTCTGTATCTTGCTGACCTCATTTGTATGATGGAAATAAAGCAACAGCAGTCTTACAGAGTTGCTGTGATGACGTAATGCCTAGAAAAGCTCTAGATCAGGGGCTCAGTTCAGCAAGAGATGGGTAAGTATTTATTTTAATCTAAGAAATATCTTACCAATGTGTTCCTAATTTAGAGGTCCTGGATAGTTTTTCATGGAACACATTGTGAACACAAGTGTATATTTAAAGCTTATAGAAACGTCTATGACCTAGAAAAGGTTATAACCTGTCTAAGGCCACAAACCCACCAGGGACAGAGATGAACCTGTGCTGAGTGGGACATAAAAATACTTCCGGGAGCCGGGCGTGGTGGCGCACGCCTTTAATCCCAGCATTTGGGAGGCAGAGGCAGGCGGATTTCTGAGTTCGAGGCCAGCCTGGTCTACAGAGTGAGTTCCAGGACAGCCAGGGATACACAGAGAAACCCTGTCTCGAAAAAACAAAAACAAAACAAAACAAAACAAAAAAACTTCCGGGAAGTGGCCCATGTCAACAAGCTGCTATGGATGAGCCTAACAACTGAGTGGACAAGGTCTAAGTGTCAGACACCTTTAATATGCTTAGGCTATCTAGCAACAAAAGCAAGGAAGAAATAAGCTACAAAGTTAGAAGATAAGGATCAGCTATCTGAGCAGGAAGAAGTCTCACAGAGCACAAGACCCAGCTTCACAGCAGCTCATTTTAGCTTCAGGTTACTGAGATGCATTAATAACAGGAGCCAAGTTTTCTGCCCCAAATCTACACGCCCCTTTGAATCATTAAAAGTCCAAAACAGAGGATATCTTTGTCTTTGAAAAATGAAGCAAAACAAACAACAACAAAAAGTACAAAATTCTAAATACTAAAAACAAACCAAAACAACCCTCCTCCCCCACACCTTTGGAAATCGGTTTTTCTCAGAAGGTACAAGAGGTCACTAAAAAGCAAATGCTTTGGCTCTCTGTTGAGCAACTAGGTCAAATATTTGTTTCCTCCCCTGTAATATAATCATTAACTTTTGTTAAAAATACAATAATCCTGGGAATCCCACACCCACCCCTGAGTGTGTAGAACTGTTCCTTTGCCATTAAGTGTATGCCTGGCTTCCTGGCTATGTGTGTCCCTCTTCTCCCAGTACTACGCTTAAATCTACATTAAAATCTTTTTCTTAACTCCAACTAATAATAATAATACTCACTCTAGTCATACAAAGAACAAAGGTTTCGATTTTAGGGAGTGTTTGTTCTGAGATGTCATTCATCACAGTACTGCCTATAGTGACCCTGCACAGAGACAGACAGTTCACCCTTGGCCTTTCCGATCCTAAAGCCTGAGTGCTCCCAAGCAGCTTCACTACCACTGCCAGTCTCACAGAGCAAAGCATCTCGGGCATATTTCTTGAATGAACTCATACACTCTAAGTGAGAAGTGAGCACTAACAGACACACCTGAAAGTTCAAAGGCAGGGAGGCCACTGAGGGAGGGGACATATGAGAACAGAGCATGGCACATACATATGAAGGGGCCACCATCAAAACCATTACTTTGTTTTTTGTTTTTTTATTTTTTGTTTTTTTGTTTTTTTTGAGACAGGGTTTCTCTATGTAGCCTTGCCTGTCCTGGAACTCACTCTGTAGACCAGGCTGGCCTCGAACTCAGAAATCCGTCTGCCTCTGCCTTCCAAGTGCTGGCATTAAAGGCATGTGCCACCATGCCCGGTTCCCAAAATCATTACTTTGTATGCTAATCTAAAAAATTAATTTTATGTAAAGCCTAAACCAGTCATGTCCTGTACTAGGAAAGACTTCCAATGGAGTGATTGGGATACTAATCTAGTCACAAAACCTTTGGCCTACAATTGTCCTGCCTACACAACGAGTAGGGGTAAAGATGGAGCAGGACTTGAGGAAGTGGCCAACTAATGACCAGCCAGCTTGAGACCACACGAGAGGGAGCCCGCCCCCTGACTATTAATGATATTCTGGTATATTTGCAGACAGGAGCCTAGGATAACAATCAAAGGAGAGGCTTCCCCCAGCAACTGATGGAAACTGATGCAGAGGCCCACAGCCAAACATTAGGCTGGACTTAGGGAGGAAGGATTGTAGGAACCAGAGAGGTAAAGGTCACAAGAAACCTACAGAATCAACTAACCTGAGCCCATAGGACTCACAGAGACTAAGCTGCCAACCAGAGAGCATGCAGGGGACTGACTTAGGCCCTCCGCACTTATGTGACAGTCGTGTAGCTTGGTTTTCATGTGAGACTCCTAAGAGCAGGGCAGGGCTGACCCTGCTGCCTGCCTTTGGGACTCTTCCCACTACTGAGCTGCCTCATCTAGCCTCAATTATTGCAGCATAACATGCCATTGCTGGCTGATATCCAATGGAGGCCTTCCTGTTCCTGAAGAGAAAGGGAGGAGGAGTGGATGGTGGGGGAGTGTCTGGGAAGGAAGGGAGGGGAAACTGTGGTCAGGATATAAATTAATTAATTAATTAAAATGTAATTTTATTATTTTATACTTTATTTTGAGACAGAATCTCACTCTGTAGCTCTAGATGGCCTGGAACTCTCTATGTCAACCAGATTGGCTTTGAACTCACAGAAATCTGCTTATCTCTTCTTCCTAAATACTGAGATTAAAGGTGTGTACTACCATACCTTACAAAGTTAATTTAACCAAGGTTATACAACAAAACTGAGCTGGTCAGTCAGTCTCCTTCCCTGGCTCTATTTCTGTCATCTCTGTCTCTATTGTCTCTGTCACACACACACACACACACACACACACACACACACACCCTCCACTTGTCTGTCTAACATTCTGTCCTTAAGCCCCCCAGGCAGGTCAACTCTGCTGATAACACTTTCAAGTCCTGAACTATTAGGCAAGGGGTGAGCAGAGAATAGGAAGGATAGAAATATGAGAACACAGGGTCCTCAGGACTGATGCTGGGAATGACTAGGAATGGGGGGAAAGCTTCACAGAAGTTATTTTCAAAAACTAAGTGTAGTGACACACACCTTTAATCCCTGCCCTCAAGAGACATGGGCAGGTGAATCTCTGTGTTAGAGACCAGCCTGGTCTATATATTGAGTTTAGGGAAATCAAAGCTACACAGTGAGACCTATGTCTATTATTTTAAAAAATGTTTTGCAGAGCAGTAGACACAGCATAAAACAGGAGAGGATGAACATGGGCTCTCTGGCGTAGTGTGGTGCATCAGGATGCAGACCTTGCATCCACTGGGCCCACAGACAGGGCTGCAGCCCCACTGTCTGCAGGAGAAAGCCACCAAAGGAGACCAGGCAAAGTCCCAGTCAAAGACTCTAAGACCAGGGATGACAAGAGAGGATGAGAGCAGGGCCAGGCCTAGGCATTATGCAAGGAGGGAACTGAAGTCTGCTGAGGAACTACTGAGGAAGGCTGGGCCAGGCATGAACAAACAGTATCGCTATGGCTGTCTCTGGAAGTCACTATAACTGAAACAACTGTATCTATACAGTCCTGGGATCCCATTCTCTTATTTCTTCTTCTTGTTGTTTGTTTGTTTATTTGTTTGTTGGCTGTCTTGGAACTCAACTATGTAGACCAGGCTGGCCTCTACCTCAACCTACCTCTACCTCCCAAGTGCTAGATTAAAGGTGCTCATCATTTTGACTGGCTGAATTATTGGGATTTTAGAAAACCATTTTTATAAGGATTCTGTGCAAACATGAGTAGCTGAGACTTAAGTTCTCTGACAGATAAATACTCACCACAGCTATTACAGGAATGAGCACTCCCAAATTCCCTGCACTGCTGGAAGCCTAGGGGGAAAACCAAATATAAACATTTCTCTTATTAACAAATAAAAACTGCAACAGAATTATACAGAAAAACAATGAGACATAGACACAGGAGAAGAGAGACGCTCATCGGGTGCACTGTTAGGCTCTAGCTCCTTTTACCTGCTAAGCACTTAAACCCTAGTTGTCATGCAGCAGAATTCATTTTTTGTCATGTGGTGCTGAGGACTGACCCTAGACAGAGCCTTGCATATGCTACACCTACTCTACACTGAGCTACAACCTTAGCCCTAAAATAACTTTAATGGGGTGGGCAGAGACAACATAAATGTCAAATAAAAACCATTAATTTATGATTGTGGAACTTCTACATAATCACGACACGGTCATTAAGAAGGCAACTTTTGAAAATGTAGTCGCCTTAGAAGAGTGCTGACAGAAACCAATGAAAACACGTCAGGAGTTAAACGCCTCCTCTGACGCAGTTATACATAGGTAACATACGTGCAGAAAAAAACTGGCAATGTCCATATATTTTCTATAAGTCAGGAAAATCCTGGAAATTTTAATAAGTTGTTATTTTCTAGCTGGGCCCCCCAAATGCAGCTAAACTTCAACAAACACCTATGGGAGCTGAGGAAGTCCGGAGGGCATGTATACTGTTGACTCCATACAGCTATGTCAAGGAAACCTCTCTCTACCTTGGTTTAGCCTTAGTTTAACTTTTTTTTTTTTTTTTGGAAACAGGGTTTCACTGTGTAGCCCTAGCTGGCCACGAACTTGCTATATAGAGCAGTCTAGCTTTGCACTCATAGAAATCCACTCTACCTCCTGAGAGCTAGGATTAAAGGAATGTGCCATCACATCTGAGACTCATGGGTGGTTATGAGTTAGCATCTTCTATGCTTCTACAGGCTCCCCTCACCCCAGAAGTCCCTCCTTCAGTGAATACTTGGCTTTGTAATTACTTTGTAATTACTTTACGAAGAACAGGATCCTATCTTTGTATTTAAGAGAGAAGGGGATTCTGGTAGTGCTCTTCTTGCCTCTGAATAAGCATTAAATTCCAGGAATCTTGAAATTCTATAAAAATGTGTGGCAAGAGGAAGCAGATAGGAGTGGCCACAGGTCCCAGTAGCTCCATTGGGTACTAGTGCCGACCTCTTGTGAGAGAGAAGGTTCCAGATACACTGACACCGCTTCCTCAGGTGTTTAGAACCCCTCTTCATCAACACCGCTTCCTCAGGTGTTTAGAACCCCTCTTCATCACCAGCACTCCCCCCCTCCCCCCCCATCACCCTGACACCTAAGCCTCTGCTGACTCTAGGGGACAGTCTCTCCTGAGAACTGAGAAAGTCACTATCCTGGGAGGCTTGATAAACTGATCAGCAGATCAGTTAGTACGGTCCAGAAGAATTAGGTGGAATTATGGACAAAGTCGTAAGCAGTTTTTTTGTTTTTTTTTTTTTGTTTTGTTTTTTCGAGACAGGGTTTCTCTGTATAGCCCTGGCTGTCCTGTAACTCACTCTGTAGACCAGGCCAGCCTCGAACTCAGAAATCCGCCTGCCTCTGCCTCCCGAGTGCTGGGATTAAAGGCGTGCGCCACCACGCCCAGCGTAGGTTTTTTTTTTTTTTTTCCTTTTCTCTACTCCTTGTTCAAGACCTTCACAGGAAGGGTTCCATGCAGAAGTCAACTCAGACATTCCTTTGTAAGGCATTCCTGACCAGCCTGATTTCAAAGTGTTCCTTGCTGAGCTGCCAGGTTCTATACTCCCACAATGCCTCTCACAGAGAGGGATGTTCTCTTATTTGCTTAATCCCTCACCTGAAACAACAGCCAGGAGGGACACTTAAGCCCATGGGCCAAATCCTAACAATTAACAGTATCATGCACACTGGCTATAGCTGCTGTCAGCTACTACAGAAGAACTGAGTTGTTATAACAGAAATGGTCTGCAGCCTGCAAAGCCTGGTTCCTTATACTAAGTGGGCTGAGTCTGACCTGTGACAGAACTTAGCACAGTGGTGGAGAGCAGCTGGGAAAGGCAAGAGGGAAAATAATGTAAGCATAAAACTGGAAATGTGGGAGAGGGCTCAGTGTTAATGGGGAAATGATGTGATAAGGGGTGTCCCCTGTCTTTAAAACACCCTCAAATAACCAACTTGGGCATTTAAAAGGCAGCATTCTGTTTGTTCCTGTGGATCTGCCTTTCTATGACAGTGTGATTTCAGATAAAAGCTGGCATCCCTTATGCTCCAATGATGGACACTTAAGGCCCTCCTCGGCACAGGCTCAGGCCCAGGACACCATCAACACCTGCTTCCTGATGAGCAACCCAGGGAGAGTCGTCCATGGAGAAACCTATGTCTGCTGCTGCTGTTTTGATGTCACCTAGGCTGATACAAGCCAGATTCAATGTTCTGAGGAAGCCATCTTCTTCCCTAACCAGCATCCTTGGGTGAAACCCCTTCCCTTTTTCTTATACCATCTGCCTGCCTCTGCCTACCAAGTGCTGGGATTAAAGGCGGAGGTTGTGAGTCAGTGTGTTAGCATATGTGAAATCTTGGTTTGAGTCCAAGAACCAAAAACAGAATACATTTAAAACTTAAATAATTTAACAAAGAAAGCACCATATTTCAAGACAGTTCCTCGAAATGCACCTCCCTTCCTACCTTCAGGGCAGGCCCCTTCTCACTGGCCCTCTCACTGGCTCTTTTCCCCTCCAGCCCCAGCTGCACAAACAGTTCTAGCAGGTTCATCAACAGCTCGTCCACAAGATGCTCCTCCTGAATGTTGGCTGCGATGTTGGCCAGGGCATTGATCACTGCTAGGGAGCAGTGCCTAAAGAAAAGAAACAAAGTCACACTCACTGCCAGACCCTCAGCAATGCTGGGGGAGGGGGGTGAGTTGTAGGGAGAAACACTGACCTGCCTCACCATGCTCGAGGAACTTCTACAGACACTGACAGTGAACACATGACTATGGTCTCCTGACTAAGGACTGTCCTCTGAATGCTAAAAGCCTACTGAACATCTGAATGTGGAATTACTCACTTCCAGAATGTCCTGCTTGAGCTGTTTTTCTCCCTCAAATACTTGGAACTCAAGCATTATCTCACCTGGTGATCAGCTTCTCCCCAGTGTTCCCTGCAACCCTGGAACGGATGTCTCTTCAAGACAAGGTTTCTCTGTGTAGTCCTGGCTATCCTGGAATTCAGAGGTTCACCTTTGCCACCACCACATGGCTTAGTTTTTGTTTGTTTGTTTGTTTGTTTGTTTTTTAAAGGTAGGTTTTCACTGTGTAGCACAGGGTAGTTTGGAACCTACTTTGGGGCTCAGGCTGGCCTCTAACTCTCACAATTCTCTTGTCTCAACTTCCTAAGTGCTGATTTCATAGTATGTATCACCTCTCCCAGCCTTGAAAAAATATTTTATTGTTTTGAGAATGTTGAGGAGGTCTGTCCATGAACGCCATAGATGCATGTTTTATTTCAGCATTTACGACCGTCAGTGGTTAAATCTCCAGATGTGGAGACTTCAGATTTAAGAGGCACCCGTGCAACAATGCCAGGAGCTCACACTGGTCAAGAAATTTCACATATATATTCTCCTACCAAAGCAGTAACCAGACCCATGCCGCTTAGCTTAATGGAGACCACTGAGTTAGGCACATTAAAGGTGGTCAGGCTGCCAGAGATCCAGTGTGCCTTCCTATTCCCTCATACAACTGGAGCTGTGCTCTTTGGTAGGCTCAGCATTTGAGAGGCCAGGCAGCTGCACTGCTTCCCACTGAACTAACATGTGGATGATCTTAGAGGAAACTTGTATTTAATAATCAAAAACAGGAGCCTGATGATCAAGAACAGCAGTGCCAATAAAGGGCCATTTCTCTCTCCACTAATCTCATTTCTTCCCTCTTTCTCCCTCTTCTGCTGATCTAACATGTGAGATCCCTCAAACATGAAGAGACATAGTTCTTCCTCAAGGCATTACAGGTAAAGTCAGGATGTATCTCTCAGTCTGTCAAGGACAACTGGTCAGGCTTTATATAAATACAGAATGCTCAAAGATATGTCTATTCTCTCAGCCCCCCCCAAACGTTGACTGCCTCCCCAACTCTGTCCACACCTATGCTTTTTTTTAAAGAACTAAGAACCAAACCTAGGGCCCTGTAATTGTTACAATTGCTTTGCACTGAATTCCCAACCACCAAATAAATCCTGCTTTTGAAAATCTAACAGAAGAAAAGCAGACTTACATCGTTTTAAAATAGCTATTACACTGGTTTCTCAAGGCAACACCTTCTAGTATAGAAACTAGAAAACTAACAAATAACCAAACTAGGAGGGACTGGTTACAGTCTTGACACAGCTATGCAATGTGGTACCACATAGCTGTTTAAAACAACATACAAGGGGGGGCTGGTGAGATGGCTTAGCGGGTAAGAGCACCCGACTGCTCTTCCAAAGGTGATAAGTTCAAATCCCAGCATCCACATGGTGGCTCACAACCATCCGTAACGAGATCTGGCTCCCTCTTCTGGAGTGTCTGAGGACAGCTGCAGTGTACTTACATATAATAAAATAAAATAAATCTTTAAAAAAAAAAAACCAAAACAAAAAAAAAACCAACATACAGGGACATATTTCAGGTGTAGTTGGCATGTTGTTTAAGTATAAGAAGCAGGCCACCTAAATGTGCATTATGAGTCTGTATGGCATGGAAGGGAGAAGAGCAGAGGGCCATAGGTGTAGTTTAGGAATGAATTGCTGTCACGTGTGGATTTTCCTGCGTCGCCTTATATGTACATTGATTTATGGTACTTCTGTAAGACGAGAAACACAGACAAAATTCCCTCAGAGTTACATGCTGTCAAGATCTAAAGCAACGAGGTACAGAAGAATTACCTGTAGCCATGGTCTTTATAGTCTTTGGTGGCCGAATACACAACTGAACTGGCCTTTACACTGATTTGCTGGAAGAGATTCCACACTTCCTGATAAATGTATTGCTGGAAGAGAGAAAGAGACACTGTCACCAAGGGGCCACTTCTAGACAGAAAAGGGCTTTCTTGTCATCACCCAGGCAGAAAGCTCTGGAATCTGATTACCAAAGAGACTGTGAAGGGCACACATGCAGGTGTGTGTGTGTGTTTAAGTGTCGTGGCAGTCAGAGGAACACTTGTGGGAACTGCTTTTCTTTCCATCACTCAGGTTCGGGGACCCAACTCAAGTCACCAGGCTTGTCAGCAAGTCTCTTTACCTATTAAACTATCTTTGTCAGCCATGTTTACTTTATTGACTGATTTATATACAGGGTCTTGTGATGAAGCCCTGGCTGACCTAAAACTCACCATATAGAGCAGACAGACTGGCTTTGAACTCACAGAGATCCTGCTGCTTCTGGTTCCCAAGTGATGGATTAAAGGTGTGTACATCATGCCTGGCCTATTTATTTTATTGTTTTAAGATTTTTTTTTTTAAAGATTTATTTATTTATTTATTTATTTTTTTTTAAAGATTTATTTTATTTATTATATGTAAGTACACTGTAGCTGTCTTCAGGCATTCCAGAAGAGGGCGCCAGATCTCATTAAGGATGGTTGTGAGCCACCATGTGGTTGCTGGGATTTGAACTTATCACCTTCGGAAGAGCAGTCGGGTGCTCTTATCCGCTGAGCCATCTCACCAGCCCCCCCCCCTTTTTTTTTTTTTGAGACAAGAGTTTCTCTGTGTAGCCCTGGCTGGCCTCAAACTCGAAGATCTGCCTGCCTCTGCCTACCAAGTGCTGGGATTAAAGGTGCGCACCACCAAGTCTGACTTTAAAATTCTATTCTGAATTACATGGTGTACTGGCTAGTTTTGTGTCAACTTGACACAGCTGGGTTATCACAAAGAAAGGAGCTTCAGTTGGGGAAGTGCCTCCATGAGATCCAGCTGTGGGGTAGTTTCTCAATTAGTGATCAAGGGGGAAAGGCCCCTTGTGGGTGGGACCATCTCTGGGCTGGCAGACTTAGGTTCTATAAGAGAGAAGGCTGAGCAAGCCAGGGGAAGCAAGCCAGTAAAGAACATCCCTCCGTGGCTTCTGCATCAGCTCCTGCTTTCTGACCTGCTTGAGTTCCAGTCCTGACTTCCTTTGGTGATGAACAGCTGTATGGAAGTGTAAGCTGAATGAACCCTTTCCTCCCCAACTTGCTTCCTTTTTTTGGAGGGGGAGGGGTCTTTTCGAGACAGGGTTTCTCTGTGTAGCCCTGGCTGTCCTGGAACTCACTTTGTAGACCAGGCTGGCCTCGAACTCAAAAATCCACTTGCCTCTGCCTCCCAAGTGCTGGGATTAAAGGCGTGTGCCACCACCACCCGGCTCCCAACTTGCTTCTTGGTCATGATATTTGTGCAGGAATAGAAACCCTGACTAAGACACATGGGTATGTGAGTGTCTGCACGGGAGTATGTACATGTGAGTGCAGATTCCCTCAGAAGTGAGGAAGACAGCACCAAACCTCCCAGAGCTAAAGCCATAGGAGGTATTGGCTCACCTGATGTGGGAGCTTAGAACTGATCTTGGGCCTTACACAAGGGCAGTATGTGCTTCTAACCTCTAAGTAACATTTGCAGCCCTATGTTTTTTTTTGTTTTGTTTTGTTTTTTTTAGATAGAGTCTTATATATAGCAAAGAATGGGTTTGAACTTCTAATCCTTTGGCCTCTACTTCTCAGATGCTGGGACTACAGACATGTGTCACGCTGTTTGGCATCCATGTCTATAGCTCTAAGAAAACCCCAAATCAAAAGTAAAAGAGAAATAGTTTTTATTTAGCCCTTATTTTATGGTAACTACACTGATAAGAAATTACTGGGCATTTCTTTCCTTATGACCCATAAAACCACTGATTACATTATTCTCACCAGACAGTGTTGAAATCATTATGAGAATTTAGGTCATTTTCAAGGTATGTGAATAGTGCAATTTTATACTCCTTATAATCAAAGGTTTCCAGCTCTGTCCTTACTGCAGGGCTCTTCCTTACATTTCCAGTGATAACAAGGCAGCCCAGCTGGTCGATGATGAGCACATCAAGGGATGAGGGGGGCTGGCAAAATTTCTGCTGCAGAATCTGCAGAATTGGCTCCATGACCTTCGGGGTGTCCCTCAGAGCCACTGCAATGTGTCCCAAGGCACGAATTGTATGTTCAGGAATCAAGTGAGCATCCCTAGAGGAGGGAAGAAAAGAGGTGTTTAAGAAAAGCTCTGAGGGCCAAAGAGATGGCTCAGCCGTTAAAGACTAGGCTCACAACAAAAATATAAAAAAAGCTGAGAGAGTCCAGAGTGATGGCACACACCTTTAATCCCAGCACTCAGGACGCAGAGGCAGGGGCAGGTGGATCTGAGTTCAAGGCCAGCCTGGTCTACAGAGTTTGTTCCAGGACAGCTTGAGCTACTCAGAGAAACCCTGTCTCCGCATAAAAAAATAAACAAAAAAAAACAAAACAAATCAAACAAAACCAAAAAACCCAAAAAGTAAAAATAAAATAAAATAAAATAAAAGTTCTGAGGCCGGCAGTGGTGAAACAAAATGCAAAGAGTGGATCCCACTCTTCTTCCTGGAAGAAGCACTCCTCTGATGGAGCCACATTCGGAGACAGAGACCAAGACTATATATAACTCCAGCACTGTCATCCAAGGCTGACCCCAAACCCTCAGCAGTCCCAATGCATGGCTACACTGTGAACAGGGAAGAGGCGCGCACACACACAGTGGCAAAGAATGCACTTCCCAAATACAGACACCTACTTGTCGCTCTCCTGGGAAATGTAGAGCCGGTTGGAGAGGCTGGCCAGGAAGGCCTCCACGATCACAGGGTCCACGGTGAGGCCAGCCTTCAGGCACCTGTGCAGCAGAGAACCCACAGGATACTAAGTGTTAAGATGGTGATATCCTTTGTCTTTTGCTTGCTGTGTTTCATGCTGAGCTCTACAACATTTTAAATAGCAGCTCTGAAGTTTTTACTCCACAAATCTGAGTGAAGTCATTCCAAAGAATGAATTTGAAAATTTACAGCAGATTTGCCCACTTGATAATATTTCTGCTGGAAACACTAACTTAAATCACTTTGCCTGTTTGGAAGGAACAGCTTCTTCCAGAATAATGTATCCTAGCTGGTTCCAATTTCACATTTCCTTTAGCAAATGACTGCAAGGACAGAAGAGTCCCAGACAGCTGAGGGACATTATATGTCAAGTCTTCCCCATTAACTCCAGGGCCTTATAAATGCAAAGCACACACTCTGGCGTTAAGCTACACCCTACTCCCTACTAAGGCTATAGAGAGAATTAGAAAATTTAAAAGCCCCTAAAAACACAAAATCTTTCTCAGGTGTCTTGCATGCCACATCTATTTGGCTCTTAAGGCATGTTGAGCTAATGTCTCAGTTTGCTTAGAAGCCAGAATTTGATACAAATCAGAACAAGAGCATGAAGCAAGCCTCCACAGCACAGAAACTTAATCTTATTTAAAACAACAGCAAAAACCTCTGACTTACATCAAATATCATACAGAAAAAATATAATTACAAGTTACTTTGGAAGATGGGTTATGGATCAACCCTTTCTTGTTTGTTTGGTTTGGGTTTTTTTTGTTCTTTTGTTTTTGTTTTTTTTGTTTTTTTTTGTTTTGTTTTTCGAGACAGGGTGTATAGCCCTGGCTGTCCTGGAACTCACTTTGTAGACCAGGTTGTCCTCGAACTCAGAAATCCACCTGCCTCTGCCTCCCAAGTGCTGGGATCAAAGGCGTGCGCCACCACGCCCGGCTGGTTTTTTTCAAGTCAAGGTTTCACTGTGTAGCCCTGGCTGTCCTGGAACTCACTTTGTAGACCAGGCTGGCCTCAAACTCAGAAATTCACCTGCCTCTGCCTCCCAAGTGCTGGGATTAAAGGCATGCACCACCACTGCCTGGCATTGCATCTTTCATTTTAACACCACGCCCAGCTATCCTTTTTAATATATTACTAATTTTCTTGAATAAACATTTTGATTTTTTTTCTGGCCAAGAAAAGGAAAGCTTTATTTAAAAATAAAAACAAAGCCGGGCGTGGTGGCGCACGCCTTTAATCCCAGCACTCGGGAGGCAGAGGCAGGCGGATTTCTAAGTTCGAGGCCAGTCTGGTCTACAAAGTGAGTTCCAGGACAGCCAGGGCTATACAGAGAAACCCTGTCTCGAAAAACCAAAATAAATAAATAAATAAATAAATACTCCTCTTTTTATAAATATACAATAAATAGAAACAAGCTTTAAATAGAGGATAAACCCACTCCTTTTCTATCAAGCTTGTGCCCCTGCCCCACGCCCACCTGCAGATGTTGTCAATGGCGATGTCCCGGAGCTGCTCATACATGGATGGCTGGTTCTTCTTGCCCGGCAAGACATTCAGAGTTGACTCGGAATGCTCATTGGTGACACTAATTTTTATATCACCGCCAACACCTAGAAGTAAAAGTTCAAACATGTGTCTGATTCAGTATTCACTTTCTTTGCCTTCTTTGTGCACAACTAAGATAACAAGCTAGTCAGCTTTAGCTTGTAGAAGCAAGGACTCTAAACTATCTGACCATATATCTTACCCACAGACTTTTCTTTTCTTTTCTTTCTTTCTCTCCTTCTTCCCTTCCCTTTCTTCCTTCTCCTCCCTTCCTTCTTCCCTTCCCTTTCTTCCTTCTCCTCCCTTCCTTCTTCCCTTCCCTTCCTTCTTTCCCTCCCTTCCCTTCCTTCTTCCTTTCCCCTTCCCCCTTCCCCTTCCTTCCTTCCTTCTTTCCTTCCTTCCTTCCTTCCTTCCTTCCTTCCTTCCTTCCTTCCTTCCTTCCTTCCTTCCCTGCTTGGAGCTTACTATGTAGGACCAGGCTGGCCTTCTTAAAGACATGCACCACCATTTCAGGCTAACTGAATCAAGAGCCCAAGACCAACAGGAAGGGTGAAGGAACAGGTTTATTTAGGGACAGTCAGGTTATAAAGTAATAACTGGTAACTCAGCAATTTTTTTCGAGACAGGGTTTCTCTGTATAGCTCTGGATGTCCTGGAACTCACATTGTAGACCAGGCTGGCCATGAACTCAGAAATCCGCCTGCCTCTGTCTCCCGAGTGCTGGGATTAAAGGCGTGCGCCACCACACTTGGCTTACTCAGTAATTTCTTAATGAGCCATTTTAAAAAATAACAAATCCAGGGTCCATCTTTAATCCAAGGACTCCAGAGGCAGAGGCAAGCAGATCTCTGTAAATTTGAGGCCAGCATGGTCTACATACCAAGTCCCAGGACAGCCAGAGTTATGTAGAGAGACCCTGTGTCAAACAACAACTACAACAATAATAACTGACAAATGTGCACATGAATGCAGCTCTGATGCTCAGCAAGGCACAGCCCTTTCCTGGGGGTACACTATGCAGTGTGCACAGAGCAGGCAAAAGTGTGTGTGGTTTTAGGTAGTGGTACATTTGACAGAAGCCTGGGAGATTTGAAGGCCAACCTTAAATATCTACACTATTAATTAACTAAGTTATAATGACTGATTCAAAAAATAGTTCCCTAAGCTATGAAACGTCACAATTATAAATCAAGAGGGTTTTTGTTTTCTATGTCTGTATGTCTTTACTGTAAGGACCAGGGGAAGTCTTCTGATGGCTGAGTCTGTGTTTCCTCATCTGAAGGGGAAAGATGTCAATGTACCTATGCACAACATTAACTACATTAGTGCCTCATGCCCAGGAAGCTATTTAATCTACACTAATTACTATTAGATGAGAAGCTCTGCTGGCAGCCTGTGTCCTCTTATGTGGCAGTGCATCTGAAACTCCTAGCTCAGTCTGAGGCATGTAAGCTGCCAGTTACTTTCTCAAGAGAAAATTCCAAAACCAAACCAAACCAACAACCCAACCAACAAAACAAAAACAAAACACAAGATTACAAGGGGCCTTCAGTGGGAGGCAGAGGAAGGCCTGAAACCTCAGGAGTGGGGGATCTGTAGATAAAGACAGAAGGAAAAGATGTAGCAGAGGAGGAATGGGTGCAGACCAGTGCAGGCACAGAACTCAAATAGTTACCAACCCTTTCTCAAGGACACAGAAGCCCTGAATTCAGAAGATGAGAGCTGTTACCTGTGTGGTACTGACTGTGGTACTTATAGAGCTTCACCAGCACTGGGGATGGAATTACCAGAAAGTCTCTCAAAGATGGCGTCACCGAGTGGACCACCACTGGGAACCTTTCACACAGGCGGCCCAGACCCTGTGTGAAACACAACATCAAGTCATCATACTGTCTGGAAAGGACTGTCTACAAGGCCCTGGGATGCTTAACAATTCTGATGTCCAAGTCTCACTAAAATGTCCCAAGTAGTCATGGTGCTGATTCTTCACCAATCAAGGCAATATATATATACACACATGTATATATATTGCCTTGATATATGCAAGGCTATCTCATATCAAGGAGGACCCCAGGTCCTCTAAGGCACATAGCTCTTGGATACCACTTGCCCTATATGGAGCAGCTTATGCTTAGTTCACAGTAAGCTCTACTCAGACTTTTTAAAGGAGAATGTGTCTCTTTTTTGATACTGGAGAATCAATTACAGCCTGAGCGACAGTGAGATAAAGGGCACCCTGTGGATGGGAAGTGAGTGTCTCAAGTATCATGGAGACTGACCTGGAGGCAGCAGATCAGCAAGGGCAAATGGGCAATGATGACCTTGCTGGACGTCTTGGACTGCAGCTTTTCAGACAGCTTGATGCAAAGGTTTTCTGCACCTGAATTTAAGATCAGAAGCAGATACAAATGATCACCAAAGCCCAACTTTCAGAAAATATGCTCTTATTGACTAATCAAAGGACTTAATTGAGTACCACAGAAATGCCTGTTGCAGGTATTAACAGTGACAGGCAGCACCGGGAGTTCTGAAGCAGGCACCTCTATGATGTGTTCCTGCTGTATCTTCTCTGCTACCTGGGACTCCTTTTGTCTCAGTGTTCTACTCTGCAAAAATGTTTCCCAGACTCTCTCACCCACTGGACCAGTCTCTCACCCTACAGTTATGAACTTTCACCTCTCCAGAGCAAATTCTAAAGCACCATCAAAAGACAGCAGAAAGAATGCACAGGCTCTGAGGCCTTGGGCTTCCCCTTTAGAAGGAAGGTCCACTGTCTCACATTGCAGGACAGAACAGCAAATGCCTGGGCCAAGAGTTCTAGAAGTTACTTTGGGAAAACATAGAAAGATCCTTGGGTGGGCCTAGAGGACACAGGATGCAGGGAGGTAGTTGGGGACTCACCCTGCTCATCCTTCACGGCCCACACCATGAGGTCCACGCAGGCAGCGTTTGCTTGGCAGCGCAGTTTGAGTGGGCTCATCTCACTGTGGATCCTGTCTGCGTCGTGTAGAATCTTTTGGAGCTCCCCTTGGCTCATGTTGAACTGCTCCAACACAAAATCATGGATCTCTTTCACAAAGGAGGTGGGCAGATCTGTGGGAAACAAAGTTTGGGGTGGGGTGGGTGACAGTCACAGATGGAAATAGCCATACAACAACACAGGCAGCAGGTGACAATGGTGAAGGATGTTCCCGCTCAACAAAAACAAAGGTGACCTCTGAAGTAGTAGTAGTGTGTATCGTTCAGACTACTACTTAGATAAACAAAGTTTATCTCTGAGTTAAAGCCACAAATACTAGTAGTAGTAGTCTGAACGATACTACTACTACTACTTCAGAGGTCACCTTTGTTTTTGTTTTTGTTAGACCCACTACTACTATTGTGGGTCTAAGAATGCCTGGGGGGGGCCAAGCATGAACAGGCTATGTCATACTTCCCCAAAAGCATACACTTCGTTGGTCAGAGGAAAAGCATTCTCCTGGTAAGTCAGATGGAGGCTTTTGGGTTGTTCTGCTTTGGTTTTGGTGGTGCTGGAGATCAATCCAGGTGCCCACACTTGTAGCCGGTACTCTACCACTGAGCTATAACCTAGGCCTGCTGTCTTTAAAGCAGTTGAAAACTGAACTGCAAACACATGAAATACTTGAAAGGGCAGGTATCATCAAATGGGATCACTCAGCTGACAACAGAAAATGCTTAATGATACATTTGTCAAATAGTGACCCGTTATAAGACTACAGAAGAACAGTTGGCTAGTTGCAAATGGAAGCTATTCTCATGGGTCTTTGGAGTATTCAAAGATTAGAGGCTTTCTAAATTTCCATCCTTAGGCTTGAACACTTCGGAGCCCCTGTGATAAGCATCGTTCAGACTACTAACAACTAGCCCATGTTGAGGACTTAGAGCATCAGCTGGGCCGGCTGTCACTGAGGGACTCCTCTGCTGCTGAGGTTCCTAAAGACTGTTTCTCAGCCGCACTCTTACTTCTTTAGATTAGAACTAGTTAACTAAATTATAGTGTATCTATATCTTGGAATACTATGTAGTCATCAAAACATATTTAACAGGAACATTTAGTTCTACAAAGAAACAGCATAGGGAAATCATGAGAAATTGGGAGGAAATGATAATTGAGTGTACATGAAAAATTATTAAGATATATTGACTCTGAGTTAAAGCCACAAAGCAAATACCTTTTTTTTCTAGAATATCTAAATTCAATTATATAAAACTATATGTACAGGACAATGATACAAGGTGTGTAGAAAAACATATTAGGAAATAATCCCAACTCTTAGCCAACATTGCCAGTATTAACATCAGGGACAGATTTAAAAAAAAAAAATAATTTCCTTATTCCTTTTAAATTCAGTCATGTGATCGTGTTGTTCACATGTGGTCTTTTATTTTTTGAGATAGAGGGTTCTTGCTATGTAGCCCAGGCTGGCCTCAAACTCCTGGGCTCAGCCCATCATTCCAAGGAGCTAGGTTCATAAGCCACATCAGCCACAGCTGACTTCTACACATGATTTTTAAATTGGCATCAACACACATCAAGTACCAGCCTGTAAGAATGTCCAGGGACCCATCCTCTGCTCACACCCATGTCCACCAACCCTTACCTTTCATGTAGTACAGAGTATCTCGAAGCATCTTGAACATGGTCAGGTAGAGGGGATCACTGAAGGTTGTATAGTACAGATCAGCACTGGGATTGGCCTGCAGGGGAAAGAGGCACATGGCCACAGACCAGAAACTCTTTGATCTGCCCTTGGTCCTGCACATTGAGGCCAAGCAGCAGCTGTATTGAATCTTTTCGATCTAAACTGAGCACCTACTTACTATGACTCATACACATACATTTTAATTATTCTCTTCATTCTCTTCAGTATACAGGCCCATGCACTACCCTGGTATCTACAGGCAGGAGCTACACAGAACCATACAAACAACAACAAAAACCCACCAACTAACTATTCACTGTCTTTGGCCTGACATGGGAAATGAAGGAAGTGAAAGGCAAGCACAAGCAGGCTGGAGAGATGTTTCTTTCTTTTCTTTTTTTTTTTTTTTTGGTGTTTTTTTTGGTGGTGCACTATAGCTAGTGCACTCACACACATAAAATAAATAAATCTTAGAGAGAGAGAGAGAGAGAGAGAGAGAGAGAGGAAGAAAGAGACTGATAAGCATGGTGTCACCAGACCAGAGGGAACCTAACACTCCCCACAATCTATTTAGAAAGCTACTACAGCCAGGGTACACCCAGATTTAGCCTACATTTTATAATTAAAATTAATTTTGAATCATTTTTTACCAATCTAATTATAGTACTGGTAAAAAAAAAAGAGCCCTCAAGACAAAGCCTAATGAGTTAAGATACAGTCCTCAATGTTGAGTTCTGCCCCTCCCCGCCCCCAACCCAGCATAGCTGAAGCCATTTAGTTCCATGCCTGCCAGCTATTTCGTACTGTTGCTGTAATATATATGCCTTCCAGTCATCGACACAGAAAAACAACTCGTCTCAAGAGTACTGTCATACAGATCACATATCATGTTATGTTCTGTATGCTCTGTATGAGGTTTGTTAATCTTAAGAAATTCTACAAAGCTTTGTGTAGGATAATATGAACTGTTATGTCTAAAATGGCTTGAGTTAGAGCTGACCACTGGGCAACACTTCTTGAACCTTTATATGAGCTTGGTGTGTGTGTGCGTGTATGTGTGTGTGTGTGTGTGTGTTTTCCTTTATAAGCCTGCCCAGAGAACAGACTGGTACCACATTTAGGCTCCTGAGCCCTTTTTGAGGACTTATCAGTATTCATGCCGTTGGTATAGTGATTTCTGAACCCCAACATGCAACATTTGGATATTACCAGCTGAGAGGGATGGAGGATGCATGGAGTGGAGAATCTTATGGAGAACAAAGAATGATGAGGAAGGTGTGAACTCACACAGCATATCAGGAGGACACTGACAGGAGCTGTGGAGTAAGGGCCAGGAGAGTCTCTGCACCCTGGCCATCTCTTTGGCAGTCCTTACAACACGCTGGCAGGACACATATGAAGAAATGGATGGGCAGCACAAGGTCTAGAGAGGGTTCTGCAGTCATGCATGCTGCCCATCCAAGTCCAGCTACAGCACTCACCAGCTATTGATCTAGCCCATAAGCTACAGTTTGCTATTTGCAAATGAATAATGTTTTATATTTAAGGTCAACATCTAAAATTGTCTTTTTCTGAGGGGGGTGTTTGAATCAAGGTCTTACTGTGTAGCTCTAACTGTCCTGAAACTAATTATTTAGACCAGGCTGGCCTCAAACTTACAGAGATCTGACAGTTCTGCCTCACCCACCCAGCCATTTGAAACTTCTTCTTCTGTTTGTTGGAACAAAACTATTTCTTCAAGTGGATATTTATCCTAAAATCTAAAATTGTTAGCTGGGAGGTGATGGTGGTAGTGGCACATGCCTTTAATCCCAGCACTCTGGAGGCAGAGGCAGGTGGATCTCTGAGTTCAAGGCCAGCCTGGTGTACAGAGTGAGTTCCAGGATAGCCAGGGCTACAAAAAGAAACCCCGTCTCAGAAAAACAACAACAAAAAAAAAACCCAAAAAATTGTTAACAAAAAAAAATTACCAAAATCATCGTGGATCACTCACAGGGAGACAGGGTGCTTGGATGCCATAGCAACAATGTTCCTCTATTAGGGTAAGTCCTATTGGGCTAAAGAGATGGTCTACAGTTAAGGGTACTTATTGCTTTTCTACAAGATCTGGGTTCAATTCCTAGCACCTTCGTGGCAAATCACAACTGTCTGTAATTCCAGTTCCAGGGGATCCAATGCCTTCTCCTGACTTCCATGGGCACCAGGCATGTAAATGTGGTACTTGGACATACATGTAGTTAAAACATCACACATTGAAAAAAGATAAGCCCCTAAAGGTGATCTCCAGAAAGCCACAATTCTTCATTAGGACCCATATGACTTCCTACAGGTCATATGTAAACCAAATAAGTCTCTAGATCAATGGTTTTTTTCAATCTGTGGGTAATGATCCCTTTGAAGGTCACAAGTCAGATATCCTGCAGAGCAGATATTTACCTTACGATTCATAACAGTAGCAAAATTACAGTTATGAGGTAGCAATGAAAATATTTTATGTTTGGGGGTCACCACAACCTGAGGAACTGTTTTAAAGGGTGGCAGCATCAGGAAGGTTGAGAATCACTGTGCTAGTCGTTAGCCTGCCTGGTTTTCATGCCTCAGCTTCCTGACATGCACTCAGTCATGTATGACTGTATACTGATAAAAGAACTGGGGTTAAAGAGATGACTCGGTGGTTAATACTGATTGCTATTCTAGAGGACCAGGCTTAATTCCCAGAATCCACATGGCAGCTCACACTGAAGTCTGAAGATCTGTAGAAAAGCACCAGACTGTAACTTTGAATTATGGGAACTGTGTCCCTTAGGACACACAGCACCAACACGAACATCAAAGTCTGCTGATGGCAAGTGCAGAGAAGAGGGACAATTCAGAGTTACTGAAGACCATGGGGCTCACCTTCTACTTCATGCTTAGCCTGAAGTGGTGATTCCCAGCCTGTTATGTCACAATCACAAGAGAAGGGACATGCCCGGTTAAGTGAGGAACCTGGGACTAGAGCAAAAGTGCTCGAGTGCATGCGTGTGCGCGCACACACACACACATGTGCACACACAGTCAGAGACAGACAGAGCACAATCATTCCACTCTCAGTGACTCATGTCCACTGAGACTTTGAAACTTCCCAGAACTCAAGAGGTAATGGTTTTATAATTACATCTGTAGGCCTTGGCTCCAAAAACATTTTTTAAAAGTCCCTCAGATATGTACCTCATGCACTTAAAAAGGCAGGGCTTGCATGTCTCTGTAAGTGCACCCCGCAGCCTAAAGAAGCCAGACCCAGCCTGACTCCAAGCTTCCTGGGGTGTGACACTGCACGTCAGTCAGCTTTCATGAACCTCTCAGTTGTGGAGTGAAAACATGGACCAGCAGTCAGAGGCACTGTGTGGTGCTGTAATTCAAAGAGTCAGGCGTAGGGAGGCAAGTGGTGGGTGTGCTGGAGCTAAGGTTAAAACAAACTAAGCCCTCACTACAAACTGCCCTCCACTTGGACCCTCGTGTGAACAATTCCTGCTTTCTCTTTGCAGATGTCAGTCAGGCTAATTCCAGGGTAATGTCCTCAGAAGGTATGTACCTCCATCACGCTGGCTACAATTGCATCTAAGGACTTGAGAACGGGCTCCTCAACAATCTTCTTCACCTGTTAGAGAAACAAAAACCACATGAAGCAACTTACACAAAGAAGACTGGGATGCTAGCTGCTTCTGCCCAGTGACAAAGATGCTGACAGATAAAACCCGTAATAGAGCTGAGGTGGGGCTCAACAGTAAGAACATGCTTAGCATGCCCAAGATGTTGGGTGCCAAGAAAAAAGCCAGGGGCTGGAAAGACGGTTTAGTGGTTCAGGGCAGTTGTAGCTCTCTGTCTGCAGAGGAGGATCCAGGTTGTGTTCACAGTACCACATGCTGACTCCCAACTGTCTATAACTTTAGTTTGAGGGAGCTGATGTCATCATCTGACTTCCATGGGTACCAGTCACACACAAGGAGCACTTACATATATGTAGCTAAAGCATTCACACACACACAAAATATAAAACAAATTTAAAACAAAAATAGAGAGAAAGAACCCAATAAATGTGTCGCGATAAATGTGACAGGAAGCATCTCAACGACATACCAATTGAACAATGGCCACACATATGCACAAGATACCATACATCATTTGGGACTTTTCTAAGTGACAATAAAAATAAAGAAAGTGACTGACCAACTCGCTCAAAGTTGCCAATATTAGATTCTTTTTTTTCCTTTCCTTTTTTTGATTTTTGAAGACAGGGTTTCTTTGTGTAGCCTTGGCTATCTGTTTCCATCTGTCTTTCTCTGTCTCTCTGTCTCTCTCTCTTTCTCTGTGTTTGTGTGTGTGTGTGTGTGTGTGTGTGTGTGTGTGTTTCTCTCTTTCTGTAACAGGGTCTTACTATGTAGCTCTGACTGGTCTCAAACTTACAGAAATTCTCCTGCCTCTACCTGCTGAGATTAAAGGTATGCACCATCACATCCAACCTCATTTTACTTTTGCTTTTGAGACAGGGTCTCACTCTGTATCCCCAACTGGCCTCGACCTCACCGCAATGAAGCAATGGCACCGAAGGTGTCTGTGGCATCACCTCAAAAGCTACCCAAAGAAACTCAAGTTAGAAAAGCTTGGGTTTCATATTAACACAGCAAGGAAAAGCACTGCGGAGTGGTGTCTAAGCGCTTGGACTGAGCCTGACCCTGCTCTGGATCTCTATATTCTTGATGTACTCGACTTGTGTCTCTTCTTAACGGAAATGTAGGATAGCTCTCTTATATACTCAGTGTAAGGACTAAATGAAAAACACTACAGAATGTGTTGTGGGTGAACATGTTCAAAGTCATCATGTTCAATTTAGTATAGTTATGCCTTCCCCACAAAAGACCATCCGAGATGAATTTGCCAATGGTTCCCAATCACTCCCATTATTTACCTGTAAATAATGGTACATACTGAGTACCCCATGCCAAAAATCTGAAATCCCAAATGTTCCCAAATCCAATCTATTTTTATATTCAATATGTTGCCCCAAGTGGTAAATTCCACATCTGACAAAGTTATTCAAGGCATTGCATAAGGAAGGCATGTGGTGGTCCCAGATATTCCAAAAGCCATGATGTAAGGATCTCTTGAGCTCAGAAGTTTGAGTTTGGCCTGGGCAACAGAGCAAGTCTATTTCAAAGAAAAGAAAACTCTAAAATAACCTTCTATATGTATAAGGAGCATGGATCTGAAGAGCAAAAGAATTTCATGCTTAGACTTGGGTTTCATCCTAAGATAACTCATCATGCATATGCAAAATTTAAAAATCTACAAATGACCCCAAATCCTAAATGTTTCTCATACCAAGTATTCTGGATAAGAGATATTCCAAGCCTTTCTTGTTAAAAAAAAAAAAGGAAAGAAAAGATTTAGAGGCTTCTGCTGGGCCTGGGGGCACAAATCTGTAATCCTAGTTATTTGGGAGGCTGCAACAGGAAGATCTGAAGTTCAAAGCATGCCTGGGTAAAATGTCTATGACTCTGCTTCAAAATTTAAAGTATGATTTTGTTTGTTTGTTTGTTTTGGTTGTTTTTAGGTTAAATGAATACATCATTTTATTTTTATGTTATAGTAATATACAATTTTGACATTTCCAGGCATAAAAAGGATACAAAAAATAAGAATTATTTTATTATTGGGATGAGAAGGTTGTGAACAGATCTTTATTAATAAGCTTGGGATTGTTGGAAAAGTACACATATTTTTCTTGTATCTGTCATCAAAACTGTTTGCCATTTCAAAAGTCTCATACAGAAAGTATGTACTGGGAATAATACTGTTTGCAAGTTGTCTATTAATGTAATAATGTGTTTTGTACACTAAACAATGGAAACATTTTGTTCACTAGACCAATGGAAAGACTGAATAGTAGGTTAAGTGGTGACTAATGTGAAATTTCAATTTAGAATTGTGATTGATTCTATGACTGCACTTGAACCATCATTTTGCTCATTCTAAGGTCCTGTGTGTTTTTAAAGAGACTTAACAGAACACCAGTCCTAAGGCTGTGCAAATTTTGACCAAGGGACTCTTCCTCATTCAACCTCTGCCAAGTGACCACATCTGCATGGAGGATTGGGCCGACACTGCTACCCATCCACGGGCTGCCTAGTTTTTGTTTTGTTTTGTTTTTTAAGGTTAAAAATATAGCTCAATGATAGGCTCTAGATTCAATCCCCATGCAATAATGTCAACCAGGCATACATGGCCACCTTAGCCCTTGGGAGGTACACACATAGGAGGATTGTAAGTTCAAGGTCAGCCAGAGCTACACAGCTCACAAAAAACAAGCAAGCAACAACAGAAGCACAAAGTCTTCTGCTGATTGGTTTTCCTTTGATTTATTTACCCATCAGAGATTGCTCACCAAGTTTAAGAGTTCCCGAAGCATTTCCAGTGGAATACAGAACTCCTTATAGGTAATACCATTGAACAGGGGAGAGATAGAAAAACTGGAGCTGATGGTAGAGAAGTAGTATTCAGGCTCCAAGGCAGTCCCATCAGGTAGGCAAGAAGCTGTCAGGAGAAAAACAAAATAAAACATAGAAAGACATGGCTGACTCAAGTAATTCCTGAGAACCAGCATAGGTGTATATATTTTGTTTTTGTTGATACTAATATTCCTTTTTATCCTAGGATTCTCTGAACTCACAGCAATTCTCTTGCTTCAGCCATTCAAGCATTGGGAGATTACAGGAATGTGATTACAGGAGTGCTTCCACAGCACTCCTTGGTTGTGAGGGAGGAAGGGCTTATGGCGGCTCCTATTTTGAGGGTGTAGTCCTTCACAGTGGTGAAAGTAGGGCACCGGAGGCTGCTGGGTCACATCAAGGTGAAGTGGGATGTAAAGAGCTTTCCTTGTACTTGTATTTTTAAAGATCTGCATGTACATGTCCCCATGCATTGTGCATGGGCACAGGTGCCTAAGAAGCCAGAAGAGAGCATCTGATCCATTAGAGCTAGTTACAGGTGGCTCTAAGTCACCACCAGTAGGATGATGAGAACTGAATTCATGACCTCTACAGAACAGCAAGTGCTCTTATCCACTGAACCATCCTTCCATCTTCTTGCCAGACTACCAATCATTGAGGAGCAAGGTGCCTCAAATCAAAAGCTCAGATATGATACTATTTTTTTAAATCCAGACAATAAAACTTACGCTGGATGGGATAAAAGAGGGTAGAATTATACCTTTTCAAAGCTGAGAGATAAGGAAGTTTAAGGTCCACAGGGTTCCCAAAGATATTTTCCTAACAAAATTAGCAACAAGTGCTCTGATCACTGAGCTCCCTCTCCAGCTCCTAACTTTCTTTTATCAATCACCTGACATAGTCTCTCTTCACAGCAACAGGACAGTGACTAAGGCAGATGTTAATTTTACACCCCTCTGAAAAATTCACACAAGATTCCAAAGCAAATGGTGGATCAAAAAGTCATTTTAAAAAATTTTTATTATTTCAATTATGTGCATGAATGCAAGTGCCCATAGTGGTCCCAGGTATCAGATCCCACTGGAACTAGAGTTATAGACAGTTCTGATAATCTAATGTGCATGCTAGAAATCAAACTCAAGTCCTTGGAAAGAGCAGTGTGTGCTATTAACCACTGAACCATTGTTCCTGCCCCTAAAAAGTTATTATTAAGACATTTTATCTGAAAAATATTATTAGAAAATAAGCAGGTCTAATATTGTCATATTAAACAATGACAGACAGCCCAATGTTGTGACTTATATCTATCATTCCAGCTAATTGGAAGGGTGAGCCAGAAGGATTGCAAGTTCCCAGCCAGCATGGGCTACACTGTAAGACTACATTTCATAACAAACAAAGCTACTGGAAAATAGCTCAGTGGGAGAACATGCAGGTTCAATACCCAATAACACAAAAATAAGTAAAATAAATCCTGGAAGACAGTATCAGTCTTTCAAGAACCTAGGAACCTGTTTGACTTTCCGGTAGGAGAGCACAGAAGCGTGGTGCAGGTCAGACAAAATCTAGTGCTTATAACACTGGCAGCACACTGTGGCTCTAAGGAGGGATACCAGCCAGCAACAGAAGGGCGGGGGGACAGGGGGTTGAAATGGAACCTGGAATTGTGGTGCTAGAGAGCTAACAAGAGGAGGAAACAACAGGAGAACAGAGGTTTAAAGGAGTGAAGAGAAAAGGTAAAGAGGATGTGACCTGGCAGCAGACACTTCTCAGGCACACACCATGACATGAAAGAAAAGAGCTCTATGAATGGTCTGGTGTACAATGGTCACAGGTGGAAGCAAAAGCCAGATCAGAGAGAACCAGGGACCTAAAGATTGGGACTTATATATTTACAGAGCTGGGTGTGGTGATAGTTGCTGGTAATCCCAGAACTTGGGAGGTAAAAACAGGAACATAACTACAAGTTCAAGACCACTCTGCTCTACCTACAAGATCCTGTCTTGGGTTAAAAAAAAAATTGGAATTAACATGAGAGATAGCACTGCAAACTGTGCTTTTTTTTTTTTTTTGGTTTTTCGAGACAGGGTTTCTCTGTGTAGTCCTGGCTGTCCTGGAACTCACTTTGTAGACCAGGCTGGCCTCGAACTCTGAAATCCACCTGCCTCTGCCTCCTGAGTTCTGGGATTAAAGGCGTGCGCCACCATGCCCGGCCAAACTGTGCTTTTAAAGAATAATTATCTGTTGCTTTTTTGAGAGAAGGTACACTTTGTAGTGCAGGCTAGACTTGAATTAGAGCTGTTCTGCCTCTGCTTCCCGAGGGCTGGCATTATAGATGCATGCCACCATGCCAAGCAAACTAAAATGTGGGGATATAGCTCAGTGATAGAGCACTTGCTTAGCACTCACAGGCACTGGCTCAAGCCCAGGATCACAAAATAAATTAAAAACGTATCTGGTGCTGTAGGAAGAATGCCAGAAATGGGAGGGACTTTACAAAACTTCAAAGTGAAATGGGGTATGTGAGCAAACATTCAAGAAGTGTATGCTACTGCATTCCTTACAGGGAGGCATGCTTCTGTTACTATGCACACCAACCCTCTGCTCCTGAGTTTGTTAGCACAGAGAAGGTGTCAGATCTGCTGAGAGAAACACAGGCTTGTAGAGACAGCATTATTTGGGTGTCTTCCCATTCAACTACCTAATAGATATGTTTAAAGGACAGCAGTCACCAAGAGGAGCCACTCTTGCCAGATCAGGGATGTTTACAGGTAGGCACGTGAGAAACAGACTTAGGGCTTAGAAAATACAGTTTTTTTGGGTTAAGTGAGACTTTAAGCTGGATAAATCTAGTCATTAGTTCTTAAGTGCACATAAACTGTTTATATAATACGCTCACATCCAAGAGATACTATATACAAAGTGTCCATAATAGTAGATAACTATTCTCTTCCTTTTCAAAATTTCCTTCCCTTGAAATATGCTCTTTAAGAAGTTTACAGCCGGGGGCTGGCGAGATGGCTCAGTGGTTAAGAGCGCTGACTGCTCTTCTGAAGGTCCGGAGTTCAAATCCCAGCAACCACATGGTGGCTCACAACCATCCGTAACGAAATCTGATGCCCTCTTCTGGAGTATCTGAAGACAGCTACAGTGTACTTACATATAATAAATAAAAATAAATCTTTAAAAAAAAAAAAAAGTTTACAGCCAGCCGGGCGTGGTGGCGCACGCCTTTAATCCCAGCACTCAGGAGGCAGAGGCAGGCGGATTTCTGAGTTCGAGGCCAGCCTGGTCTACAAAGTGAGTTCCAGGACAGCCAGGGCTATACAGAGAAACCCTGTCTCGAAAAACAAAACAAAAAAAAAAAAACAAAAGTTTACAGCGGAGCGTGGTGGTGCATGCCTTTAATCCCAGCACTCGGGAGGCAGAGGCAGGCAGATTTCTGAGTTCGAGGCCAGCCTGGTCTACAGAGTTCCAGGACAGCCAGGGCTATACAGAGAAACCCTGTCTCAGAAAAACAAAACAAAAACAAAACAAAAAACAACAAAAAAAAGAAGTTTACATCACTTTTGGCAAGAGGGCTTAGTGGGTAAAGATCCAAGCCTGACAATGAAGTGTGATCCCTGGATTCCATGATCCAGAAATCCAGTGAGAACCAACTCCCCAAATCTGACCTTTCCTCTCCGTATGTGTACACACACAAGTGTGCGCGCTCGCTCTCTCTCTCTCTTTCTCTCTCTCTCTCTCTCTCTCACACACACACACACACACACACACACAGGCGTGAATGGGGAGAAATTAAATGTAAACTGGAGTAAACGCTCACCACTCTAAATGCATGATAACAGAGGGTCAGTCCCAGCATCCTCAACATCATAAGAAATCACTGTGAACCTGTTATCTGATAACAGATCAATACTGGTACAGAGGTGAAACCTACCTTCAAAATAGTGAAACGCAGATCCTCCAGGGGAGCTGGGAGGGGGTATGCCACGTTCTGGGCTAACCTGAAAAATCACAAGGTACAGATAAAAAAGGGCTACTGGGAACCTAATCACTCATTTCAGTATAGAACTCTCTGCCAACCTAATGTGCATACTTGGAAGTCCAGTGTCGAGCCTTCTTTCCTTGCTGATGTCTACTTCTGTTACAGCATTTTTTACTATATATTCTATCACCAGTCTAACTATGTATTTTGTACTTGTTTGCTAAGATGAATCTTCCTCCCACCTTTTTGGAGGGACAAAGCCTTACTACCTAGCAATGACCAGACTGGAATCTGCTATACAAGCCAGGCTGTCCTGTTTCCTGAATGTTGGGATTACAGGTCTACAGTCCCACATGCAGCTAGAATTGATTTTTTTTAATACTTTGTATTATCCTTTTTCCATGAGTCATACACACATGTATATATGCATACATGTGTGCATGTGAGGTTTCTGAGAACGGTGCTAGCTACAGAACGCCAGAGTCATATATATATATATATATATATATATATATATATATATATATATATATATATATATAT
>LR749713.1:1693841-1934675 GCA_902729485.2 Mus minutoides
CTGCCACGTGGTGCTACCAGTTGAACCCAAGTCCTCTTCAAGGGCAGCCAGTGCTCTTAACTACTGAGCCATCTCTTCAGTCCAGCCCTAATATGTACTTTCTTTAAAAATGAAACAGCATCCTGCCATGTAGCCTCCAGCCTGGCTCTCCTGTTGTAGCTTGATGAGTATTGGGAATGCAGGCAGATGTTACCAAGCCCTCAGTTTGTAAACATCCACTGTTGAACTAGCTGGAAAAGCCACAGCTCAAAAGCCACTCCAATAAATCCCCTTTCTCCATACGCACAGAACCATTCTGCCAGCTCTGTTCCTTTGGAGAGCCCCAACTGATGCACGTCCCTAGTGTTGCATAAAGTGGCACATGTGGAATCCTAGCACTAGAGTGACAGAAGCAGGAGGATCATGTTTAAGTTCATTGTCACAGCAACTCTGAGGCCAGCCTGGGCTACATCTCAAAACAAACAAACAAACAAACAACCCTCACACTCACCCCCAAAGGAAATTAAAAACAAACTACCAGGAACAAAGTTGGGCAACAAAACATTCTACAACTATGAAATCATTAACAAATCTTAGAAGCCTGGCATGGCAGCATTCTCCCATGTTCTCAGAACTTAGGAGGCAGAGGCAGAACGTGCGTTTGAGGCCAGCATGCATGCACCAAGATCCTCTAAAAAAACCAACTTGTTTCACACATGTGTTTCACACAACCTAGGGACTTGATCTCTGGTACTATGATAATTTTTTTTTTTTTTTTGAGACAGGGTTTCTCTGTATAGCCCTGGCTGTCCTGGAACTCACTTTGTAGACCAGGCTGGCCTCGAACTCAGAAATCCACCTGCCTCTGTCTCCCAAGTGCTGGGATTAAAGGTGTGCACCACCACCGCCCGGCACAAATAATTAATTTTAAAAAGCCAAGTGTGCTTGTGCACACTTGGAATCCAAGCTCAGAGGAGGGTAAGGCAGGAGGATCTGTGACAGTTGAAGCTACCTAGACTGTAGAGGGAGCCTCTATCCCAATTTAAAAAATAAACAAGGGCTGGAGAGATGGCTCCGTGGTTAAGAGCACTGACTGCTCTTCCAAAGGTCATGAGTCCAAATCCCAGCTACCACATGGTGGCTCACAACCATTCATAATGAGATCTGATGCCTTCTTCTAGGGTGTCTTAAGACAGCTACAGTGTACTTACAAATAATAAATAAATAAATAAATAAATAAATAAATAAATAAATAAATAGATGAATAAATAAATAAATAAATCATTTAAAAAAAAAGTCTTAAATGGGATCAATCTTAAGCAAGTGTGGTGGCTCACATCTGCAATCCTAGCACTCAGAGGGTGAGGACAGGGGACCACAGATTATACACACTTGTTATTTTCTTTGCATGGGTGCTTACTGAAGTTCTTCTCCCTGAGTTCACCCCTGGGAAACCACCTCACCTGAGAGATGCTGGACACACTGCTGGTTTTCCTCTTCAGTGTGCCCTCCTGACAGACAGTCAGCAGGTTGCTGGGCAGGATGGAGCGGAAGTCATTAAAGGAACGCCTTCGGACACCTTCTAGCTCTTCTGGGATTCTCAGGGAATGAGGAGAAACTTTGGGGAAAAGCTTGGAGAGGAGAGACTCTTCTGAATTGCTGTAACGTCCAAAAGATCTTGAGATTCCTATCAGGCATGGGATTGCATACTTGCAAAGGTATTCTAGAAGACCAAGAAGAGATATAAAGTGGGAGTTACTGATGACAGCTATATTGTACCAACTTGTACCAGTGGCTAACATTTTATAACCCACTTGTGATAACTATAAAGGCTAAGAAGAAGCTCCAGTTATAGAGTTAACTCAAGAGATAACTAAGGACATTTTTAATATGGCATAACTGGTGTCACAGCAGTAAAACCATAAGACACTAGTAATGTCATATTAAAAATGTCATTATTTATCCCTTGATAATATTTTTTGATAATAAGTCTTAGGGTTTTACTGCTGTGAGCAGACACCATGACCAAGGCAACTCTTATAAAGAACATTTAGGGGGCTGGTGAGATGGCTCAGCAGGCAAGAGCACCTGACTGCTCTTCTGAAGGTGATGAGTTCAAATCCCAGCAACCACATGGTGGCTTACAACCACCCGTAATGAGAACTGACACCCTCCTCTGGTGCGTCTGAAGTCAGCTACAGCATACTTATGAAGAAGAAGAAGAATAAAACAAATCCTTGGACTGGAGAGACCAACTGGAGCGAGCAGGGCTGGCCAACCGGAGCAAGTGGAGCCGATCTGAGCGAGCGGGGTAAACTGGAGCAAGTGGGACCCGCTGGAGCGAGCAGGCTGTATGGGGGCGGCCGGAGAAAGCGGGGTTGGCCGGAGTGAGCAGAGCTGGCCGGAGCGAGCGGGGTCGAGCGGAAAAAAAAAAGATAAGGAGCGAGGGGGTTGACTGGAACAAGGGGAAAAAAAAAGATAAAGAACATTTAATTGGGACTGGCTTACAGGTTCAGAGGTTCAGTCCATTATCATCAAGGCAGGGAGCATGGCAGTATCCAAGCAGTCATGATATAGGAGGAGCTGAGGGTTCTATATCTTGTACCAAAGGCAAACAGAAGACTGGCTTCCAGGCAGCTAGGATGAGGGTCTTAAGGCCCACCCCCACAGTAACACACCTACTGTAACAAGGTCACAGCTACTCTAACAAGGCCACACTTCCTAATAGTGTCCCTCCCTAGGCCAAGTATATTCAAACCACCACAACCTGTAATGTCATATTGTGCCTCTATTATATTTGTTTTCCTTGAGAGGTCTGGAAGCATGGAACATCCCAACCAGTAATATAGTTGGGTTCTGTTTCAGTACTGTGATCACCACAGATTATATTCATTGCTCTATTTACACTATAGGAAAGTGACCTACAAAAGTCAGCTAAGCTACCCTCATATTATACCTGACAAAACTGAGGCTGACTGGTCAAAGAGACCTGGCATTTATAAGCAGAACTGTGCTCATAACCCCATGTGGCCTCTCAGTATACCAGCACACAACAAACAGAACCCAACAGAAAAGTTTCTACCCATCAGGTATACAGAAAGTACAAACAAAACAAAGAAACAGAAAACAATAGATACAGAAAAGGAAAAGGAGAAACAAACAAACAAAATAGCCTTTAAGGCCAACCAGATGACTCAATCCAATGAATTGTGTTGGATTCCTGGATCCCATGGTAGGAGAGAATTGACTCCTGAAAGTTAGCTATTCTTTTTTTTTTTTTTTTTTTTTTGGTTTTTCAAGACAGGGTTTCTCTGTATAGCCCTGGCTGTCCTGGAACTCACTTTGTAGACCAAGCTGGCCTCGAACTCAGAAATCCGCCCGCCTCTGCCTCCCAAGTGCTGGATTAAAGGTGTGCACCACCACGCCTGGCTCGAAAGTTAGCTATTCTTACACCCAGTGCATATGTGTGCACACACGCACGCACGCACGCACGCATGCACACACATCACACACACACACACACACACACACACACACACACAGTATACACAGACACAAATAATAATTAGAAAAATCAAATTTTAAAAATTGAAAATAACATAGTCTTGAAGATTTATAATCATACCTTTTTCTTGAATCTCCAAGGCCTGGCACATTCCCAAAAGGACATGTAAAACCTGCAAAATTGCCTCTAAAATCTGTAACAATCAAGGACACAAAACAAGCCTGTCACCAAAACTGAGTATTACAAAGTTCAGTCAAAATTTGAAGGAGCTTTAGACATTCTCCCCACAATAGCTGTTCTATTGCTAACATCAAGAATAAAAACCTTCTGATTCTGACCATGCTGCCTTCCTGGGCTTGTATCTGCTAGCTTGGCCGTTCTTCCTTCACTTTCCCTAACAGGTGATAGGTCCTGACAAAAGAGCTTAGTTCTTTTCAGTTTTAATCCGTAGGATCATAATCTTCATGATACTATGTTGTCTACTTACCACTGTACATCTTACTTGGAAGTGTATTCCAGGAATGCAGAACTCATGCAGAATAATCCCACATTCATCAGAGTCTAGGCTTCTCTGTATGGGCCATTATTTATTTTTATAAAGACTTCAGATTCTTGATGAGAACTTTGAACCCTCAGATTCTCACGGGTTTATCTCACCTGAGGAAGTAGTCTCTCCTCCCTCAGCACAAGATGCTCTCCAATTCATCCCCTGAACTATTGCCTTTTCTGACTTTAACTGAGGAAATTAATCCTTCATTATCTGCTAAACCATCAGTGAAGGAGATACCAGACAAGACAATGCTGATGTCCCTCAGGGCCCACCTCTAGATCTATAAATAGACTAAAGGCTTAACAAGCTCCTAGAAGGGAGAGAGAAAGTGTGGTTGATGAGAAGGTGCATGGGCTATATACACTACTAAAGAGCTCAATGCATTTGCTGATTCATTCAAGCAGAAGTCTAGGAGATGTTAAGTCTCAGGTAGTCCAGCAGGCAGTCCAAATATCCAGAAATGAGCATAACTGAACTATAGGAGGGTCTCTGGAGGTTATATAAAAGTAAAAGTCAGCATTCTATAGAAGCTTATGAAACTGGTTTCTATCTGCCAAAAGGAGTCATTTCACTTTACCTGTGGCAGAGGGACCTGTGGTGCCTATCAGCAAATCAAAGCCCATGCTAGGCTCCAGGATCCCTCAATATCACAAGTACCTGTTGTTCATTTCAAAGTCCATGCTAGCATCCTTCTCACCTCCTCTTCTAGCCTGTTTCCTACAGCTCAAGGGTCCCTCACCTTGCCCCACCACACAGCACACCACCTGCCTCAGGTACTCATTCTCTGAGAACCTGCTATTCTCATGATGCTTTCTCCACTCTCTCACAGACAGCCCTGGATGAACACAGTACTCTCTCACTCTCTAACTCTCTCTTGCCATACTCTATCCTCTATCTCTCCCTTCTCTAATAAGAAATATGTATGACAATGCATTTTCAGAGTGTGGGATAATGGAGGAAGGAACATAAAACTGGATCAGACCTTAGAATAGGGAACAAAACACCCATGGAAGGAGTTACAGAGACAAAGTTTGGAGCTAAGAAGAAAGGACCATCCAGAGACTACCCCATCCCATAATCAGCCACCAAACCCAGACACTATTGCATATGCCAGCAAGATTTTGCTGAAAGGACCCTGATATAGCTGTCTCGAGTGAGGCTATGCCAGTGCCTAGCAAATACAGAAGTGGATGCTCACAGTCATCTATAGGATGGAACACAGGGCCCCCAATGGAGGAGCTAGAGAAAGGAGCTGAAGGGGTCTGCAACCCTATAGGTGGAACAAAAATATGAACTAACTAGTACCCCCAGAGCTAGTGTCTCTAGCTTCATATGTAGCAGAAGATGGCCTAGTTGGCCATCATTGGGAAGAGAGGCCCCTTGGTCTTGCAAACTTTATATGCCCCAGTACAGGGAAATGCCAGGGCCAAGAAGTGGGAATGGGTGGGTAGGGGAGCAGGGAGGGGGGAGGATATAGGGTACTTTCAGGATAGCATTTGAAATGTAAATAAAGAAAATACCTAATTTTAAAAAACTGGATCAGACTGAGTTTTTTAATATGGGCTCCCTGAGTGGAAACTCTAGGTTTAATAAGGAAGTTTCACAGCTTAAAAAAAAATAGTCAAAAGTTTGTTTGAATGGTTGGCTGAAGCATTTGTCAAGATGGCCTACTGAAAAGGAGTGGAGGTGCCTGATAGCCCTTGGCTTAGTGTTGATGAAGGGAACTGAAAGCCCAGGGAAGGGCTGGTGAGATGGCTCAGCAGGTAAGAGCACCCGACTGCTCTTCCAAAGGTGATGAGTTCAAATCCCAGCAACCACATGGTGGCTTACAACCACCGGTAATGAGATCTGACACCCTCCTCTGGTGCGTCTGAAGTCAGCTACAGCGTACTTATGAAGAATAATAATAATAAAAACAAATCCTTGGACTGGAGAGACCAACTGGAGTGAGCAGGGCTGGCCGGGTAGCGAACTGGGATGGCCAGAGCAAGCGGGGCTGTACGGGGACGGCCGGAGTGAGCAGGGTCGAGTGGAGCGTGCCGGAACAAGGAAAAAAAAAAAAAAAGAAAGCCCAGGGAAATTGCAATGCTAGAATAGGTTCACTGTGTAAATCCTAATCCTCCACAATGGAAAATCCCAGAAGACATGCCTCCTCTTACATCCTGTAAGATGCAAAATGGTGAGAGGGCACTGAATTACTAAAGACAAGATGATGGTACTTAATATAACAGGCACATAATGTCTCTCCACTATTGCTGGGAAGATACATCATGGCCACAGCAACTCTTATGAGAAAACATTAAATTGGGGCTGGCTTACAGTTTCAGAGACTCAGTTCATTAATATCAAGGCAGCAGGCATGGTAGACATGGTTCTAGAGTAGTTGAGAGCTACATTCACAGGCAGAGAGAGAAGGACTAGGCCAGGCTTTTTGAAACCTTAAATCTCACTTCTAATGACACACTTCTTCCAACAAGGTCACATTTCTTAATCCTTAAATAGTGCAACTTTTGATGACTAAGCATTCAAATATGAGACTATGGGACCATTCCAATTCAAACCACCACAGACTATAGATAAAGCAATGTCTGTAAGGCTGAACTTGTAATGGTCAGCATAGGCAAAGTGACATGACTCCTACGGACCTCTGAGTGTCTCTATGATGAAATAGATAAGAAGCCTGCTGTGTTTGTTTGGTTGGTTGGTTTTATTTTTGAGGCAGGATTTCTTTGTGTAGCACGGGCTGTCTGGGACTCATTTTGTGACCAAGCTGGCCTCAAACTCTGACATCCACCTGCTTCTGCCTCCCAAGTACTAGGATTAAAGGTGTAGGTCACCACTGTCCTGCTCCCATTTTGTTTTTTGAAGACAGCTTCCCCTTGACTAAGCTGTCCCTAAACCCATTTTATTCCTTAAGATATTTATTTTTTTATTCACTAGTGTATATGTGCATGGGCATTTTTTATGTGTGCATATGATGGTGAGTGTGAGTGTAGGCACATGTGTGCCATGGCACACAGGCAGAGGTCAGCGCACAGTTTCGGGAGTTGTTTCTCTGTTTCCACCATGGACCCTGGTCATCAGGCTTATATAGAAAGTGCTTTGATCTATCTAGTCAGACATTTCTCCAACCCTTTTGAGTTTGTTTTGTTTTGTGTCAGGAAAGTGTGTGGACACACATTGTCATTTTAGTTTGTGTGCAAATATGTGTATATGTGAAGGCCTGGTCAACTATTTTCTTTTATTGTTCTCCATCTTATTTTTTGAAACAGTCTTTTACTGAACCTAGAACTCAGCAACTCACCAAGGATAGTTGGCAGGTAATCTCCAGGGAGCCTGCTATTTCTGCCTCCTCAGTGACACATGAATGCACATCATACTCATACACACAAGAAGAAATGAAAACATTATCTTGTATGAGCAGCTTCAGTTAAGAACCTCGAGGAGGAAAGTGAGCACCTCTGCCTTTCTCTATGTACCTCTGCGCATACATGTGTGCACTTCCCTGTGGAGACCTGAGGCTGACATTGGGAATCATCCACCATTGTTCCCCACCCCCCCCTTTTTTTTTGTTTTTTAAGATAGTGCTTTTTTGTGTGGTCTTGGCTGTCCTGGAATGAGCTCTGTAGACTAGGCTGGCCTCCACATGGCATGCTGAATGAGGTAAGACTCTCAGATCCTGAGAAATACCTAAAAGTACCACAGTTGAGACGTACTGCTATTAACAGCATCAAACAAAGGGGTTGGGGAGATGACAGAGTGGGTAAAAGCGCATTCTGTGAAAGCAGTAAGATACGAGTTGAAATTGCCAGCACCCATGTAAATACCGGGGATGCTGTGTGTGCACTGGCTATAACAGCAGCTTTAGGATGTGCAGACAGGTGATCACTGGCACTTGATGGCTGGCTAGACTAGCTCAAATAGTGAGCTTCAGGTTCAGTGAGAGACCCTGCTTCAAAAAAGTGGAAAGGTGTGGAGATTTGGCTCGGTGGTAAAGTGATTGCTAAAAAAGTACAGGCCTTGAGTTAAGTCCCCAGGATTAATAAATACATGAATACATAAATACATACATACATACTTACATACATATGGGATTTTTATGCACAAGAGTGAAAAGCTCAAGAGGAAAACACCCAATGTCCTTTCTGGCTTCTGCATGTGTATACAGTTCTGTGTAACAACACATATACATGCACATATACTATATAAAACCAACACACTCCAATAACACTTCACAGCCCTTTTCATCATTCTAGGGTTCTTCCAATTAACATCTAAGCACAAGTACCAGATGCTTACCTCATCCCTAAGTGAGGGGTCCCTGCAAGCCACATCAGACAGCAAGGTCACCAGGCAAAAGCTGAAGCTCTCTGCAACTGGGAGGTTACCTGGAAGACGAGAGGTATGGATGAGATGAGACACACTGGCCGCCTGATTCTGCAGGCTTCTTTTCTCACACAGCCTGTCTAAGCTAAGAAAGCACGTGTGGTAGCTCAAGCTCGTAATCCCAACACTTAGGCAGCACAGACAGGCAAATTGGTAGTTCAGAGTTATTCTCACCACATAGGGAATTTGAGGGCTGGTTGGAGCCCAACCCCCAAAAAAGAACACACAGAAAAAAAAAAAAAAGTTAAAAGAAGGCAAGGGCTTAGTTTGCTGAGATTATTCAGTTCTATCTATTTATCATAGACTCTTACATTAATTTTCAGTTTTTTAAACTGCACTTGTGTGTGTGTGTGCATGCACATACCACATAACACATAAATGAGTGACAAGGCATGTGTGTAGAAGTCAGAATGTCTTCTTCTCTTTGATCAGTATGGTCAGATCTTTCCTTTCTTCATGCGAGTCCCAGGGACTGAACTCATAGTAACTGAATATGACCTTGAACTCTTGAGTCCTGTGGTCTGTGTGTGAGGAAGAATGTGCCAGAGCATTCCTTTGGAGGTTAGCAGATACTCTCAGGTGTGGTTCTTTTCCACCTTGTTTAAAGTCTTTCTCTTTTGTGTTGAGCTGCATTTTCCAGCTGACCTGGATTCTCCTGTCCCCACCTCCTACCTTGCTGTAGGAATGCTAAGATTTCTGTGGCCTGACTGACCAAATCCAGCTTTTACATTGGTTCTATGGTCTGAACTCTGGGTATCAGGCTTGTGTGGCCACCTCCCTAACCCAACCTTGAACTTGTTGTCTTCCTGCCTCTATCTCCTAAGTATTTGCTGGGATTACAATTTGATAATGAGATTATTGGTAATAGATTATTAGTTTGATGCCTAGTTCATGTGCAGTTGGAGATAAAATCCAGGACCTCAAGAACGTTGATGGCAAACATTCTAACAAATGAGCTATATCTACAACCCAAGAGATAAATCTAAATATAATGTAAGCAATGGCTCATGAATATTAACCATCAAACACATACTCATATCACCTTTAGCAGAATGAAGCATATACGAGCACACATAGCACACATTCATATTGTGTTAGAGAATGACCCAAAGTCTCAGAGCTGGAACTACACACTTGACTACGGAACCACATACCCTCAGCATGCCCATAAAATTTTAAGTCCTTCTCAAACTAAGCCTGACAGCAGGGAAATTCTTCAAGGCAAATAGGCTGGAAGGAGTACCTTAGCTAAAACACCAAACACTATGCATATGTAGCCTTTCTGTAACCTTCAAATGTTAGAACTCCCACCATGGTTTCAATCATGCTTATCATGTGCTATCATGAACAACATGATCAGTCTTAAACTGAGTCAAAGACATACAAATACCCACTTTTTCATGGATATATTCAGATTATGGTAGTATACGTTATATGGAAGATTATTAGAATTCTACTAGAATTTTAAAATGCTACCCAGGAATCTATGAAACCTGTGTGCATCAGAATTATTTTAGGGTTTACTACAATTTAGATTACACACTTTGGTAACCACTGCTCTAGATTTTAGCAGCATGAGTTATACTACCAAAAAAATAAAAGAGGAAGGCAGCAGCTTGGGACACTGGTCAGTAAGACTTTACCAAGCATGACGACCTGAGCTTGATCCCTAGTAACTACACAAAAAGGCAGCATGGCAGCACACATAATTCCAGTGCCATTGAGGCAGAGACAACAAACAGAAGGATCCCTGAGGTTTGCTAGCCAGATAGCTGGCCAAGTCTTGTTGAGTTCCAAGATGGTTAGAGCCATCTTATCAATACACAGACACACATGGACATACACAAACACCCTCCCACTCTCTATACTGCCCCCCCCAAATATATTCCCCACTTCACATTAACCCTCAACTCCCACACATGCACACACATTCAGTGGTGAAGCATATAATTAGCATGTATGAGGCTTGGGGTTCAGTTCACACACAAAGCCTATAAATTTATATATTTCTAACAATATTTCAAATGTCAAATTTTTCATTCTAATGTAAATCTGTATATATAAAAGTTATCTTTAAAAGCTTTATTTATTGTTCCTAAATTACATGTATATGATGGTTGTTAGGCCTCAAAAGAAACTGGGCCTAGAGAGATGACTCAGCAATTAAGACTGCATCCTGCTTTTGCAGAGGACCCAAGTTTGAGTCCAAGCAATGACCAAGCTCATAACATCATATTTCCAGCTCCAGGAGCTCTTGTAACTCTGAAGGCACTACACTCTCATGTACATACCACACAGACATATCCCACCATACATAATTAAAAATTAAAATGAAAAAGGAAGGGAATATCAATAGATTCTGAGACTGCACTTCTCAAACTAGGTAACAGTTATAGATACAAGCTTCTATTTAATATGGTCCTCTTAACTGTGGAAACACACATAATTTGAGGATTTCAGTTTTAGGCTTGGTGGGTAACTTAAAGGGCTAAAAATCTATAGGTCAAGGGTGTATGGGTACAATCAGGGATGTTTATGACAACAGCAAAATATCTTTGGCTGAGTGAGCCCTTTAACAAGTTACGACAGCATCCCTACTGCAGAAAAAAAAAAAAAAATGTCATTACCAAACTGTCAGGATACACCCAAAGGTTTTATATAAAGCATCACAGAACTAAATTCCAAAGAACTTCAGTTTTATGGGAATCCTAAAATGCTAGAGGTGTTCCAAGCTTATTGGGAGCTTCAGGGTATCAGGACACAAACATCAGTGTTGTAGCTAAAAGACAGACAAAAAGGAAGGAGAAAAGAAGGGAGGAGGGGGGAAGAGGGAGGAGGACATGGAAGGGGGAGAAGTATGTGAAGGAGGGCAGCAGAGAGAATGTGGGACAAGGCTGGGACTTTCTCTTTGACACCTCTAGCCCCCAAAATCCAAAATAAAATACCAGGTTAAAAAAAATGTGCCCATACACTATGTTGGTACATGCCTTTAATTCCAGTACATGGGAGGCAGAGGCAGGCAGATCTCCAAGTTTGAGGCCAGCCTGGTCTACAGAACTAGTTCCAAGACAGCCTAAACCCTGTCTCAAAAAAATCCCAGGTGGGTGGGTGGGTGGATGGATGGGTGAATGAATAAAAATGTTTTAAAAATGCATATGAATTTATTCCATTTCTTTTCCTTTTTTGTTTGTGTTTTTTGGGTTGTTTTGGGTTTGTTTGTTTGTTTGGATTTTTTTCTTGTGAGTCTAGAGTTTCTCTGTGTAACTCTGACTGTCCTGGACACACAGCTTGAATTCATTGTTTCAAAATGTATCAAAGTTCAACTGAAGGCCAGGGTGATAGTTCAGTAGGTAAAGCACTTTCCACCAAACAACCTGAGTTTGACCCCTGGTACCTATATGGTAGAAGGAAAGAATCAATTCCTTAAAGTAGACCTCTGATCTCCAGATGCACACTGTGGCACACAAAATCAATTAATATAATGTTTTGTTTTTTGTTTTTATTTTTGAAGATGGTTTCTCTGTGTAGCCTTGGCTATCTTGGAACTTGCTTTATAGATGAGGCTAACCTCAAACTCACAAAGATCCACCTGCCTTTGCCTCTCCCTAGTGCTGGGATTAAATGTGTGAGCCATGCCGGCATAATCTTTTAAAGTAGGAGTTTAGCTGAAGGTTATCAGCAACAAAAATGATAAAACTATTTCTAGTGAACAGTTATGGTTGTGTCCCTAAGTCTATCTCACCCTTTGGAACAGCAAGATTAGAACATGGAGAACTGACCTTTCTCTAGAAGTGAGTCTATTAGCTGTGGGGCAAAATGGTTGGTTTGGTGATAGACAGATACAGATGGTCCAATGCATCCAGTGACACATAAGAATGAAAGTTTCTGAAGGTCTGAAAAGAATTTGCTCATTCCCAGGAGACTCAATGGAAAGCTGCAGGCTGTGTATCCTTCTCCCTTTGCCCATGGGTTCTAGACAGCAGTGAGTAAGGTCAGCCATGTTGCTGTTGGCAAAAAGCTGTCTAATTTCCAAGTTAGACTGCTTCCTTTCCTTTCCTTTTTTTTTTTTTTTCATTCAAGATAAATATCACACAAAATTACCTCTGCCTTTTCGAGCTGTGCTTTCTTCTACCCAATACACTTTTGGAAGACCCCTGAGAAGTCGAAGAAGATAAGGAACAACACAATCTTTGTGCTAAAAAAAAAAACAAACAAAAAATTATATTTAATAAGTGACTAGACAGTTTTCTCACATAGATTAAGCGAGACATATCTAATAATCTCAGATTCTCCAGGAATAATGTAAAGCACCCAGCCATTCACACGCATCACAGTCCAGAAGATATCACACAGTCTCCTCCCTGTGGTGTAGAATGTACAGCCTAGTGGGCTTCTCTGATGGATAGGCCCCATTGAGGGCATCTCTAGAAGGTACTTGCAAGCAAGTACTTAAGTCTGCTGTCAATGACAGGGGTACAGATCTCCCCAAAACACCTATGAATCCTAAGACAAGATTCTTGGGACCAAAGGGTCACGCATAGCCACAAGCTGGACTGGACATTTCCTCTCTTCTCACCCTGTGTCCTCTTCCTCTACTGCTGTTAAATTGTATGCTTTGTGTTTCCTCTTAGTCCTTGAAAGCTGAGCATCAGACTTTAATGGCTAATAGCACCCAATGAAAGAAATGGCTTTCCTCCTAAATCTTTTCATTCATTCATTCATTCATTCATTCATTCACTCATTCATTTATATTTTTTAAGACAATGTGTCATTATGTAGCCCTGGATAGCCTGGAATGCTGTATAGATAGACCAGTCTGAGCTTCAACTAAGAGAATGAGATTTACTCTGCCGCCTAAGTGCAGGATTACACGTGTGAACTACCACCCAGCTTTCAAGCATCTCCTTTTGGTGCCCAATAAACTAGAGACAGTGATTATTCTAAACTTGGTCTAAATGCAGATTTATAAGCAAAAAGGAAAAAAAATCTGAAAATGATAAAAGGTAGCAGCTAGAACATCTATCTAGGATCACAGGCACACAACTCCAAAGGGCTGCACTGCACTGCCCCTGCAGAGGAACCACAGCTCTTCCCTACATAATGCACTGGCTTTAGTAGCACACAGGGAGTAAACATTTCTACTGCTTGGGGCACAACTGTTGCTATGTTAGCTCAGAAGAGACATGAAGGTGGCCTGTGCATCCTGGACAGAGTCAAGCAATGCAAACCAGAGTGAACAAGATAAGAGACATGGACCTCTGCCTTCTCTGGGTCCATCTGTACCCATGAGTGCACATGTGGGCAGGTAGCACAGCTAAACTGACATGTTCCATCTAACCCCAGACCCTGGTCACTCCTTACGTAGAACCCAAATTGTAAGAAACATAGTTTGTACTTTTTTTCTTCCTTGCTAGCTTTAAAAAGTCAAGTACATGTTTGGGATTTACAAGTAACTCTGTCAAGCAATGCATGTATCAAAGATATTTATGGGCAAATCAAAACTAGAATGGCTGAGGGTACAACTGAGTGGTCTAGGCCTGCCTGGCATGTGCAGGGACCAGAGTGCAGGGACAAACGCTGCGGAAAAGGTCACATATAAAAGGTCAAAATAGCTGGGCATAGTGGCATACGCCTTTAATCCCAGCACTTGGGAGGCAGAGGCAGGTGGATTTCTGAGTTCGAGGCCAGCCTGGTCTACAGAGTGAGTTCCAGGACAGCCAGGGCTACACAGAGAAACCCTGTCTTAAAAATAAATAAATAAAAATAAATAAATAAACAAATAAATAAATAAATAAAAGGTCAAAATATAAAACAGGGTGTGTGGACATGCCTGAAATCCCAGCAGTGGAGAAACAATGGCAGGAGAACCTTACCAAGTTCAGCCTGGTCTACACAACTAGTTCTGGGCAGTCTTTACTAACAAACAAAGCCAGGAATATACAATAAGACTATTTCATACAACAAAATAAATAATGATAAAAATGCTTATTGGAGTATAATTTCTAGGAAGTGCAGGCTAATGGTTTTAGATGAATATTCAAATATATAACATTCTTTTCCTAACCAAACAATTAAACTTAGAATTCAAAATTAGTATCTACGAATGATAAACAACATATAAATGAATTAGGATTGATATCCAATGATCAAGAATTTACTTCAAGGTGCTGGAGAGATGGCTCAGTGGTTAAGAGCACTAACTGTCTTCCAGAGGTCCTGAGTTCAATTCCCAGCAAACACATGATGGCTCACAACTATCTGTAATGAGATCTGATGTTCTCTTCTGGTGTGTCTGAAGGCAGCTACAGTGTACTAATATACATAAAATAAATAAATAATTTTTTAAAAATTAAAAGAAAAAATAATTTACTTCAATCAGTGCTGACAATTATAAAAAAGAAGAAGAAACAACAGTGCACCATTTTCCATTGTAGTAACAAGACTGGGGTTTAATCCCTATCAAAATAATATTAATATGCATTCAAATTTTATTTCTATTAAGTTTTGATAAAGATGGTCTTATATGACTGATGAACTATACCTAATGAACATTTTACCTACTATAAAAAGCAAGTTACTTTGTAAAATACTAATTAGGCCACAAAATAATTTTATCTTATTATTACCCCTAAATTTTAAGATAGTTAAAAAACTTTACTATTTATTTTAAAGAATCAATAAGTTGGCTGGGCATGGTGACATGAACCTTTAACCTTAGTACCTAGAAGCAGAAGCAGGCAGATCCAGGCAGAAGCAAGCAGATCCCTGTTGAGTTTAAGGCAGCCTGGGCTACATAGTTAATACTTGGACCACCAGGCTATATAAGAGATCCTTCCCCTAAACAAACAATTTGGTTTCCTCAGATCAATGCCACTGTTCCATTTACCCCATCTTGCACATCCCCTCAGCACTTTGGTTAGATTGGGATGTACACTTCTAGTACTGTAAGTACTAGGTAAATATATGCAATACAAAGGTGGATTCTCATTACTCCCCCTTATACTATAGAAATTATAAACTTAGTAAAGGCTTACCTGAAGATCAGATTCAATGAGAAAAATGCCCAATGCGATCACTGCATCTCTCCGTCTTTCATCTAGTTGGAAGATTCCATGAAAATCTACTGGGCACATGCAAAGCAGCTTTTGAACCTAGAAAATAAGATTTCAGACAAACAGAAGGGACTGGAGAGATGGCTCAGCACTTACGAGCACGTGCTGCTCTTCAAGAGAGCCTGAGATTGCCTGTAACTCGGATGCCAGGGGAACCCAACTCCTTTGGCTTTTGCAGGCACCTGCACATACACATACATATAGACACTTAAAAATAATAAAAATAAGTCTTTAACAAAACAAAACAAAGGGTTGGAGAAAGAGCTCAATGGTAAAGAGCACTGCTCCCGCAGAGGACCTGGGTTAGGTTTCCCAGCACACACATGGCGGCTCAGGGCTAACAGCAACTCCAGGAAGTGCCAGTGGATTTGATGCCTCTTCCGACCTCCTCAGATTCCTGCATGCTCATGGTACACATACATACACTCAGGCGCATACAATTAGGCTAACAAATAATCAAACACATGGCTTCCAAAAACAGAAAGCCACATTCAGAAGAAACATATCCTGCTGAAGTCCATGGAACCAGCAAATCATTTCTCTTAAAAGAACACAGAATAATATGGTGACAATTTTGGAGTTTTAGTTTCTTTGAAAAACAAAGAAATAGCATGGGTTTTTGTTTTGATCTCAGGTGTGGGGATATGGGGCTGCTGCAGACTGACTGCAACAGCTGACTATGATTTGCCTCATGTTCTAGCAGAGGTGTGATTTTTGCCAGCTGCCGATAGTTTCTGCAGTTGTGTGACATTTGGAACTCTGGGGATTTTTCAGAGGGTATATAAATGCTAGATCCCTGAGAGATGGGGAAAATGGCTCATCAGTTAAGAGCAAATACTGGTCTTGCAGGACCTATGTGCTTTCCCCAGCACCTATATTAGGTGATCCACAACTGCCTGTAACTCCAGATCCAGGGGACTCAAACCTCTGGTCTGTGTGGGCTCTGGCATTCATGTACACACACCCATACACATGGTTAAAAGGAGACTTAGCTCTCATCCTAGAGAAATGAGACATTATCAGAGATCTCAGTTAAATAATGTACAAAACAGAAGAGATTTAATTCTTCCTGTTGAAAATAAGGGAGTAGCTGGGCACTGATGAATGCGAACCAGTACTTTCAGCACATGGGAAGTGAAGGCAGGACTTCTGAGGCCAGCCTGGCAACAAAGGAGACTACTACAAGAAAAAGGAAAGGGGGGGAAAGGGGAAGGGGAAATGGGGAAGGGGGAAGGAGGAAAAGGGGGAAGGGGGAAGAAGGGAGAAGAAGGAGGAAGGGGGAGGAGGGAAGAAGGGGAAGGGGGAAGAAGGGGGAAGAAGGGAGAAGGGGGCAAGAAGGGGAAGGGAAGGGGAAAGGGAAGAGGAAAGGAAAGGGGAAGAGAAAAAAGCAAAGGTGCTTCTCTCCATCTTTAGCATTTACTTTAGAAAATCTGCAACTTGCTGTGTGTGGCCAACCCTTAATCCCAGCACTCCAGAGGCAGAGGCAGGAGGAACTCTATGGGTTAGAGGCCAGTCTGGTCTACAAAGTGAGCTTCAGGACAGCCAGAGCTACATAGAGAGACCCTGCCTCCAAATGAATGAATGAATGAATGAATGAATGAATGAAATGTGCAGCTCTATGTAATTCCTCTTCTCTTTGAAGGTCTTCGATCTAGGGCCATCTTTCTCAGGGAGCCATCTCTCAGCATTATAGTTTCTGAATCATAAAGAGAGGAGGATTCTGTTGATTGCTCCAGACAAAGGACAATTTCACCACCACCACCACCCCCAATTACCAGGCAAGTCCTCTTACTTAAGGAACACATACATACCACAGGTTACACCTACATGACCACATAAAGTGTTAGATTTCTTTGTCTTTGCAATCTCTTAGCACCGTACCTGTGATACAGCTCACATTCTAGTTTAATGCATATTCAACTAAAAAGGAAAGGGCTGTGGTTGTAGTTCAGGGGTCAAGCACTTGCCTAGCATGCATCGTCTTAGGTTCAATCCCTATCATGAGGGGAAAGGGAATTTTCTGTCTCCACTACCTTTACAGGTATTCTTGATTTGGAAGACCCTACTTTTAATTATATTTCCCCTCAAAAGTGTGAGTATTCTGAAATGGCACTGAACGTTGGGCCTACAATTTTAGAATGTAAGGGGAAGACACCAAAACGAATAAATAAGCAACTCAGAGATCTGTAAAAATGGCTCAGTGATTCTATATAGAAACCCTGAACCTGTGAGTGTTCACTTTACATTGCACAAGAGAAACTGCAGACTGAAATGGAGAAGGAATTCTTCTGGATTACGGTGAGTAGACCCTTGGTAATCACAAAGGACCTTAAAAAGGAGAGGCAGAAAGGTCAGAGTGACGTGTGATTTGTAAACCTGCCCACTATGGCTGCTTTTGCAGATGAACGGACCATGAACCAAGTAATAAAGTTTTAGATGGCCACTGCCAGAAGCCATAAAGACCTGGAAATGAGTTTGGTTTTGGTTTTGGGTTGTTTGTTTGGTTGGTTTTGGTTTTTGTGGTTTTTTGAGACAGAGTTTTATAGCCCTGGCTGTCCTGGAACTCACTCTGTAGACCAGGCTGGCCTTGAACTCAGAAATCTACTCAGACCTACAGTCTCCAGAAAAGTACACATCTTTGTTGTCTCCAGTGAGACTTGTGTTGAGTATCAATCTACATGATTGTAAACAATGCAAATGTTATTCCACATCAGGATTACGGTAAACTGTTAGAACAACAGCAGCACATGAAATTGGTTGTAAAGTATGGAACACACACTCAAAGGCTACACTTCCTACAAAGGCTACACTTCCTACAAAGGCTACACTTCCTACAAAGGCTACACTTCCTACAAAGGCTACACTTCCTACAAAGGCTACACTTCCTACAAAGGCTACACTTCCTACAAAGGCTACACTTCCTACAAAGGCTACACTTCCTACAAAGGCTACACTTCCTAGCAAGCATAATAACTTTTTCTCCTCAAAAGAATTTTGCTTGCTTGTTCCTTTGCTTCCTTGGTGTTACACTCCATCTGGAAACTGAAACTCAGAATGGGACCTGCTCCTTTAAAAGGTAGAGAAAGCTAAGAAAGCAGAAAATACTTCATAATATTTAAATAACTAGAATCTAGATAACATAAAAACAAGGAAGTAACATGAAACTGACAGAAATCTGGGCATGTGGCCAAGCTTGTGATCCCAACTTAAAAGACCATGATGGGACTCCTCTAAATTCAAGGTAAGCAGAGGCGACACTGTGAGACCTTGTCTCTAATAATAAGGGGAGGAGTGCTAGAGAGATAACTCACTCAGTATAGTGCTTGACAGGCAAGCATGTGAACCTGATTCTTGTCCCTACTTCCCATCTGACCCGGGAAGCACTGGGATCACAAGAACGGCTTTACATGAGTTCCTTGTGCTTACACAACAATTGTAAACCACTGAGCGTAACCCACATGTAACCCACGAGGAGACTCCCCAGCCTTGCCCCTCTCTCTTTCTCCCTCTCCCTCACCTTTTCCCTCTCTCTAAAAAAATCAAAATCACGTGGGGCTAGAGAGATGGCTCAGAAGTTAAGAGCACTTGCTGTTCTTCCAGGAGACCTGGGTTCAAGTCTCAGCTTGCCTGTGGCAGCTTACAGTTAGTCCTCTACAACTCTATTCCAAGGGGGTCTTTTTCTGACTTCTGTGAGCACCAAGTATGTATTGGTGCACCGGTATACACACAGGCAAGACATCCATACACATAAAATAACTAAACTTTTTTTTTACATTTTGTGTGTGTTTGTGTGTGTGTGTGTGTGAGTGTATGTATGTGTGCATACAGGTACTCTTGTGCCAAGTTGTATATGTGAAAGTCAGAGGGCAGCACACAAGAGTTAGCTCTCTCCTTTACATGTGTCCTCCCTAGGACAATGGCCAGGATCCAATTCAGGTTATGAGCCTTGGTGCAAGCACCTTTACCTGCTGAATCATCTCATTGTCTGGCTTTGCTTTTCTCTTTTTTTAAATAAAGTAATTTTTTTTACTAGTAAATTTTATTCTTTTATACTTGCATACATATACACCGTATATTGTGGTCCCTCTACTCTTCTCTTTCCCTCCATATCTTTCTCCTTATTAGCCTTTGATTTTTTTTAAAGATTTATTTTTTATTTATTATATGTAAGTACACTGTAGCTGTCTTCAGACACTCCAGAAGAGAGAGTCAGATCTCGTTACGGATGGTTGTGAGCCACCATGTGGTTGCTGGGATTTGAACTTATCACCTTCGGAAGAGCAGTCAGGTGCTCTTACCCGCTGAGCCATCTCACCAGCCCCTAGCCTTTGATTTTGTATAGTGTCTAGAGTCGAAAAGTTTGAAACTAGTCATCAGAGCCTGGTGGGCTCACCAGTGAGTATACAACTAGATAGTATGTTTCACCTTCTCCCAGAGTGTGCTGGTTATCAATAGATCAGTAGTACCCAATATGGTAGGGCTTCATGAGCCCAGTTCCTCCTTAACTGACTTCTGTGGACCAAGAACCATTATACAGAGCTGTTTTGAGTTTGTGGTAACCATGACTCTATATACATTGGGAGCAGGGGAGATCTGCTCAGCTGACCTGACAGAGCATCAAACTACCCCCTAAATATCTATGTTTATACCCACAGACAAAGGCTACACTCAGCCTCAAGGAAACCTTTCCTTCAGTCAGAGGTAAATACAAAGATTCATGATGATGCAAGATGCTGAAAGAGAAAAAAAAAAACAAAACCCTCAGAGAGCTAGGACCTAAATAAGACATTCAGGGACCACTGCAGAAGAAAGGAGAGGGGAGGCGCAGAGGCACTCATGCACACATACACACAAGCACATGCACTCAGCATGTATTCACCCACTAACCCCTCTCCCAATTTCACCACTTGCTTTTGTATTTATTATTAGTGTGTGTGTTTATGCTGTGACTACACAGACACATGTGCAGTATACATGTGGATAATGCCCAGAGGACAACTTTGTGGAGTGAGTTCTCCTTTTTCCAACTTTATGTGGGTTCCAGGGATAAAACTCAGGGAATAAGGTAACAAGTGACTTCACTTGCTGAGCCATCTCTTGACCTCTATTTAGGACTTTTGAAACCAGTATGATGACAAGTATCTGAAATTACTGATTGCAAAAACAGGCAAGCTGTGTTATATACATGTATGAAAATGTCAAAGAACAAACTTTTAATTGTTTACAGAACCTGTTGGAAAAAACAGTAACAAAGAAGGGAGAGGTTGCAATCCAAGCACTTATCTATAATCCCAGCAGGAGGGAGGCTGACGCTTAGAGGACGGAAAGTCTGAAGCTAGTCTGTGTTACCTAAGACCCTGTCTTAAAAAGAGAGAGAGAGAGACTGGAGGGATGGCTCAGTGGTTAACAGCACTTGTTGCTCTTGCAGAGGACCTGAGCTCAGTTCCTGGCAGCCACAACTATCTGTTGAGTCCACACAACACATCACCCATAACCATCTGTGAGTCCACACATCACCCATAATCATCTCTAAGTCCACACATCACATCACCCAAAACAATCTGTAACTCCACACATAGCACAACTATGTACATGTGGGCAAAACACTCATATACATAAAATAAATAATTAAATCTTTAAATAAAATGTTTCTAAAAATAAAGGAAAACCAAACCAACCAAACAAACAAACAATGGCCAAGCATGGTGGCAAATGTCTTTAATCCTAGCACTGTAGGAAGCAGAGACGGATGGATCTCCGTGGTGAGTTTGAGGTCAGCCTGTCTCTAAGGGGTTGGGGTAGAGAGATAGCTTAGCAGTTAAGGACACTGCTGCTTTCCAGCTTTGATTCCCAGCACAGACATAGGTGGCTCACAGCAGCCTGTAACTCCAGTTCCAGGGGATCTGACATCCTGAGGCTTCTTTACACTGAATTCACATGCATGTCCAGATCCCTCCCCTACACATAATCAACAATAAATAATCACTTGTGGCAATACTTTGACCTGATCCTTTACAGAAACACCAAAGCAAGGAGAAAGTCAGCAGCCCTCTGACAGGACACTGAGCAGAAAAGCCATATGAGAATCAACCCTAACTAGCTGTGCTAAACTATGTAGGTCAAAAGTAAGCTGCAATAGCAGCACTGCTTCCCGCACAACTTTTGTTACTTGAAACCTCTGGGAGAGTCCTTGCACAGATACAAATCTCTGGGAACTAAAAGCTAAGCTTAAAGAACCACTGGTATGAGTTTCGTTGCTAAACCTTTTTTTTTTTTTTTTTTTTTTTTTTTTTTTAAAAGACAGGGCCTCTCTATGCCAGTGGTTCTAACCTACAGGTTCAAACCCCTAGAGTGGTGTCCAATAACCCCTTTCACAAGGGTAACCTAAGGCCATTGAAAAATATGAATATTTGCATTGCAATTCATAACAGTAGCAAAATTATAGTTATGAAGTAGCAATAAAAGTTTTGGAGGTCACCACAACATGAGGAACTGTATTAAAGGGTTATTGGAAGGGTTATTGGAACTGTATTAAAACCTTAGGAAGGTTGAGAACCACTGCTCTGTGCATTCGTAGCTGTCCTGAAACTTACTGTGTAGACCAGGCTGGCCTTTAACTCACAGAGATCTGCCTACTGGGATTAGAGGTTTGCACCACCACCCTGGCTAAACCTGTTTGTTTTTTCAACTGTCTTTCTCAGGTGTACTGAGAACTAACATTTTCTAAGTGTCTTAAACCATCATGACAAAGTAACTGTGACATGATATTCATAGTCCAAGACAGAAATTTCATTAAAAATATTCTCTTGAGGTTGGTAAGATGGCTCAATGGGTAAAGGCACTTGCTGCTAAATCTGACAATGTGCATCCAAGTCCTCAGGACACACATGGTAGAAGGAAAGAACTGGGGGCTGGTGAGATGGCTCAGCGGGTAAGAGCACCCGATTCCGAAGGTGATGAGTTCAAATCCCAGCAACCACATGGTGGCTTACAACCACCTGTAATGAGATCTGACCCCCTCCTCTGGTGCGTCTGAAGTCAGCTACAGCGTACTTATGAATAATAATAATAAACGAATCCTTGGACTGGAGAGAGCAAGTGGGACTTAACGGAGCAAGCGGGACCGACCAGATCGAGTGGGGCCAACCAGAGTGAGCAGGGTTGACCGAAACAAAGGAAAAAAGAAGAAGGAAAGAACTGACCGTAGAGCATTGTCCTTTGTCCTCTACATATATGCCATGAAAACATACACTTAATGTCCACAAATATATACATGATATATAAATAAATGAATGTAATAAAATTGTTAATGTTCTTATGGTCATCTACAGGTAAATGTATTATCTTCTGCAATTTAATATGCCTTTTCTACATTTCACACAGGCAGTATTACATGTACTTTAATAACAGTCAAAAGCTAGAAACCATAATTTAAGTGCTTTCCTTCCCTGTGCTGGCTGATCTAGATCAACTTGACATACAAACTCGGGTTATTTGAAAAGAGGGAACCTCAATTGAGAAGATGCCTCCATATGATCTTCTGTAAAGCACTTTCTTAGTGAATGATGGGAAGGGCTCAGCCCATTGTGGTGGTGCCATCCCTGTGCTAGTGTTTCTGGGGTCTACAAGAAAGCAGGAGGCTGAGCAAGCCAGAGGAAGCAAGCAGCACCCCTCCATAGCCTCTGCATCAGCTCCTGCCTCCAGGCTCCTGCCCTGTTCCAGTTCCTGTCCCCAACTCCTTTGATGGTGAACTGTGCCATGGAAGTGTAAGACAAATAAGCTCCTCCCCAACTTGCTTTTTGGTCACAATGTTTCATCACAGCAATAAAAACTCTAACTAGGACACCCCCCCCCAATTTCTTGAGTCCCATTCAAGTATCTGACAGGAGAGTTGGCACATATGATTCCCAGCACACCCATTCCCACAGACAATACTGTTAATAAGGGAGCTGCACAACAGGAAATACTCAGTTTTACTTCAGCTCCTTCCCTCACCTAAGTGACCTGATGGGCAGGTCACTTACTAGGTTGTTCACTGTGTGAAGAACAGTTGCTGCCAAGCCTGACAACCTGAGCTCAATCCCTGGGACCCACAGAGACAGAATCAACTCCAGGCAAGCTGACTTCCGCAGTAAATGTGAAATGTGATAACTTAATAAATGTTAAACCTACCAAACCCTTCCTCATTGCTTTCTTCTGTAAAAGGTAGACAAATGGATAAGTACGCCTACAGACAGATACTCACAGATTCTTACTCAGACCTTAAAACTATATAAAATCCAATCTCTTCTGACCCTTGAGCTTTTACCTGTAGCTATGAAAAGATACAAGACCTGGATCTCTCATCCTAAGAAAACGGATAAATATAGGAAACCACTGTTTCATACATTAGACAAGTAGCACAAGACTGCAATGTCTATCAGGAGAAAATAATACGAGCCCTATCACTGCCGGTACACCCTTGACTACAAACTAGGAAGTGCATCTCAAGCAGATACTGGTAGTCTCACTGAATACAAAGACAGAAACAAACAGTCAGGAAGGCTATCACTGCTAGAAATCCTGAAAACCGAGCACAATAGAAATAAAGCCCCAGAAATCTGCTGTAGTCTTTGTGAGTGCAAAATAGATTAAGTTAGGCAAAGAATAAGGAACTGTGAGCTGAACAGTTCTCAGCGTTCACAAGAACTGAGCCTGTTGCCCAGGGTACTAAGTTCTCCGAACACTAGAGACTGCAGTAATAGTAGAGTAAAAGCTATTTTAGAGCTTCTCTAACAAAGTTTGAAAATCAGCTTCAAACCTGGGTGTGGGAGCACAGGACTGCACTTAGCCCTTAAGAGGCCCTTGCCTAGCTGTGTGAGCACCACAAAAATAAAAATATAAATAAATTCCCCCAGTTACAGACCAGGGAAAGTTCTATCTGTCACTAAGTAGCAGGTCAATAGCTAAGATCCTAAAGACTGGCATTCTAACTGAAGAAACAGAAGTCATTTTAGGTTCTAGGAGAAGGACTCTGGAAGAGGCCTCCTGAGGACAGGGGCAGTAATACAAGGCAAGGAGAGCTGACAACTTTGAGGCTTGTCCAGGACTGCCTGTGACACAGAATGAGAAGGCCCCACTGGTATGACATGGACCAGTAGGCCACTGTACTTCCTGGAAGCAGTGGCAGCACGGCCAGGCTGAGCCAGGAAGAGATTTGGTGGGACAACTCAGCCACGTTCTGAAGAGAGGTGAGACCAGGAAACTAGAGCAAGTTCCTGGGCTGACTGACATAAAAGTACAGGAGCCGGGAACTAACCTCCATGAGGATTCCAGCACTGAAAAGTCTCTTTCTTTTCTTTCCTTTCCTTTCTTTCTTTCTTTCTTTCTTTCTTTCTTTCTTTCTTTCTTTCTTTCTTTCTTTCTTAAGATTTGTTTTATGTCTATGATTACACTGTAGTTGTCTTCAGGCACACCAGAAGAGGGCAACGAATCCCATTATAGATGGTTGTAAGCCACCATGTGGTTGCTGGGAATTGAACTCAGAACCTCTGGAAGAGCAGTCGGTGCTCTTAACCACTGAGCCATCTCTCCAGCCTGAAAAGCCTGTTTCCTATCTATCCCTCTTCTCAACTTTCTCCTAGAGAGCAAGAGGCCTGAGGAGAACTTAGTCCCACAGAACTTCACAGAAAGTATTCTTAATGGTGGTTTCCAATTCCAGGGGGCTAAAGATTTTTGAGACCCAAGTCTTATAAGGAAGAAGTTAAAGCTCACACAGGAATCAAAATATTCTTAAAATATTTTAGAGTTCTGAGCTGAGGATGTAGCTCAGTTGGTAGAGTACTTGCTTGCCTAGGAAAAATGAAGCTCTGGGTTCCATCCTTAACAGTGTATAAGCCAGGCCTGGCTATACATGCCTGTTATCCTACCACTTGGGACATATCCTAGCACATATGTCTAAGAGTCTTACGGTTAGTTCCAGAATATGGTAGTAGTCTGATTGACAGGCTCAGGATACCTCAGTAGATAGGGACTAACAGTAAGTTTGACTTGCTGCTAGTTAGACAAATCACCAAATTAGAACTGTTTCTTATTTTCTTGGACTTTCACATACCAGTAAACAGTAGTAGATCAATAAATGCTTTCTGAATGAGTGATTTAAGTAATTAGAGAAAAAAATATAATGAGCAGTCTCAGGGTGGTCTCATAGCTTGGGATTAGGGTAGAGGAAATTAACATAACTGTGGCATACAGAGGGACAAATGTGAGGAAAATGTGTTATTAACGTGTCTCAGGTGCCAGTCATGTCAAAGTTACCTGCATTAACAAGAGCTAAGCTCAGATGGCAGGTCTAGTCTCAAGCGCTGAGCCTTTGCAGGTTAACATGACCTGTACTAAGTCCCCTAACACCTCTCTGAAAGAAAAGACAGAGAAATAGAAAAACAGGGGTTGCAGAGATAGCTACTTGGTAAAGAGTGCTGGTTGCTCTTGCAGAGAACTTCTAGGTGCTGGCTCACAATCATCTGCAACTCCATTTCCAAGGAGGACCGATGCCCTCTTCTGACCTCTGAGGGCACCTGGCATGCACATAGTATACATACACACAGGCAAAATGCCCAGAAGTGTAGAAGTTAAAGAAAGAAGGAAGGGAGGGAGAGAGGGGAGGTCAGTTTCTCAGCACTGATCTTCACATGTGTCCATTTTTGCTGTCCTAAGAAAGCTCTCCAAGATCGTCTGAGATTTGCTCTCCTATAATGGCTAAGGGCTTCTTCTTTTAATGTTTTTTTCGAGACAGGGTTTCTCTGTATAGCCTTGGCTGTCCTGGAACTCACTCTGTAGACCAGGCTGGCCTCGAACTCAGAAATCCGTCTGCCTCTGCCTCCTGAGTGCTGGGATCAAAAGCGTGCGCCACCACTGCCCGGCTGACTAAGGGCTTATCAACTATTTTAAAGTAAATGGATGAAGTGAGCAGGTGAATCTGCTAGAACTAAACATCACAGCAATTCCTATCCTAATACAACCTCAAGACTTCAGACGAGGGCCAGGCACAGCAGAAGCAGAACAACAAACTGCCCCAAGTTCAAGGCCAGCCTAATCTATATAGCAAGGACTACATGCCTAATCTACATGCCTGCCAGGATTAACTAGTGAGAAAATAAAATACACACACAAAAGAGCAAAGCAAAATTATCCAAGATGATTCCAGAAAGTCACAATAAACGTTGAACAGCCACCTACAGAAGCCTACTTTACAAAGTTGTCTCAGGGGTCCCACAAACACACTGTTGTGCTCATTGTTAAATTTATTTGTTATACTGAAAAACTGGAAGCAAGGAGAAAAGACACAGGTCCTATTAGGAAAATGCACAGACTTCCCTTATTTTTCTCCATCCTGTGAGGTTAAACACTTTTGTTCCTTAGCTGGTATGCCCAGAGGCTACCCTCGTCAGCTTAAGTTCAGTTTAAGTTCAGTGCAGGGAGCCAGGCTCATTTCATTAACCATTATACGTGGAGAATGGCAAGTAATCAAGCTATGCCCGATACTGTAATTAACCTCTACCATCTAGTACCTCCCTCAGGTTATTTCACGGTCTCTATGCCACAGACTCAGAATTGTGTGGCATACTATCCTTCTGGCCCAATAGCTCAACTAAGACCAAGTCCTCACTGTACAGCTCAGTACACTCTAAAATATGATGGGTGCCGGCTGCCCAGATACACCTAGACCATCACTGAGTACTTCTGAGGAGTTTCCTCCGGAGTCACACCAACATAGTGTGCTACTAACACATCAACACAGGCAATGGGTCTGTACCCTACAGCTGCTGCCGCAGCGGAGGCTATTTCCACTGTCTATCCCATTCAGAAGTCTGCAGTCCTCAGCAGCACCTTAACACACTGTCACAAGTGATTATACAACAGCCAGCTGTTGATACTAAGGTCAGAAATCTCACACTGTTTCCATGCTAGTATCTGGCCCACCAAAGGAGCAAAAGCGAATGCTGGGTAAACTATTATTTCCTCTTACTTAACCCATGCATCCTACTCTTGCTGATAAAAAAATCAACGTGAAGATTAGTAACTGAACTATTTCACAGGCTGCAGTCTCTATAGTCTCTCTGTTCTAAGGCTGGTGAAGCTGTAGCTGTATTGCAAGCCCACCCAGCTAAAGAGGCTGCCCAGGAAACTGGTAATCCAACTTTCTAAATTTAATAAAAGACCATGAAAAGAAACCCATGCTTCACTAAAGCTGGAGACATGAATCAGTGGTTAAAAGTACTGGCTGCTCTTCCAGAGGATGTGAGTTCAATTCCCAGCAGATACATGGCAACCTACAACCATCTGCACCTCCAGTTCCAAAGGATCTGAAGTCTCTTGTGGCCTCCAATGCACCAGGCATAAATGTGGTGCACAGACATGCATGCAGGCAAAATTTCCACACATGTAGTGGTTTTGGTTTTTTTGTTTGTAGTGGTTTTGGTTTATTTATTTATTTATTTATTTATTGGTTTTGGTTTTTGAAGACAGGGTTTCTCTGTGTAGTGCTGATTTTTTTGAAGACAGGGTTTCTCTGTGTAGTGCTGATTTTTTGAAGACAGGGTTTCTCTGTGGAGTGCTGATTTTTTGGTTAATCACATAGTCATCATCTACCTAGCAACCGTCAAACAGATCTCCAGAAGAAAAGAGGATATTTTACATAAATCATATACCATGCACAAGAGACTTTAGGCACAACAAATCATGCTTATCAAACAGGTAATAGAAGTAACAGTTCAAATGCCAAAATTCTCAGATACCAGCCATGGGCCAAAGTCAAGCAAACCCTGCAAAGACTTGGGTCTGTTCTCTTAACTCTTTTGCACAACGTGGTTTCTAAGTTCTTTCCAAAACAAGTGTTTTTAGGGAATGCAGGGAAGTATCAATTACCTTTACATTAATTATATTGTGATCTCGACAATCCAAGCAATTATGACAAAAAAAATAAAACTAACAAAGTTACAATGAAAGAATATCAAGGTTTTGGGTTGCACTGATTTGGTTAGTGGGAATCAAATCGAGTGCCTCGCTAATGATGAGCAAGTGCTCCTCCAAGCACTGCCACTGACTACATCCTCCAAGCACTGCCACTGACTACATCCAGGGTTCCTACAATGTTCTTTTAATTTTTTTCTTTACATTTATCTAGCGTGTACGTCTGTGTCTATCGTCTTACTCACCTTGCCATGTTTTTATGACTAAGGAGCAAAAAGAAACAAGTTGGGTTCAAAGTGCACCTCTCAGTTGCTGAGTGAGAAAAGAAAGCTATTACTGATAGAGATGCCGGACAATCTTTTTTTTTTTTGGTTTTTCGAGACAGGGTTTCTCTGTATAGCCCTGGCTGTCCTGGAACTCACTTTGTAGTCCAGGCTGGCCTCGAACTCAGAAATTCGCCTGCCTCTGCCTCCCGAGTGCTGGAATTAAAGGCGTGCGCCACCACGCCCGGCGATGCCAGACAATCTTAAGAATCATCCACTGCAGGAGCTGGAGGGATGGCTTAGATGTTAGAGGCATAGGCTGGTCTTCCAGAAGACCTAGGTTTGATTCCCCACACACATGGTGACTCATAAACACCTATAACACTAGCCCCAGGGATTCTAATGCCTTCTTCTGGCCTCCATGGGCACATCATGCAAGTGGTGCACAAGCATATATGCAGCCCACACACTCATACATATAATATAAAATATAATAACTTGAAGAATCATCCAGTTCAGATTGACAAGATAACCAGTGGCCATTGTACAGACACTTGTCACCAAGCCTGAAGACCTGAGTCCAGAACCCACATGGTGGATGGCCAAACAGTCCCCACAAGTTCTGCTCCTCCAATTCCCACTTCTCTAAATAATGTAAACATGGTTGCTGTTGTTGTGGTTGTTTTAAGGTGGTTTTTTTTTTTTGTTTGTTTGTTTGTTTGTTTGGTTTTCGAGACAGGGTTTCTCTGGATAGCCCTGGCTGTCCTGGAACTCACTCTGTAGACCAGGCTGGCCTCGAACTCAGAAATCTGCCTGCCTCTGCCTCCCAAGTGCTGGGATTAAAGGCGTGCGCCACCACCGCCCAGCTAAGGTGTATTATTTTTATTTTATGTGCATTAGTGTTTTGCTTGTGTGTGGATCTGTATGTCATGTGCATGCAGTACCCATGAAGAACAGAAGAGGGCAGCAGATCCCTAGAACTGGGGTTACAGACAGTTGTGAGCTACCATGTAGGTACTGAGACTTGAACCTGGATCCTCTAGGAGAGCAGCAAGAGCTCTTAACTGCTGAAATATTTCTCAAGTTCATCCTAGGATGGTTTTTATTCATGTCTTTTTATTGATCTTCCTAACACCCCTACCAAGTCCTGGTCTGTGTTTTGGTTTTTGCAAGAGAGAATCAACATGTGGAACTGACCCGTCCAGTTGTACTTGTGCAATGGCACTCTCCTTCAACCCCAGCATTTGGGAAGCAAGCAAGTGGAGCTCTGTTAGTTAAAGACTAGCTTAGTCAGCCGGGCGTGGTGGCGCACGCCTTTAATCCCAGCACTAGGGAGGCAGAGGCAGGCGGATTTCTGAGTTTGAGCCCAGCCTGGTCTACAAAGTGAGTTCCAGGACAGCCAGGGCTATACAGAGAAACCCTGTCTCGAAAAACCAAAAAAAAAAAAAAGACTAGCTTAGTCTACTCAGGAGTCCCAGAAAAGCTATATTGTGAGATCCTGTCTCCACCAAAAGGAAAGGGGAAGAAGAGGTGTTTGCTCAGTTCATAAAGGCACATACACTCAAGCCTGACAACCTGAGTCCAATCTCTGGGACCCACATGGTGGGAGGAGAGAACTGTTACCTTCAGGTTTGTCCTGTGACCTCCACACGCCCAATATAGTATATAACAAACAAACAAACAAACAAACAAAGACGAGGGGTTGGACAGATAGCTCAGCTGTTAGGAGCACGGGCTGCTCTTCCAGAGGACTCAGGTTTGATTCCCTGAATCGATGTGGCAGTTCACACGATGCCAGTTCCAAGGGATCCAATGACGCCTTCTGCTGACCTCTGCAAGCACTGACAACACATACGCAGCACATATGCAAGCACTGACACATACGGCGCACAGAACACATATGCAGCACATATGCAAGCACTGACACATATGGCGCACAGAACACATATGCAGCACATACGCAAGCACTGACACATAGGGTGCACAGAACACATACGCAGCACATATGCAAGCACTGACACATACGGTGCACAGAACACATATGCAGCACATATGCAAGCACTGACACATATGGCGCACAGAACACATATGCAGCACATACGCAAGCACTGACACATAGGGTGCACAGAACACATATGCAGCACATATGCAAGCACTGACACATACGGTGTACAGAACACATATGTAGCACATATGCAAGCACTGACACATACGGTGTACAGAACACATATGCAGGCAAAACACTCATACACATAAGACAAAAAAGAAGTTTAAAAATACAAGTAATAAGAGATGTAAATTTAGATGGTCTTACCATGCAAACTCATATTCTTATACACACACACACACACACACACACACACACACACACTGCTGCCTTTCCACTCTTGAGTCAGGATCTCGATATGATGCCTAAGTTTTACCACAATTCCTAAACCATCTTTTATTTTTCTATTTAAAAATGTTGGGGGCTGGAGAGATGGGTCAGCGGTTAAGAGTACTGACTGCTCTTCCGAAGGTGCTGAGTTCAAATCCCAGCAACCACATGGTGGCTTACAACCATCTGTGATGAGATCTGATGCCCTTTTCTGGTGTGTCTGAAAACAGCTACAGCATAATTATATAATAAATAAATAAATAAATAAATAAATAAATAAATATTGTTATTATTTATTTGTGCTTATATGTGCTCATGCATGCAAGGGCCCATGGACACCAGAAGAGGACTTTCTGGTGCCCTAAAACTGGAGTTACCTTCAAGCATTCAAGCAGTCCTAAGCTGCCAGACACGAGTACTGAGATACCAACTCCCTGAAAGAGCAGCAACTGCCCAGCACCTCTGCAGAGACTGGGCTGTTCCTAGGTAGCATGGACTACAGGTTCACGCTACCATGTCCAGTCTATATTCATTCTTTAGCCAGAAGTCAGGTTGGCATTAGATCTTCCAGAACCTGTTCACCTTGCAGGTAGGCGATAAAATCAAGTTAGAAAACTTACAAGGTCAAAAACCAGGTCACTCTGCCTTTCCACTTTTACCCATCAGCGTGCAGGTGCACAGGTCACCCAGGTTCTTTCCATCTTTCAGAAAGTTGAATGGACAGACAGCCCTTTCCCTTCAGTGCTAACATACTGTGCTGAGTCTATTCACACATTCCTGGGAGAAAAGCAGCTGACTATTATTGTTCATCCACGTTGTGCCTGGCCTTAATATGTAAACGCATCAAAGCTTCACAGGTTTTATGGATAAGCAAATAGGCTGTGAAAATGGAAGTCTCTTCCTCAAGACTGCACACAGAAATTGTAAAGGACCAAACTCAGTTCTGACTAAAATCTGTCTTCTTCCTATCATAACATCCTTTTGTTGTTGTTTGGGTTTTGGGTTTGTTTTTTGGTTTTTTTTTTTCCCTAACAGAAAGCGGTTAGCCTCCTTAATCCTGGGGCTCTACCCTTCACAACCCATCCAGTTCACCTCCTATCCCAGCTCCAAGCATATCTTTTATCTTCCAAGATAAGGACTGGCGTGTCTTTCTCTTCTGAAGCAATCCTGAATTTAGGTCTCTGTCTACTAACAGTCCACTGCACATTTCTGCCACTGCATCTTCTCGAAACTCATCATTTTCTATCCCACTCTAACGCTACCATCTCTTAAATAATAATACGATTTGCAGATCAGAAAGCACTTCCAGACACAGCTGTCCTTCTCCACAATCCAGTGAGGGCAAAAAGTGTGTAGGAGCGGAGGGCGTCCCATTTCACGAGAAAAGACACCTCTCCAAGGTCACTGAATGAAAACAAAAAATCAGGACCAAAAGCCCGGATTGGACTCTTGGTCCTTGGCTCATCCTACCACGCCTCACAGGCAAAGTCACGATGCTGCCACAACCCCCGCGCCTGAGATGTCACAGCGGTAGTCCGCCCGCCCACAGCTCACTGCCCTCCCACTCCCACCGGTACCAGACCTCCCAGCGTCCTGTCAACTTCCCGACTCCTCTCTTCACCAGGACCCTCTCCCACCGACCTCCCTACGTCGCTGCTATCTCTATTCAGGAGCCCCTCTCTACCCACAAGTAGCCTTCTCAGAACCTAGCAGCGTCCCGCCGCTTCGCCACCTCAGGCCCCTCCTCCTGTCAGTGCGCAGGGTTACCTTCTCCAAGGATGCAGGTCTCTGCACAGCCAGGGAGCGGGCCAGTGAAAGCACTGTGTTGAAATAAAAGCCTCGGGAGGCGCTGGAGCCAGAGCTGGACCCCGATCCGCCGCCGCCGCCGCCACCGCCGCCGCCGCCACCGCCGCCACCGCCGCCACCGCCGCCGCCGCCGCCTCCCCGGGCCCCAGCAGCCGCCATCACAGCGCACGCCCCGGCGCAGGCGGCTCGGCTCGCAGCTCTGGGTTTGTCACCACTGGGCTTTACGGCGCAGGCGCAGAGGCGGCCGACTTCCCGGCCACGTGACCTCCTGACTCCTCCCCCTCCCCCCGCCCCGGTCCCGCCTTGTCCCCCTCGGCCTCTCCGCCCCGGGTTTGGCTCTGGAGGCGGGGCTCTAGCGCGGTGCTGGCGGAAGTAGTGCGCGCGGCGTCCACAGTGAATCCGCCCACCGGCGCTGGGCTACCGACTCCTCGCCCAGCGGCCCCTCCTGCTACCTAGGTTCAGGCCGTCGCCCGCACCATGTCTGGCTATCCTAAAAGCTATAATCCTTTCGACGATGACGTGGAAGACGAAGACACCCGGCCCGCGCCGTGGAAGGACGTCCGCGACCTGCCGGACGGCCCCGACGCGCCCACTGACAGGCAGCAGTACCTGAGACAGGAGGTGTTGCGCAGGGCCGAGGCTACCGCTGCCAGCACCAGCAGGTCCTTGTCTCTTATGTATGAATCGGAGAAGATCGGAGTCGCCTCTTCCGAGGTGAGCTTGGGGCAGAACTGAGCTAAACCGGCCAATCAATGCATTATAAGAACGGGATGAAGAAATATTTTTGTTTACGATCTTTGGGGATTTTTCTAATTGCCTACCATAAGTTCATGGACATAGTGTAAAGAATTCTGTATCAGGATCACCTGATGTTTACTTCGGGAAGCTTCCTTATCTATTACTCTGCGTGGTTAACTCCTCTCTCGCTGCCCTGCCCTCATGTCTAGTTAAAAGGTAAACTCCAAAAATGTTCTGTGTGAGAGTAAAAAATGCCAAAGTGCGGCCTGTATTGGGGAAGTAGTGTCTGTTTCGTTTATATATAACTTGTTGGGCAGAAGCCTCAAGCTGTTCCTCTCTAGTGACCCAGTTAAAGTGTGAACTGTGTATGCTTCAAGTGCCAGGTGGTACCTGAAGTACTGAAGCAAAGGGAGCCTCGTCGTCGTCTTCTCACATCCGTGACCACTTTTCACCTTCCTAATGGGAATATTTAAATCCCCTTGCCTGTACTCCTGCTCAAGAAACCAGATCCTGAATTGAGTCTAGACTCTGACCTTTGTAGATCATGTACTATTGCGACAGCTCTTTCCATCCATAGAGAATTTCAGCAACTAGGAACTTTGCCTTTAATTTACCTGTATTTGAGTATGCACAGTTTGAGGGTGTCCCCCTAAAGCCAGAAGAGGGCACCAGGCAATCCCTTGGAGCTGGAATAGACAAATGGGAGCTTCCCAGTGTGGGTGCTGGCAACAGAGCTAGTCTTCTGAAACTTCTTAAGACCTTTTCTTTTTTTTTTTTTTAAGATTTATTTTATTATTTATTATATGTAAGTACACTGCAGCTGTCTTCAGCCACTCCAGAAGAGGGCGCCAGATCTCATTAAGGATGGTTGTGAGCCACCATGTGGATGCTGGGATTTGAACTTATCACCTTCGGAAGAGCAGTCGGGTGCTCTTACCCGCTGAGCCATCTCACCAGCCCCTTAAGACCTTTTCTTTTTGAGGAGTTTGGCTTGGTGGACAGCCTACCAATGAAGCCCAGGCTGGTCTGGAACTTAGAATTCTTGGTCTCAATCTTTCTGATACAGGGATTACAGGCATGTACCATCTTCTCCAGCATAAAATAAAGATTATTCCAAGACACCAGATTGCCCCTAAGTCTACTAGTAAAATAGTTGTTTTGGCAGAAGAAGAAATTACTGATATATCAGCTAAGAATAATCTTAAGTATTTTACAGTTTTGAAATGTAATAGTTGAAACAAAATATTGTCTTCCTCTACCAGTCTTCATCTCTGTTCTTTGGCAAATTTTCTTCTCTGACCAAGGGACTTGGGCAGATCTCTGTCGTTTCTATTGCCGCTGTTTGGGTACTTTACCTTCTCCTGCCCTTCCCTGCTGTGGTCTCCCTGACTGCTAATGTATGTGCAGCCTCTAGGAAGTTGTGCTTCTGTGTACTGGATTCTTAATGCTCTAGACCAGATCAATTGGAGTGCTACAGATCTTGGTAAACAGGTCACTTTGTATTGAGATCCGTGATAAGTTCTCACAATGTAGCCTAGTGTAATCCAGATTGGCTTCGAACTCAAGATCCTCTTTCTTCAGCCTCCAGAGGGCTGAGATCATAGGCATTCACTAGATGCCAATGCCAGGCTGTGAGCAGGTAGGTCCTCTTAAAGAACAGAAAACACTCTGACCTGCTGAGCCAACTCTCTAGCCCCCAAAGAGAACTTTTTTTTTCTCAATAGTATCAATATGTAATCCTAACTATCCTCCAACTTTATGTAGACTAGGCTAACCTTAAACTCAGCCTGGGAGTGCTGAGGTTCAAGCCACCACACCAATCACTTTTATTCTTTTTAACTTTAAAGTGAGGTGTTCTTTACATATTGGCCTGTATATTATTTAGTAGTATTGAAGGTTCTTTCATAGTTAAATACAATGAGGGGTGGTTTGATGGGAACAGCGGGGAATAGACTAATGTCATATTATATTCCATTAAATAGATGACTTCTGTTTATGCAGCCAGCCTCCTAATAATGAATATCATAATATTTGCTTCCTACATGAATATCACCACCTGGCCAAAGCCACTCCCCTTCCTAGGATTCTCTGCCCCTCCCGGAGCAGTATAGCATACTACAGTGATCTTTTCTGGAGCCTAGTTTCTCAGTTCAGCAGAGCCCAGCAAGGAACAGTACACTGGGGTTTCAATTGACTTTGCACCAACACAGTGGAAAGGAACTGATGTTTGGTAATACTGACACATAATGTGCTCAGTTACCTTGGCTAGCACACAGTCCTCAGAGACCTACTCAGCCTTACATCTTTCCACTGAAGCCACACTGGGCATTCAGTTCAGAGAGGTCAGAGAGACAGACGGCATCCCTCATAACCTGGAGGGAGTGGCAAGGCACACTCCTCAGGTTTTCCCCAGTTTGAGTAACTAAATCCATTGCCATAGATGTACTCTTGTTTTCTAGAAAGCTAGTGGGAGCAGCATTCCCAGTGAGGGCTTCCCAACCAGACCTGCTTCTCCAGAGTTGTTCATGGTGACTCTAATGCATCCAATTTCTGTTTCTGAATCCACTCCACATCAGGGCAATCTCTGGCTCGCACAGAACCCAGCGAGCTCCATGTTTACTTGGCTATCCAAGCTAGAATCTGTTAGTGTGAGTGTGTATTACCTTGAAAGAAATAATGAGAAACTTCTTTCTACATTACATTATATATAAATAACAAGAAAGGTTCTTTCTTTTCTTTCTTTCTTTCTTCCTTCCTTCCTTCCTTCCTTCTTCCTTTCTTATTTTTTCTCTCTTTTCCTTTGAGTATTTGCCCAGGCTCACCTCCAACTTGCTGATCCTCTTGAGCTCAGCTCTGGAGTACTAGGATCCCATGTCTGCGCTACCACACCTGCTTAATCCCCAGTCTAGGATAATTAACTTCAGAGTTACTGAATTTAGTGCGCTGACCCCAAATTGACATCCATGTACTTATCAGTTCATAGCTAAGTTTAATTTCAATCTCATTACGAGGCCTACCTGATGTTCCAAGATGCCTTAGCTATATATTGTATTGTGATCTGGGGGGGCTCCACATCATTTGTTGGGTATTTCCTGCTGGGTCTCTTGGGTCCTACCCACACCCTTCTGTGCTCCACACACAGTTCCACTTCCCTTCAGCTACTCCAGCTGCCTAGACTAACTGTTCTCTTCAACTCAGGCATTTACCCCACCCACCCTTGGGACTCCCTGTTTTATATATATATATATATTTCTTAAACCAGGCCAAAAGCCCTTGTTGGGGGTTCACTGTGTGTAACCTTGTTATTGTTTTTACCATAAAACTAAGCTCAACGAAGCAAGAATGGGTCTGCCTACCTCAGTTCTCCATGCTGTTAGCCAGATAGAAAAGCAGATTAGACTTGCTCTTACCCTGCATGGACTGTATGAGCCCTCAGGGTGGAGTTTGGGTTTACTTAGTCCCCTAACACTAGAAGAATGCTCGGCAGAGAGGAAGTTCTCCTGAGTGTCTTGGAGAAAGTCCCACCAACTGTTCCATGCTCAGGCAGCAAGAACCCTTTGATTCCCTGAATTCTCACAGTGTCCCCAGAACATAACTTGTCTATGTGAGTGTCACCTCACTTCAGGCAGTCTGAGCCCTTGCATGGTCATTGTTTCCCTGACTTCCTCTTCCCCTTGCTTTGAGGAGTATTTCACAGAAAAGAGTAGTTGAGGAACTTTCTCTGTGGTTCCTAAGCATATCCTCTCTCTCCTTTTTCCTGTTTAGATTTAGAAAACACTTGGGGCTTAACAAGTTGGGGAGATCACCTGTAATCATCTCATAAATACTCACTTGGTCCATCCATTCTTCATATGGAGGGCATTTTGTGTTTTCTCCTCCTTTGTTTTTGAGACAGGGTCTCATGTAGCTCAGAATGACCTCCAACCCTGTACCTGAGAATGACCCTGAACTGATTCTCTGCCTTCTCCTTCCAAGAGGTTACAGGCATGTCCCACTGCCCCCACCCCCATTTACAGAGAGCTAGGATTGAGATCCCAACCTGTAAGCCAATATCAGGCAAGCACCCTTACTAGCCAAGCCACATTCCTCATCCAGGAGTTCACACCACTCACACCCACCCTGGGCCTCATTCTCACAAATGCAGATGAAAAGGTCAACACAGCCCGTTTCTGAGCTATGGGAGCACACCTCCAAACACAGAGCATTTGAGGTCTGCCTTCAAAATGGCTAGGGTACAGAGTCTTAGCCAGTCACTCTTCACAGAAAAGAACTATCAGTTCTCCTCTGTCATGTGCCCTGCCACACCCTCTTTCCTCCTTGGCTGTCCCGAGGTTAGAAGCACAGTCATTTCCTGTCTTTTTCTAGGAGAGGATTTTAGCTAAAGAAGCTCTTTGCTTTGCTGGTCTCATGTTCTCCAGTGAACAGATTCTAGCGTATAGAAACTTCCAGAATCCCACTTTAACCCCCAGGCTCATCTGTTGTCCTGTGCAAGCTTCCAGAGCTATGGATGTAGCTCTCGGCTGTACAGCACTCAGCTATCATACATAAGCCCAGAGTTTGAGCTGCAGTATTGCAAAGTAACACTGATAATAAAGAAAGAGAAGAAAAGGAGCAGGAGAAAGATAGAAACAGTACATGTATGCTATAGAAATCATTTATCCAAAAATTATTACTCTGGGTTGTTCCACAACAGCCTATGAAGATGATATGCTTGGAGACTCTGAAGATAAATTTTTCTTTTTCGAGACAGGGTTTCTCTGTATAGCCCTGGCTGTCCTGGAACTCAATTTGTAGACCAGGCTGGCCTCTAACTCAGAAATCCGCCTTCAGAGTGCTGGGATTAAAGGCATGCGTCACCACGCCCAGCTGCAAATTTGTTTGACACAGTCCAAAAAAAGATTTTTTAACTTAAAAATTTCTAAGCTAGGAATGGTGGTTCAGACCTTTAGTCTCAGCAGAGGCAGGTGGATTTCTATGAGTTGAAGCAAGTATAGGCTAAATAGCAAATTCTAGACCAGCCAGAGCTACATAGTGAGCACTGTCTCAAAAAAAAAAAAAATGCCTGGGGCTGGAGATATAGTAAATAGAGTTTAAAGATAAAGTCAAATCAGTATTTTGCCTATGTCTTATATCTCTATGTACTGTATTTCTGAATTTCACTCACTAAACTGAAACCCAGGTAACACATTGGGTTAGAAATGTTAACAACATGTTAAAAATGTGTCTGGGGTCCCAAGAAAATGACTGCACAATCCAAGGTATTTCATCAAGGCAAAAGGATTTACTTCTACAGAAGGGTGTATAGCCACGCCAAGTCAAGCAGGCAGGTCCACCTCAGAGTGGTCCTGCAAGGCTTTGATTCAAGGCAAAGGGATCCTGTGCCCCAGCCTGAGTGCTCAGAGTTTTGTCTCACACTCTTAGGCAGCAGGCTAACTCAAAATAGCATACCTAATGAACGACTTCTGAGAACAGGTTGCAACCTTGAGCATGTACATATTGACTTCAAGAAGAGCTGACTAGTGGGTACAATGTTTCAAATGGAAATTTGTCTTATTTAACCCTTTGATAGAAAAAGCAGCACATTTTATTTGCATGTCCCACAGCCTCTAAAAAGACTAAAGCCCCTCCTTACATTAACTTGGCACCTCTACATTTAACTTGAACTTCAGTAGTTTTCTGTAGTTGCTCTAAGTTGGTTCCAGGACTCCTACAAACACCCTGAATGCTCATGTCCCTTAAGTAAAATGGCATAACATTTCCATCTCGTGAACATCTCTGATATACTTCTATTTGTTCATTTATTGTTTTTAAGGCCCAGACAGGACAAAGTTTTCAGTCCTCCTAACATCACATACACATCCTACTCAAACCTACCTTCCTCCCTACCTCTCCAGTACCAGGATTGAACTAAGGGCCCTGTATGTTAACCAAGTGTGTGTGTGCTGACCAAGTGCACAAGCACAGATCGCTGTCTCTGGGCCTTCTCACTGACTCAGGTTATCTCCAGATTAGTGATAACACCTAGGGAAGAACGAGGGATGCATCTTAGTTGGTAGAATACTTGCCTGACATGCATCAAGCCTTGGTTTGATTCCAGCACTCAAAAAATAACCCGGGTAGGGGGTATAGGGAACTTTCAGGATAGCATTTGAAATGTAAATAAAGAGAATATCTAATAAAAGAATAAAAAAAAAAAAACCCAGGATAATCAGAAGTTTAAGGTTATCCTAGGCTACATAGCAATTTCAAGGCTAGCCTGGACTGCATAAGACCCCATATCAACATAATAAATGTAAATTCTGTACATAATTGCCATACTGCAATGTTTCAAGTATAATGACAAAAAGTCTGTATGTGTCCTTATTGCAAACTATCCGTATCTTCTGTTTACAGCTAGTTGAGTACTCAGTTGAGGGCTAACTATGGGGTGTCTGAAGACAGCTACAGTGTACTTACATATAATAAATAAATAACTCTTTTTTTAAAAAAATATATCTTTGGGGGAAAATAAAAGAAAGTTAATAAAGCAAGGGAAAGAATAACAAAATAAAAATTTATAAATATGGAGGAAAAGTTTGGTTAAGGAAGTTTATTTGTTTGATACACTAAAAACCAAACAAATTCTGGAAATGAAAGAATCAATCAGTAAAAGTGGAAAAAACAAACAAACAAAAAACTAACAACGTCACCAACAGACAAGACCAAGCAAAAGACCAAATCTCAGGTGTGGCAAACAAATTTGAGACATGAATCAAACCAAACAAACAAAAAAAAACAGTGAATGTAACCAAAAACTACCAAGAACTCTGGGATTCATTCAAGAAACCAAAAGTAAGAGCCATTAGGTAGAAGGAGCTAAGATAAAATCAAATGACTTAAGACTACTTATTCGCCGGGCATGGTGACGCACGCCTTTAATCCCAGCACTTGGGAAGCAGAGGCAGGCGGATTTCTGAGTTCAAGGCCAGCCTGGTCTACAGAGTGAGTTCCAGGACAGCCAGGGCTATACAGAGAAACCCTGTCTCAAAAAACCAAAAAAAAAAAAAAAAAAAAGACTACTTATTCAATGAATATAGCTAAGAATTTCTCAGACCTAGAAATGTAAATATGCAAACACATTTAGAACTCATAGACATGACCAGAGAAGGATCTTCCTATGACATACCATCGTCAAGATGTCAAAAATATAAAGCAAAGAAATAATACTAAAATCTCTATGGCAAGATGCCTTCTAACACACAGAGGCAAAAGCATCAGAACAACACAGATCAACTGTCAAAAAGCGTAAAGGCCAAGACAGCATGGAATGTGCTGTTTGTAGTTTTAAAAAGCACGCTATCACCGTTGCCAGGGACTTCTGCTGTGCTACCAGCCCCTTCCCAGCTCCATTTTGTTCTACCTGGCTTAGCTCCAGGGATCAGCCTTAGTCAGCCCCAACCGGGTCTCTCTCTACCCTCCTCAGCTGGGGTGTGAGGGTGGGGGGCTGACCATCAGCTCCCACCTGAGACCCTTGAATCCTCGGACAAAAGACACATAGACAGCTCTGTTACTTTACAACTTGCCCACTAGGCACTACTGCTGGGAGCAAATATCTCCTGCCTGGAAATGTGTGTCCTTACCAATTTATTATCTCCACGTCTTCTTCCCTAAACTTAGTGGCTTATTCTAATTAGCCCCTGAACATCTTTGGCCACCCGCTACATGTAGCAGAGGCTGCAGGCCCTAGGTTTCCCCAGAGGCCTTACATGATTGTTAGCATCCTCCTTCCTCCAAAACCCGGCAGAAAAGCCCCTTCCCTACATCTCCTTTTTCTCTTGGGATCTGGAAGTCTCACATGTACCTCCCACCCAGCAATTGGCTCTTGGCCTTCTTTATTAACAAATCAAGAACCAATTAGGGAACTAAACCTTGATATCAGAACCTCCCCTTACACCACCTTTTCTATCCAATTAAAACAAAAAACAAAAAACTTCTTCTCCTAGATATAAATTGAACAAAGCCATGACAATCATGTAAAGTAAATAGTATGAGATAAATGACATCCAGTCCATCATATTTGTCAATTAGATATTCTAATATTAGGTATTCTACCTTCATTCCTAACTAAAAGAGTTATGATTTTATCTCTAGATTATGTTTAGATTTTATAAAGCCTGTCACCTGAAAAACATGTCAATCTACTTTCTCAATGTTAAACTCTCTCTCAATGTTAAGCAACTTGAGTTTGATTATGAGACTAAAACTGGTCTTTAGCCTCGTCAGAAACCCGAGAACAACTAAAACACTGCCAGGGTATATAGGAAGCACCAAACATAGCCTCTCAAACAGCTGAAGAGACAGTTGACTACCTGGACAGCCCCTCATTCCTCAAAACCTAGGAGTATCTGTCTTCGGCCTTCTGGCCAAGGATCATCTGACAGACTTGCAAAGCAGAATTATTTGAAGGGTTGCTGACTCTGTCTTGGCAAAGCCAATAGTTGACTATTTTGTAAAAAGTGTTCTTTTCTTGGACAGTTTTGTCTGCAGATGAAATGGGCAATTTTGGCCCAGTTGATTACCTTGCCACAATAAGCAACCTCGCCTGGAGGTGAAGATGTTCAATATCTTCTTTGAACCAAGAAGGGGTGCTGTCAGGATCAGATGTGTCTCACTGTCAAATGATTAAATAACATTAAATGCTGTATTCTGCGGATCTCTGATGTTTTTGAAGACTGTGTAATCTGAGCTGTTAAGCCTTGACTACTCTCACCCATTTCTAATTGAAATATCTCAAAAACACTCTTTAATTAAATCAGAATCTAACATAACCATGAGTTTGTTATCTGGTCCTTAACTCGAATTATTCAATCATCTAAAAACAGTTTGTAATAGCAGTTAATAGAAGAACTGGGTCTAAGCTTTGTATTCTTAAATGAGTTGTATAAGCACAATGTCTACAAGTAACAATATTAATCCCAAGTTTTGTATCAATATAAGAAGTTCATACCAATGAAAACCTTAAATCTGAATCAAAATAAATTTTGTACCAAGGAAAGAAATTATAACTCTAACTTTGTATCAATTATAAAGATGTCTACCTGGCTGGAGAGATGGCTCAGCGGATAAGAGCACTGATTGCTTTTCTAGAGGTCCTGAGTTCAATTCCCAGCAACTACATGGTGTCTCACAACCATCTGTAATGGGATCCAATGCCCTCTTCTGGGGTGTCTGAAGAGAAAGACAATGTGCTCACATACTAAATATAGATCAAACAATTAAGATATGTCTACACAAGCCGGGCATGGTGGCGCACGCCTTTAATCCCAGCACTTGGGAGGCAGAGGCAGGCGGATTTCTGAGTTCGAGGCCAGACTGGTCTACAAAGTGAGTTCCAGGACAGCCAGGCTATACAGAGAAACCTTGTCTCAAAAAACAAAAACAAACAAACAAACAAACAAAAATGTCTACACAATCAATTTTACCTATTTTCTCCCTGTTCAAAATTATAGCCATTCCCAAATTATCCCTTAAATGACAATTTTTCTATAATTTGTAAAATAACCATTACCAGACCCCCAAAATCACGGAATTGGACTGACAACTCACCATAACTTCTGGCTGAACAGGAGTGACAAAAGTTCTTTAAAGTGGAGGGAAGGATAGGAAAGTTAGAAGATTTGGTTAGGCATTAAGAAAGCCAACCCCAGCAACTGTTATCCAGTCTCTGTATACCTAGAAGGCTCAGGGCTTGACTGAAGTTCTGACTGGACCCATCTGAAAGGTTGAATGAGTCAAAATGACCTGGAATCCATGACACAGGGAGTCCAAAAGCAGGTGAGCTTATCCCCTCTGAGGATGGATCTTACCAAAGCTGTATACTCTAATAATACAAATCTCAAAATAGATTTAAGTACCATCAAGATGTCTGTGTGGATTGTGTAGGGTACACAACTAATTGAGGATGAAATTCTGTTCCTTGTTTGAGCATGTGAAAGAAAGCTGTCTATTTTATGAGTTAATGTTAATAATAACCAATTATAAGTCTTCATTCATGCCATGTGAAAGATGGCACAAAGAATCTTTGCCTGTCCTGTTTGAGTCTCTTGAATTTTTCTAGTTCTTGGGGGAGGGTCTCCCCCTGTTATATCTGATCCATATCACTCTGGAAGGGATCTAGAGCCTATTCTCCTTTCCTGTCAACACAAATATAGAACCTTCCTCCCAGAATAGTATGCCCTTGAGCCAGTAACCGGAAAAACCTTCAGCTTGACCTCTCTCCTAGGGGAATAATAATATAACCACAAAAAGCAGAATCACACCCACTTTGATAATTAAAGCAAATAAAGCAAACTAAACAAATGTATGAGCCTATTTCCAGGTTCTCTCTTTATATAATTCTCAAGGCATATAAATTCCTACTGTCTGAGATAGGCTAGCCACCCTATCCTCTGCTTTCTGTCAAAGTCTATTCTTAGACTTCTAATCTGTCATGTCAGGAATATTGAACCCAGAATTCCCGTGGAGCCCATTGCTTGTTGGAGGCAGCAGCCTTTCTCTGCCTTCCTCCCTTTTGATAATCAGGAAATCTAGTTTCCATGAGCTGAGGCTCCCTTGAGTTTCTTTGTTTAAGGTTCCCACACTGGGGCTACCACATGACTCACTCCTCTTGCTGAGAAACCAATTTTCCCCTCTTCTTAAAACTGTATCATTGTGAGTTTGTGATCAATCTGAGAATTTCATGATGGCCAGGGCTACCCAGAGGAACTCTATCTCTAAAAAATAAATAAATAAATAAATAAATAAAACTTAGGTGTCAGCTTTCTGTTTCCTGCTTGTGGTCCACAATATGAACCTTCAGCTCCCTGTTCCTGCCATCATGTCTGTCTCTTACTGCTATGTCTCCCCATCACGAGGGACTCTTATTACTCTGGAGCCATAAACCCAAATAAACTTTCTTCTATACATTGAAAAATAAAGTGGGCTGGGGAGATAACCCAGCAGGGAAATGCCCTGGCCATACCCTGGCACCACCATGGAGATACAGGAGCCATGCTGTGAAAGTAGCTACAGGAGCCATGCAGTGGAAGCAGCTCATGTGTAGAACCAGTTCCCATCATAGGGGGTGTCTTACTGTTTTCCTGCTATGAACAGACACCACAACCAAGGCAACTCTTATAAAGGACAACATTTAATTGGGGCTGTGTCTTAGTTAGGGTTTTACTGCTGTAAACAGACACCATGACCAAGGCAAGTCTTATAAAAAAACAACATTTAATTGGGGCTAGCTTACAGGTTCAGAGGTTCAGTCCATTATCATCAAGGTGGGAGCATGGCAGCATCCAGGCTGTCATAGCGCAGGCAGAGCTGAGAGTTCTACATCTTCATCCAAAGGCTGCTAGTGGAAGACTAACTTCCAGGCAACTAGGGTGAGGATCTTATGCCTACACCCAGTGACACCACCTACTCCAACCAGGTCACACTTATTCCAACAAGGCCATTCCTCCAAATGGTGCCACTCCCTGGTCCAAGAATATTCCAACCATCACATTCTACTCCCTGGCCCTCATAGACTTGTTCAAAAACATGAGTCTATGGGGGCCATACTTAAACGTAGCATAATGCATTTAGTCCAACTTTCAAAGTCCTCATAGTCCATAGCAGTCTCAACAATGTTAAAAGTCAAAAGTTCCAGGTCTCTTCTGAGATTCATCCAACTAATTAACTGTAATCTCCAAAGCAAGGCAGGAAACCAGCTGGGCAAACTCCAACTCTGCATCTCCGTGGCTGATGTCAAAGCAGTATTCAGATCTCCATTCCTTTTTCATCTTTGTTGACTGCAACAAACTGCTTTCTCCTGGGCTGGTTCCACTCCCTGTTAGCAGCTTTCCTCCGCATGTATCCCATGGCTCTGGCATCTTTAACATCTTTGAGTCTGCAAGGCAATTTCAATGTTACAGCTTCTTGTTTGAGTGTCTGGGATTCCACTTGATCTTTTGGACTCCTCCTAAGGGCTGGCATCACTTCTCCAGCTCTGCCCTCTGTAGCACTCTAAGCTCAGGTTGATCCACTCCACTATGGCTGCTGTTCTTGGTGATCATCCCATGTTACTGACATCTCCAATACACTAGAGTGTTCCACTCCAACTAGGCTTCACCAATAGCCTCTCATAGGCTCTCTTCATGGTGCTGAAGAGACCCCCGTGTGGGGAGACCCTTACCCAGTCCCCGGAGAGCACGTCCCCCAGGAAGACACCGGAGCCGAACTTGATGCAAACAGCAGGAGGTTTATTCTAAGCTAGCAAGCTAGGGTGAGACTCATATTCCACACAGGGATAGAGGAGTCTGACCCCGATTCTAATTTTCTTAGCATTTTTAAGGGCTAANAATAGACGGGGCAGGGTGGTATCGGGTAAAAGTTCAGGTTCCCATAAGAAAATTGTCTTTAAGTGCATTATAGGAATAACTCTATCTTGGAGTTATCTCTGGGTCTCTGACACAGACAGTCAGGCTAGGTCTTCTTGCTAACAAAGAGCTTCTCACTGGCTGTACATTTCAGGGGGAAACATCTTGGGGGTCTTTCATTCCCCACTTCTTCTAGTGTATAGTCCTAATCTTAGGACTAGAAAAATTAAACCTCTGTCCCAGCACAGTCTATATCAGCTTCTTTTCTTGCTAGGTGGTCATTTATCTTGTTCTGTGGCGGGGCGGTGTCCTTGTCATGACTTGTATCTTTGTACCCCAGTAGTCGTCATCCTGGTCTGTCATGAGGGAAGGGACTGCACTCTCTGGGCCCTTGAGCCGGCCTGGCTCTGTGTCTCTCTGTGCAGTGCCCCCTCAGCACTGGTCAGCTCTCTCTTTTTAAGTAGGCCTTCTGGAACTGTTTTTACACTTGTTGTCTCACTCACTTGAACGTCTTGAGCCTAGAGAATAAAGGCTGGGAAAGCAGCAGTCAGCACTATGTACAGAGGCTGTTTTTACCAGTGGAGAAGGTCCCCCATAGAGTAATTTATAGGGGGGTCAGACCAAACTGTCCAAGGGTGTTCTTAACCCTGAAGGGCACAAAGGGTAGGAGTGTTATCTAATCATTAAAGCCAGTCTCCGCTGTCAATTTTCTTTAATGGGTCTACCTATCTTATCTTCTTATCTGTCCTGAACCTTGGAGCCTGTATGCACAATGTAACTTCTAATCAATCCCCAATATCTTGGCCATTTCCTGACTTACTTACCTGGGCAACGAATATTACCTTGGGTATCCCAAACCTTGGGAAGGTTTCTTCTAGAATCTTCTTGGCTATTATATAAAATCTATCTTGCATTGGTCATAGCACAGGTCTTGCAGCTTTTGACTATTAATTCTGCCAAGTCTGAGAGTCTTTTTTCCTATGGGAGGACTAGTTTTCCTTTACCAGTCCTAATTTGTCTATAACTTGATAGTGGTCTCTCTGACATCATAATAATCTTTAGTCTCTTTGACTGCCAGGATCCCTGTTCCTTGGGCTGCCTGTTTAGCGGTTAGATCTGCCATCCGATTCTCTTTAGTCACAGCATCTTATGTCTTTCACTGCAGATGTCAACAGCCCTTTATCTGTATATTACTCCAAATCCAAAGTTCCAAAATCCACATTTTTTCAAATAAAAGCATGGTCAGGTCTATCACAGCAATACCCCAGTCCCAGGTACCAACTTCTGTCTTAGTTAGGGTTTTACTGCTGTAAACAGACACCATGATCAAGGCAAGTCTTATAAAAACAACATTTAATTGGGGCTAGCTTACAGGTTCAGAGGTTCAGTCCATTATCATCAAGGTGGGAACATGGCAGCATCCAGGCTGTCATGGCGCAGGCAGAGCTGAGAGTTCTACATCTTCATCCAAAGGCTGCTAGTGGAAAACTAACTTCCAGGCAACTAGGGTGGCCATACACCCAGTGACACACCTACTCCAACCAGATCACATCTATTCCAACAAGGCCATACCTCCAAATGGTGCCACTCCTTGGTCCAAGAATATTCCAACCCACAGGCTGGCTTACAGGTTCAGAGGTTCGGTCGATTATTATCAAGGTGGGATCATGGTATTGTCCAGGCAGACATGGGATTGGAGAAGCTGACAGTTCCACCTCCTGTTCCAAAGGCAGGTAGGAGAAGACTGCTTCTAGGCAGCTAGGATGGAAGTCTTAAAAGCCCATGCCCACGATGACACACCTATTCCAATAGGGCTACACCTGCTAACAGTGCCATTCCTTGGACCAAGAATATACAAACCATCACAGGGAGCAAGCTCTTTCTTTGTTTGACCAGTTTGACTGTAGTGGCCTATGCAGGACTTTCAGCTTCCTGGGCTTTGTGAGGAAGGCTGCCAGGGCTCTGACAAACTCCCCAGGCATTGTGTAGCCAGGGAAAGGAGACTAGATATCTGTTTTGTTTTGTTTTTTAACAAAGGTATTATTAAAAGCATACATTAGATAATAGCCTATACAATAGGTGATGCTGGCCACACTGAATAAACATCTGCCCAAGACTGAAATTAGATCCCCATCTCTCACTCTGTACATGATCCAAACTGGGTCAGGGACCTTGATTTCATATTAATATGCTGGAACTGCTAAAGGAAGACATACCTGAATACATCTAGGAGCAAGGGACTTTTCTTAGTAGGAAATGTAAGACTGGGAAGATGGCTTAGTGGTAAGTGACTACCTCACAAGCAGGAGGCTGGGGAGATGGCTCAGCTGGGGAAGTGACTACCACTCCCTGAGCCAAGTATATTCAAACCACCACACTGCTAGTCAATAAATGGGTTAAGAAACTGCCCAGATGCTTCTCAAAGGAAGAAAGGCAGATGGATAATAAATATTTTTAAAGTTCTAACATCGGGGCTGGGTAAGAGCACCCGACTGCTCTTCCGAAGGTGATAAGTTCAAATCCCAGCAACCACATGGTGGCTCACAACCATCCGTAACGAGATCTGGCTCCCTCTTCTGGAGTGTCTGAGGACAGCTACAGTGTACTTACATATAATAAAATAAAATAAATTAAAAAAAAAAAATTCTGGCTGGGCGTGGTGGCGCACGCCTTTAATCCCTGCACTCGGGAGGCAGAGGCAGGTGGATTTCTGAGTTCAAGGCCAGCCTGGTCTACAAAGTGAGTTCCAGGACAGCCAGGGCTTTACAGAGAAACCCTGTCTCGAAAAATCCAAAAAAAAAAAAAAAAAAAAAAGTTCTAACATCTTAGACAGGCATGCTATTGTATACCTTTAATCCCAACACCAAGAGGCAGGTAGATCTCTGAATTTGAGACCAGTCTGGTCTACATAGCCTGTTTCTAGGATAGCCAAGGCTACATAGTGCGATCTTGTTTCAAAAGAATAAAACAGCCGGGCGTGGTGGCGCACGCCTTTAATCCCAGCACTCGGGAGGCAGAGGCAGGCGGATTTCTGAGTTCGAGGCCAGCCTGGTCTACAAAGTGAGTTCCAGGACAGCCAGGGCTATATAGAGAAACCCTGTCTTGAAAAACAAAACAAAACAAAAAGAATAAAACAAAACAAAACAAAAAAACTCACAAAAAACAAAACTGGACTGTGATGATACATGCTGTCTTAGGGTTTTATTCTTGTGACAAGACACCATGACTAAGTAACTGGTGTAGCCATTATAAGATCAGTGTAGAAATCCTCACAAAATCTAGAAGTAGTGATCTAGCTATGTGTTCCTGGGTGTATACCCAAAGGATTCTGTGTTTGTTCCTGTTCTTTCCACAATACCAAAGGCATGGAATTGACCTAGATTTCTATAGATAGGTAAGTAGAGGCTGGAGAGATGGCTTAGTAGTTAAGAACACTTGTTGCGGGGCTGGTGAGATGGCTCAGCCGGTAAGAGCACCCGACTGCTCTTCCGAAGGTGATAAGTTCAAATCCCAGCATCCACATGGTGGCTCACAACCATCCATAACAAGATCTGGCGCCCTCTTCTGGAGTGTCTGAAGACAGCTACAGTGTACTTACATATAATAAATTAAAAAAAAAAAAAAAAAAAAAAAAAAAAAGAACACTTGTTGCTCTTATGGAAGACCCAGGTTCAGTTCCCAGCCTACATGGTGGTTATAACCATTCATAACTCTAGTTCTAGGGGATCCAATGCCCTTTTTTGATTTCTATAGGCAGCAGGCACATAAGTGGCACACATATATCCATGAAGGCAGAACACTCATATACATAAAATAAATCTAAAAAAAAATTGTAATGGACAAATGAATCATGAAAACATGGTACATATACATAGTGGCATTTTATTAAACCATATAGAAATTATGCAATTTGTAGGAAAATATATGAAACTAGAAAATATTACATTAAGTACTGTAATCTAGGCTCAGAAAGCATCTCACATGTTCTCGCAAGCAAATCATGGTTTCCTCTCACGCTCTCTTGTTCTCTTGCTCGGTTATTTGGCTGTTTTGTTTTTTGTTTGTTTTTGGTTTTGAGACAGGATTTTATAAGTAGTCCAAGATGTCCTAGAACTCACTATGTATACTAGACTCAGGCTGGCCTCAAACTCACAGAGATCTGCTTGCCTCTGACTCCTGAGTGCTAGGGGCTGAAGGTGTGCACCACCATGCTAGACTTGAATCCTACTTTCTAACTGTAAAACATGTCTATTTAAGTTGGCGTAAGTGTGGGTAGAGTCTGTGAAACTTGAAAAAGGCCCTTAAGGTGGGAGGGGTACTTTAAGATAGGAGGGGAGGATCCGGGACCATGTGATACATAAATGGAAGGAAGAATACAGGGCCAGGGTCTGCAATGGTACAGCAGGGACAGAAGAGAGCCGGGGAGCAAACCAAACGTTCATGTGAAGTGGCATAAAGGAGCCAGCGGGCTGAATCAGTTTGTACTGTCAACCCTAAAAACTTATGTTTGATCCTCGGCACCTACATGGTAAAAGGAGAGACATCACCTCCCTTAAGTTGTCCTCTGATCTCCACATGTGACCACCAGCCCTCAGCCAAAATAATAAATAAATGATTTTAAACTTCTTTTTTTCTCTATGTAGTCCTGACTGGCCTAGGAGTTTGGGGGAGCTGGAGGGAAGGAATGTTACAAGGAAGCCCATTACTTTGTAATATCCTAATATTCTAGAAAAGGATGGAAGCAGCAGCAGCCCTGTGGGAAACCAGATAAAGCACCATCCTGGCCTAGAAGTTAACCAACCCAAAGTCCCCAAGTGCAGGAACTAGAAGCATGAGCTACCATTCCTATCTAGACTATTTTTTGAGACTGGGTCTCACCTGGTCCAGGCTTGCCTCAAAGTCACTATATAACATTAAATTAATCCTCTTGCCTCTGCCTCTCAAGTTGTGGGGTTACAGGTTTGTGTGCCCAGGCCTGGTTGATGGCGCGCTAAGGATACATCCAGGATTTTGTGCAAACCAGATAAGCGCTCTACCAATGGAGCTACCTTCCCAGCTCCAGACTTAAATATACTATGATTTTTGGAGGTAGTGGAAATGGCATGATGCTACTGCCTCTTACCTTCTGCAGGAGCTGGTCCGGCAGCGAGGAGTCCTAGAACACACAGAGAAGATGGTAGACAAGATGGATCAGGATTTGAAGATGAGCCAGAAACATATCAACAGCATTAAGAGTGTGTTTGGAGGATTTATCAACTACTTCAAATCCAAACCAGTAGAGCCTCCACCTGAGCAGAATGGCAGCATCATCTCCCAGCCCAACAGCAGGTGAGTGCAGCATCTGCATCTGCATCTGGATACATAAAACAGTAGAGACGGGCTCTGTGGAAGGAGCCAAGGCTTTCAGACCTTGTCAGTGCTGTCAAGGTATGCTGGAACCTTGTGGGTTACTCATGGGAAGGGACCTACTCACCTTCAGACTTGCTAAAGAGAAATCACTCCCCTTCTACCCAACTGTTCATCTAATTCATGAAAAATACTCCACTCTTAGAAAGTTTAATCACTAAAAATGTGGTTCTTTTTACAGACTGTTTCTTTATCAAGTCATTCCAAAAGCCAGACATAGTGGGGCCTGTGTGTAATCTCAGCTTGAAGAGACTAAGGCAGGTAGATAGCAAGTTCAAGACAAAGTCAGGCAATTAAGCAAAGCCTCATTTTAGAAAAAAAAAAGCATACTGATAAATGAGCCAGATGTGACAGTACATACAACTCAGGAAGCTAAGGCAGAAAGACCTAGATCTCAACACCAGCCATGAGATCCATCTCACAAAACACAACAAAACAAAGAAATCTATTGGCTGGGCTGGTGATATGGCTCCCCAGGTAAATGTGTCTGCCACCAAGCCTGGTGACCTGGTTGGAAACCCAGAATAAATTCCCAACAGCTTTTCCTCTGATCTCCACACATATTTACACACACAAATTAAATGTAATTCAATGTATTGTACATACATACAAACATGTACACATGTAGGCTAGGAATGTGGTATATTAGTAGAAGGCTTGCCTAAATATGAAAACCTAGATTCCATCCCCACCAGCACACAAAAAAATTAATCATACACACACATAAATATGAGTATGTAAAAATCTCACTTCCATCTTCTCTATATCTAACCTAATCCATCCATTAATTTATACTTTAAAATTATAGATTGTTTACCTCAAAAATTTTCAGCAGAAATACAGTGAAATCATACAAAGGAACCTGGCAGGCTTCAGCACCCCATGTTTAATTATAAGGCAGGACTGAGGAGATGGCCCAGCAGCTAAGGGCACTTGTTGCTCTTACAGAAGACCAGGGCACTGAGTCTCCTCTTCTGACCTCGGAGCACCAAGCACGCACATACATATGTGTAGGCAAACATAACTAAAAAAAGGTATAATTGGATATTTGTTAAAACACATAACCACTATTCATACCTCAGGCATTTTTGTGTTAGATTGTTTTGGTTTTTTGTGGGGGGAAGGGCTGGTAAATGCAAGCCACAGCCATGTGCAGGGCACTTAAAGGAATTCATTCTCTTCTTCCTCCATGTGAGGTATAGAAATGGAGCTCAGGTTGTTCCATTTAGTGGCAAGCATTTACCTGCCAAGCCTTCTCTCCTGGGCTCTTCTTTTGTTTAATTTTTGAGAAACAGTTACAAGGAACCAAAGCTGGTCTTAAACTCACCACTTAGCTGAAGGTAATCTTGAACTTCTGATCCAAATTCTGGGATATGGTCTTGGACCTCCACATACAGCTTGAAATACTGTTTTAATATGAGCAGCCTCAGATCATCTAGAAAGTCAGCTCTAGGCCTTTGGCTAGCTTGTTGCTTCATTCCCAAAGCTGTTCTTCACATATATAATGCAAAACATGTGCATAAACTAAAAATAAATATTTTTTAAAAGTTAATTCGGACATAGTGGCATACTTCTTTAATCCCAGCACTTGGGAGGCAGAGTTCAAGGCCAGCCTGCTCTACATAGTGAGTTCTAGGACAGCTGGACCCATATAGTGAGATCCTGAATTTTTTTTTAAGATTTATTTATTTTATTATGTGTAAGTACACTGTAGCTGTCTTCAGATATCAGAAGAGGGTGTCAGATCTCCTTACAGATGGTTGTGAGCCACCACATGGTTGCTGGGAATTGAACTCAGGACCTCTGGAAGAGCAATCAGTGCTCTTAACTGCTGAGCCATCTCTCCAGCCCGAGATCCTGTCTTTAAAAAAAAAAAATTAATGTTTTTGGGTGTATGTGTCACACATGTGAGCACATGTGTGCATGCTGGCATGTAGATGTAAATGCATGTGGAAGCCAGCATTTACTCAGTTATTTCTCTACCTCATAGGTTTCTTAAGACTTTTGTTTGTAGGGCAATGGTGGTGCATGCTTTCAATCCCAGCTCTTGGGAGGCAGAGGTGGATCTCTTTGAGTTTGAGGTGATCCTGGTCTACAGTCAGTTCCAGGATATCCAGGGCTACACAGAGAAACCCTGTCTCAAAACAACAACAACGAAAAACCCTTACTTTTGTTTATTTTATGTGTATGTGCTTTTTGCCTACATGTATGTGAGTATCATACACCTGATACCCATGGAGACCAGAAGATACTAAATCCCTTAGAACTGGAGTTAAAGATGTTGCCTACTATATAGGCGCTGAGAACAGAACCCAGGTCCTCTACAAAAGCAACAAATACTCTGGTGCCCACAGAGGTCAGAAGGCTATAGATGGTTTAAGGCACCATGTAAGTACTGGGAACTGAACTCAAGTCCTCTGCAGGAGTAAAAAGTACTCTTAAGCCGGGCGTGGTGGCGCACGCCTTTAATCCCAGCACTTGGGAGGCAGAGGCAGGCGGATTTCTGAGTTCGAGGCCAGCCTGGTCTACAAAGTGAGTTCCAGGACAGCCAGGGCTACACAGAGAAACCCTGTCTCGAAAAAAACAAAACAAACAAACAAACAAAAAAAGTACTCTTAACCACTGAGGCATCTCACCAGCCCCACAAAAATAAAGTAAATTAATAAAGCAACATAAGAGGGAGGGAAATCAATAAAGCAGTAAAGAGAGGAGGAAATGCGAGCTGGGCTGAATGCTGCACACCAAAGTCCAGCAGCTGGGCTCTGGACTGGTGTTTTAGGGCTGGCCTAGGTTATATAGAACCCTGGGTTTCACTTATTTCTTTCTTTTTTTTTTTTTTTTTGGTTTTTTCGAGACAGGGTTTCTCTGTATAGCCCTGGCTGTCCTTGAACTCACTTTGTAGACCAGGCTGGCCTCGAACTCAGAAATCTGCCTGCCTCTGACTCCCAAGTGCTGGGATTAAGGCATGCACCATCACTGCCCGGCTTGTTTCGTCTTGATCAGTGCTAGAGTTACAAGTGGTTGTCAGCTTCCAAGTGTGGGTACTTATTCTCAATTTGGATATATTTTTTTTTCTTTTCAAGCCAGGGTTTCCCTGTATAGCCCTGGCTGTCCTGAAACTCACTCTGTGGACCATGCTGGCCTCGAACTCAGAAATCCGCCTGCCTCTGCCTCCCAAGTGCTGGGATTAAAGGCGTGTGCCACCACCGCCCGGCAAGACTTAAGTTTCTAAACTGACATTACCTACCATTCAGGGCAATTGGTCATATATAAAAGCCATTCATTGCTTATGACTATAAGTAAGTGATGGGTTTCTATGTTATACGTATGTTATCATTTTTTTTTTTTTTTTTTTGGTTTTTCGAGACAGGGTTTCTCTGTATAGCCCTGGCTGTCCTGGAACTCACTTTGTAGACCAGGCTGGCCTCGAACTCAGAAATCCACCTGCCTCTGCCTCCCGAGTGCTGGGATTAAAGGCGTGTGCCACCACGCCCGGCCATAATTTTTAAAATGTAGAGCCAGATGAGATACAAACCTGTAACCCCAGCACTTGGGAGGTAGAGGCAGAAAGATCAGGAATTTAAGGTCATCTTCAGCAGCTACAGGTTGAGGCTGAGGCCAGATTGGACCACTTAAAAAAAGGGGGGAGGAATAGTTAGTGGGTCAGTTTTGAGTAATTTACTGACCCTTCCTCAAAGGTACCCACTTGGTCATTTCATACACTTTTTATCCACCTGACTCTAAGGACTCCTTCCTTGTCCTTTGTAAGGTCTTCCTCAGCCCACTGTGTGGCCTACACTATTCCCAGGATGTTCCAGAGAGGGCAGCAAAGGAAAGAAAGCATTGGCTATGTAGCACAAAGGGATCATGAAAAGATGGGTAACACTGCTGTGCACACACTGGCACAGAGATGACATTGTTGTGGGGTGTTGCCTCCGATTTTTGTTTTTGTTTTTTCAGATTGAAAGAAGCCATAAATACAAGTAAAGAGCAGGAAAACAAGTATCAAGCCAGCCACCCAAACCTCAGAAGGCTACAGGATGCAGGTAAGTGAGAATGTATAAAATCATGTCCGGATCCTTGTGGGGATGGGTCTCTCTGCGTTTAACCTGAAGCACCAGTATGGAGACAGCCACCTCTGTACAATGATGGGCAGAGGCTCCAATATCTAACATTCCACATGCTGAGCAATGACATCAGGGACTGGGTCTTCTTGGGGAACCATAGGCATGTGTTTCAGTGGGGTTCCTCCTACCTTAGAACCCCATGGAGTCTGAATAAGGAAGTGGGAACCTGTAGCCCATAGAACATGAACCTTCTACTGCTGTAGCTTTGAGAAATTCTAGTAGTTAAAAAAAAAAAAGCCAACTATAAAGCTGGGCACAACTATAATCCCAGTACTAGGGAAATAGAAGCAGGACAATGTGGGACCGTGAAAGGCGTTTTCTGGTTGAGCTAGGTTTAAACCCTGGAGACCCAGCAGGTGTTCCTGCAAGGGACAGAGGGCATTTGCCACTCTCCCAGACACTAGGCTCCTGACACAAGGCCTCAGTTCTGTGGCTATCAGTCACGTAGGGCAACTCCCCAAGCCCTTCCACAGGTAGAGGATATGACTACAGGCAGATCTCCATTTTAATGATGTACCTAAAAATATGTTCCCCTTCCCAGACATTCCTCCCTGCAAAGGTATTTAACCTCAGGCCTGCCCTGAGAAGGTGGGGTGTGCTTTCACTCATCACAACTCTTCACCATGACAACCAACCCTTCCTCAGGATCTGCCAGGGGACAAATGGAGCTCCTCCTCCTTCTCCTCCTCCTCTTCTTTTTTTTTTTTTTCTTTTTTTTGGGTTTTTTGAGACAGGGTTTCTCTGTGTAGCCCTGGCTGTCCTGGAACTCACTCTCTAGACCAGGCTGGCCTCGAACTCAGAAATCTGCCTGCCTCTGCCTGGGATTAAAGACATGCACCACCACGCCCGGTTCCTCCTCCTCCTCCTCCTCCTCCTCTTCCTCTTCCTCTTCCTCCTCTTCCCTCTCTTCCTCCTCCTCCTCCTCTTCTTCTTCTCCTCCTCCTCCTCTTCTTCCTCCTCCTCCTCCTCCTCCAAAACAAGAAGCCACCCCCCCAAAAAAAAAAACAATTATAGGAACAGTGCTTGTTCTAAGTAAAATGGCCCTTAGAGGTGTTTACCTGTACCCAGGGCTCATGAATGTGTTAAAGGCAAAAGAATATGCTTGTGTATATAACTTATTCTGAGGTACCAGTTCGGGTCCATTTTCAGTATGTAGGTCTTTCACAGTTGGAAAATCAACCAAATAAACAAAAATGCTAGGGAACTCAGAGTTCAGTAGAGGAAGTGTATCAGAATTTAACAAATCAGCTTACAATAGTAACAGCAACAGAATCCCACCTGAGAGCTGAGGACCCTGTTCTTACTCAGACCTTGAGATTGAAGGCCTCAGCAGTGAGAGGAGTCCAGCAACAGACATCTCTTACCAGGAGTCAACCACCAGTGCTCACTGAGTCTACAGGCTGGGCTTCAGTCATCCCAGTCTACTGACAGAAGCCTGGAGGTTCTGCAAAGCCTGCTCCCTAGTTGAAAACAAAAGCTTGGAAATGCTGGTTCTGCTGTCAGTGAGGGAATCAGCAGCCTGGTAATAGGGCAAATCCATTCTTTCTGGGATACCAGAAGGTGCTACACAGGGGAATCTTCCCACATCAGTCAAGGCAGTTTGGATAGTTCTTTGGGGACTCAGGTGGTTCTAATTTGTGGCAAGTTGTCATTAAAAACAGCCATACTACCAGGCATGTTGGTATACATGAGCATAGAGGCAACTGGGAACCAAGTGTTCAAACTTGAACCTATGGAGGCCACTTTCATTAAGTCCACCATGATGGAGAACAACAGAGGAAGACTTTCAGTGTTCTCTGAAGTCAGTATGATTGTACATGGTCACTTGCACACATAAGTGCATATACACCACACATGAACAAATAAGAGAGACCCGATGGCTATGCATGGTAGATACACCTACAATCCTGGCCCTTAGGAGACAGAAGTAGAAGGACTGTTCTAACCTGGGCTAAAGTGAGTCCCAGGCTTAGCTGGGAAAACATGGGGAGACTTTGTCTCAGAGAGAGAGAGACAGAGAGACAGAGAGACCTGATGAAGGAAGAGTCAGAAGTCAAGACAGACAGACAGACAGACAGACAGACGTAAACACAGTTTATTCTGGAAAGGCTCAAACCAAGGAAGAGAGAGAAAACTGAAATGTACAAGGCCCAAGGAAAGCCATTTCACTGTCATGCCTTGAAGAAATACAAAAAGATCCTCCATCCAAAGACACAACTTGAGGGCATTAAAAGTGTCTCTTCTTAGCCGGGCATGGTGGCGCACGCCTTTAATCCCAGCACTTGGGAGGCAGAGGCAGGCGGATTTCTGAGTTCGAGGCCAGCCTGGTCTAGAGAGTGAGTTCCAGGACAGCCAGGGCTATACAGAGAAACCCTGTCTCGAAAAACCAAAAAAAAAAAAAAAAAGTGTCTCTTCTTTGTATGGCACATGCTAAAGGGGTAAAAGGAAACAGATACTCTATAGAGAGATTGGCTTCAGTAGTTAGTGCTGGAGGAAATGCAGTCAGACCCTCTGTATCACAAGTCCCATATCTTTTAATTCAACAAACTGATGGTGTAAGATATTCAGAAAACAAACAAAAAACAAAAGTCATAGCCCAGTATGGTAGCATCCAAGCACTGTAGACAAAGCAGGAGGGCAAATGCCACACTGAACTGTACAAGATTTTGACTCTTCTCATTAGTTCCTAAACAATAAAGCAGTCATTTACAAAGCACTTACTCTACTTAAATATTGTGATACAGAAATGATTTCATATATGAGAGATACATTGAGACTGTGTTATTACACAAGGAATTTGGGCATCCCCAGCTTTTGGTATCTCAGGAGGATCTTGGAACAAATCGCACACAGATAGAGACAACTGCATGCTAAACCTACTAAGAGATATTTCCCCCAAAGAGAGAAACTAGTGAATAGGGATAGTGATTTACACTTAATCCTATCACGTAGGAGACTGAGACAAGAGAATGGCCATGAGTTCAAGTCCAGACTGGAACACTGTGGGAAACTGTCTGGGAGAGGGATAGAGGAAGAGGGAAGGAGGAGGAGAGAGAAGAAAGAGAGACAGAGACAGAGACAGAGACAGATGGTCAGTAGTTCATAGCCACCCTCAGCTACATACCAAGGTCAAGGCCAGCCTGAGCTATATAAGATCCTGTCTCAAAAGAAGAGTGAGAATATTTTAGGATATGTTTAGAAATAAATTTCAGCTGAGCATGGTGGTGCATGCCTTTAATCCCTGCACTTGGGAGGCAGAGGCAGGTGGATTTCTGAGTTCAAGGCCTAGTCTACAGAGTGAGTTCCAGGACAGCCAGGGCTATACAGAGAAACCCTGTCTCGAAAAACCAAAAAAAAAAATTTTTTTTTAATTAAAAAAAAATAGTAATGAAATTTCAAGGAACATTTCTTAGGCAAACATACATTGCCTAGCATTTTCTTTTTGCTTGTTTAAGTGAAATGACAACATAAAAATAAATTTCCAACAGAACAAAAGAAAATCCTTAATCTCAATTTTGTAACATAACTCCATTCCCTTTGGTTTCTTTGAGACGGTCTTACTATATAGCCCTGGCTGGCTTTGAATTCATGATCATGATGCCTTAGCCTTCCAAGTGCTGGGATTTCAGCTACAAACCACCACACCAGACAACAATTTTGATCTTTGCTTTTTTGTGTGTTTTGTATGGTTTTATATGGTTTTCTTTTTGTTTTATTTTATTTTATTTTGTTTCTTTTGAGATTGAGTCCCATTTAGCCCAGACTGGTCTCTAATTCATCTTGCTCCATGTGCTAGGATTACAGGTATGGACCACCACACATGGTAATTTTTAAATCTGTCTCTGCCAGCTCGGCCAGGTGTAGTAGCATGTCCCTATAGTCCCAGTTATTTCAGAAATAGCTTGAACACAGAGTTTGAGGTCAGCGTGTACAGCATAACAAGCCCCCCCCTCACATACACACACACACACACACACACACACACACACACACACACACACACGCACAAGGTAAGAAGAATTTGTGGGGTACCTCGACAGAAGAGTGCTTGCCTCGAATGCACAAGGCCTGGTTTCAATCCTCAGGATAAAAAAAAAAAAAAAAAAACCTAAATAACAAAACAGCCTGTCCCTAGAGCCTGCCTGTGAGCGTGCAGTTTTGCGTTGATAGTTACTCTGTTATACACATCTTTTTACATATCTAACCAAGTGACTTATAAGTTGAGGGTCCTTGATCTGTTAAGTTGAGGGACCAGCTCAGACCTGTCATCTCCAGCCTCTAAACCTGTCCTGTTCCCACTCCTGCTCCTCTGCACGGTCTCAGAGCCTCTCACCTCTTCCTCCCACCCCTTTAGTCCTTTCCTGGTGTTTCTGGGGACACATCCCTAGGACTTCTAAAAAGAAAGAATGGACTGATTTTATGGAGCAGCAACAACTCAGTTAACTGTCCCTCTGGTGTTTTTTCAGAACTAGACTCAGTCCCCAAAGGACCTTCTTCTACTGTGAATACTGAGGTTTACCCAAAGAACTCGACCCTTCGAACTTATCACCAGAAGATTGACAGCAACCTAGGTGAGTCTGAAGCAGCTCCAGCCTCCAGGCAGTTTGTCCTGAGCACAGCAGGAGCACCCAGCACTGACACTTCATTGTGTAGCTGCATGTCACACCCCACAGCCATGTCCCTCTCAATGCCTCACACCTCAGGAACCTGTCCACTTCTCCATCCCTACATCAGTCCAGCCAAGCCATCCCCACTGCTCACTTGAATCCAAACCAGACCTAGGCGTCTCTGGGGCTTAAGTGCATCCAGGATAAACTACACAGCTTTTGCGTGGGTGCTAAGGATCTGAACTCAGGTTCATGCTTGCTCAGCAAGCGCTCAGGCCCACAGAGGCATGTCCCAAAACCAACCATGCTGCTGTATCTCAGCCTTCTTTTCCTGTCCTCATTGTCCTCAAACCCAAGAGGTTTCATGAGGCATGGGTGACTCTTTATTTTACTTACCAGAAAACACAATGTCACAGGTTTCAAAGACTTCAAGAAACATAGTGTGCCAAGCTTAGTCCCAGCTACCTGGATGGCTAAGAAAGGAAGATTTCAAGTTCAAGACCAGCCTAGAAAATCTGTGAGCTCCTGTCTTGAAATGAAAAGTGTAGAGAGACTAGGGATATGACTAAGTGTCAGTGTGCTTCCCTAGCATGTGCAAGGCTCTGTGCTTGATTCTCCAGCATGCAGGGGGAAAATGCCAATGTACCAGTGACCCCTGTAATCTTCTCAAGCAGAAGAAGCAGGGAGGGCTCTGTGGCTTCCAGGCCAGCCTGGACTGCTTAGCTACAGCCAGAGCTATAGATCAAGACTACACTTAAAAACAAACCCTTAACAGTGGTTGTCTAGAGGGAGGAGATACACAGTGGTCTCTATCAAATTAACCACATATCACTGTGTAGTAAATTGCGGCGCGCCTCCCTGCCTCCATCGACCAGCAAGAAAGACACGCCACCACCGGGATCTTCTCAGTCAGCTTTATTCTGGAGCACCTTGCTTGTAGATTCCCAGGACCCTGGACAGCAGCAGAGCTGCTGCTTTTATACACTCCCAGGGAAGGGGGAGGGGTGTCATAGTGGTTGCTGATTGGTGCACCAAGCCATACCTCATTTGCATGTGGCCCATTCATTGGTGCCACAAGCCACAGCCATTAGCATATTTTCCCTTCATTGGTACTACAAGCAGTGCCTCATTAGCATATTTTCCCTTCGGGAGGGGCTACTGCCTGAGGAGGGCCTGAGGAGAGAGCTGCGCATGCGCACTAGGCTCTCCTCCCTGGCAGCCTGCCGGTCCCGCCATCTTGTAATGGGGCGGAGCCGCAGGCTTTCCCGGGAGCCGCTAGGCGGCAGCTTTCCCGGGGCTCCGGCGGCTGGGCCCTCGCCGAGGCTCCGGCTTCCTACAGTAAATATTTCTTTTCATTTCTGTATACTCTGAGAAACATATGCTACAAGCTGTGGCACACAGCTTCTTAGGCAGGACTCTGTTGTTTAGAGGCACTGTGACAGCCTGTCATTTCCTTCTCACAGATGAGCTGTCCGTGGGATTAGGCCGCCTGAAGGACATAGCCTTGGGAATGCAGACAGAAATTGAGGAACAGGACGACATCCTTGACCGACTAACAACCAAAGTGGACAAGTTAGATGTCAATATAAAAAGCACAGAAAAAAAAGTGCGGCAACTCTAGAGACACTGAGGAGGAACTCTGCTCCATCCTGGTGAGAAGATTCAGAGGCTCTCTTAAACTCATGGATGTCACTTAGTACACAGTGTACAATATAACGTGTTTTCAAATGTGGGTCTTTGGAATATTAGTTTCAATGGGGGAAAATGTGTGTTCCACATTTGGTAAGACCAACAGCTCTAAAGTTCTTGAGCTGTCTGCTGAGTTTTAGTCTAAGCAGAGTAATTGTGAACACCTTGAGCCTTTGATCACTATGCTGGAAGGAGAGAAAGTACTGCATTTCTGATTTCATGTGTGTCTGCAAAGCCACGGGCAGAGTGTCAACACTACTGCCTTTCATTTACCCATTTGTTATGTTTCTCACTCCGAGGCCTTACTGTGAATTCAGATGTGAAAGGACCCTGGGTTTGTGACAGAAGAAAGGGTCCTTCCACATCTTTATATGACAAGTCTTGTGGACATGCCTGCACACACACTGAGCACATGGCAGCTCTCTCCCCTGAAAAGGATCCATGTTCATACAGAATGGAAATGTGTTGCCTTCATTGTCCCCACCCCATCTTCCGCTCTTGTCCTGCACTTTAGCAGAAAGACTCAGAGCAGAACTGTTAGGCATGATGCCTGTGAGGGTGTGAGAATGGACGCACCCCTCTTCTCACCTGTTCTCACCTCATTCTTTCCATCTCTGGTGGGGACTTTCTCCACTGGCTCAAAGCCAACTGGTTGGTTGGTTTGTGTGCATGGAGTATTACTGAGCCCTTTGCCTCTGGGAATAGAACCAAAGGTCTTGTTTATTCGGTGCCTGGAGTCTCCTCATCCATCCCAGATTCCCATGCATTCTCCCTGTCTACAAAGTGTTCCACCTAGTTTTGGGACTTAAGACTCCACAAATGATACTAACCTTCTGTCTGTCAGATGATTCAACTAAAAGGCCCAGAGACTATCTTAGCTAGCTAGTGTCCACTCCCTTCAGTTTCCAAAAGAAAATATTTAGAAGCATTCATTGATTCCTGCAAGAATTTTTCCTTGTGTTGGTACTGCCAATAAAGTCACTGAAGCCACAGAACACCTGACTATCTTAAAATCAAACTCACATATTTTGAAGAAGGTAAAAGAGACTTACTAGTAGATATGTCAAAATCTATAATGCCAGTGCCTTCTTGCCATAAAACATGGCTCTTGCGCCGTTTGGGGATCCTTCATCTGGAGTCTGTAGTAAAGTAAGCAGCAGCTCAGTGGGCAATTACCCACCCTGCTCTCTTGGGAAAAAGGCCTGCGGTTGGTCTCCACCATTGGGGAGAGGATCAGAAAATGGGGTAACAGGATTATTACTGTTCATGTAGCAATGTGTACACACTCTTGTCGAAAAATATCTAACCTTCCTGAAAATACAGCAGCCACAGGGAGAAAGGGCCCAAATCTGAAATCAGACTGAAGTGGACCTCTATAAGTTCCAGGCCAGCCAGGACAATATACTAAGACCTGTCTCAAACAATATAGAGAGACCAATCCATATGTATTTCCACTAATTGTTTTTGGGTTTTTTTGTTTCTATAAAACCTTCCATGTCTTATAATAACTGTTTCTCTTCATCAATATCAGGCATAGCCTTTTAGAAATTGATCGATAGACCTCAGTCCCAAGAAATTTACACATGAGAATGCCTTCTATAGGCATCCTAGTGTGAATCAGCTGACTTGAGGCAAAGGGACATTTTATGTACCTTTCTTTGTTTTGCTAAATTAAGGAAGCCAGTCATCCCTTTCCCAATCCTTTTTTACTCCATGAATGTGAAACTGTTTTCCTGTAACCATTGGAGGTCCTCATCCAGTTTGTTCTTCAGACTCTGTGGTCCACTGAAGTTATCCCTTGGCCTGCTGGAGACTGGCTGGAGCAGGTGCTGCCTTACAAAGCAGGGTTGTTTGCAAGACACAGATACAAAGGACTTAGGGTTCGAGGCCAGCCTAGTCTACAAAGTGAATTCCAGGACAGCCAGGGCTATACAGAGAAACCCTGTCTTGAAAAAACAAACAAAGGACTTAGGGAAACTGCAGAGCCAGATCTGCTAGCTGACACAGGAATCACAGCATTTAGGCCAAGGCAGAAGGGTAGCCATGAGTTCCAGGTTCAGGTTGAGATCTTGTCTCAGTGGTTGTGGGGGGAGGGGGGAGGGGAGGGAGGAAAGAAAGACTCACTCCTGCGCTCTGGCCTAGGAAGGGTTAGTGTTGGAGAGGTGGTGGACAGAAGTGGAATGAACTTTATGTATCACAGACCAGTGAACATATCCTTGCCATGTGAGGTCTGCAAGACAGTCTGAAGCACCCAACCTTCAGAAAGGTGGCATTTATAACTTTAGGTTAGCTATGTGTATGTGTACTACTAAAACAAGTGCATTGTCCTCTGGCGAAGACTAACCGTTAACTGACGTGTAACTTAGCAGCATTAGAGTGACCTCTTCAGTTGGTTTTCTTCATTCTGTAGGAGAGGCCTGCAGTTCATTCATGTAACAAGTTAAACAAGAGAGCAGAGAGTCTTCATTTCCCTTTCTCTTCTTATAAATGTGCAATTTTAAGTGTATAATGGATCACTTCAGTAAAAAAAAAAAAAATTCTACTTTGCTTGACTAAGCCCTTTTCTTCAGAGGGTGTGTATGTGTGTGTGTGTGTGAGAGAGAGAGAGAGAGAGAGAGAGAGAGAGAGAGAGAGAAGGGGATGAGAGGGCAGGAAGGGAGGAGGGAGGGAGGGGAGGGAGAGAAGGAGAAGGTAAACCGCAGATGTTCCTATCACTGGCCAGGAATTCACTAGCAAACCCCAAACCACCTTTGCTCCCTCCCATGTGTTGGGATTTCAAGCACACGTTGAGGATATGTGTGCTTTTGATAAGTTTTCTTTTTTTTTTTTTTTTTTGGTTTTTCGAGACAGAGTTTCTCTGTATAGCCCTGGCTGTCCTGGAACTCACTTTGTAGACCAGGCTGGCCTCGAACTCAGAAATCCACCTGCCTCTGCCTCCCAAGTGCTGGGATTAAAGGCGTGCGCCACCACGTCCGGCTTGATAAGTTTTCTTACAAGGGTTATAAGATCTGTGGATTGAGTTCAGGTCCCCATGCTTGTCATTTGGCAAGTCAAATGAACTATCTACCTTCCCCAGCCCTATGCAGGACATTTTAAAAGAGTTTTACTTTTTGTGTTTTTTTTTTTTTATATTTATTTGTATGTAAGTGTATGAGCTCCAGGGGACATGGAGTCGAGGACAGCTTTTAGGAGTTGGTTCTCTCCTTCCACCCTATAAGTTCCAGGATCAAACTTGGATCATCAGGCTTAGAGGCAAAGGCTTTTACCTGCTGGGCCATTTTGCTGGCCATTCTGTATAAGTTTTGAAGGGTTTTTTTTTGTTTTGTTTTTTGGTTTTTGGTTTTTTTCGAGCCAGGGTTTCTCTGTGTAGCCCTGGCTATCCTGGAACTCACTTTGTAGACCAGGCTGGCCTCGGACTCAGAAATCCGCCTGCCTCTGCTTCCCCAGTGCTGGGGGAAACTTCTGCCCAGCAGAAGTTTTGAAGTTTACTGATGTTAAGCATCTTCAAGTCCAGTGAATGAACCTTTATATGCAAAGTGGTAAGCTACCAGTGAGCATGATAACACATCCCTGTAATTGGAGCACATGGGGAGTAGAGCCAGGAAGATCAAGATTTCAAGGTTACCATCAGCTACCAGCAAATTGGTAGCCAAACTTCATGAGACCATGGCAAAAAATAAAGAAAAAGAAAGGCAGAGAGAAAAGTAAAACCATCGTTAAAGTCACTCATTTGGCAGGAGGTGAGAGAGTCTTTGTCCTGTCAGCTTAGCTTCCACCCCCCACCCCTCAGTTCAGAAGATGAGAATCATCCATAGGTCAGGAGGTTGATTTTTAATCAGAATTTATCTAGATGTCACTATCAAATCATGGGTGGAGGGAACCCTCTTTAGTTAATGTGTTTGGTCCTTGAGGCCACATTTAGGAGCCCTCTAAGTTGAGGATAGCCAGGTGGTAAGGCATGTGTTTGGCACATACAGGGCCATGTGTTCAATCCCCAACACCACTACTACTGAAAAGATAAAAGTGAGTCAGAAACCCAATGTCATCAGAAAGCTTGTCCAACCTGTAGCCATTGTCTCACCCCTCTGCAGTTTTCTGCTTTACTTGAACAAGCCTTATCTTCAGGGTGTGTGTATGTGTTTCTGAATTTGGAGGTTGGTATAGTCATTAAGAGAACTGGCTGCTCTTCCAGGGGACCTACGTTCAATTCCCAGCATCCATGTGGTAGTTTACAACCATCTGTAATTCCAGTTTGAGGAGATCTAGCACTCTTCTTGCCTCCATGGGCACCATCCAGACAAAGGGTACACAGACATACATCCGGGCTAAACATACACATAGATTGTTTTTAAACCTGAATTTGTTTTTTTATTTCCTAGCTATCCATCTCAGTAAATGCTACCACCTCTCCTCTAGTGCAGTAGCTCCAGATGAAATGTCTAGCGTTACCAGTTTCACTACACTAAACATGCAGAGGAGGTAACATAGAACTCATGGCTCATAGCTCTGAAGGCTGGAGTCTAAAAGGCCACCCCATCATCAGGTCCTCTCTTTAAAAAAGTGTGTGTGTGTGTGTGTGTGTGTGTGTGTGTGTGTGTGTGTGTGTGTTGTTGTTGTTATTGTTCTTGTGCCCCAGCATAATACACATGGAGGTGTCAGGACAATGTTCAGGAGTTGGTTTCTCCATCATTTGGGCCCCAAAGGTCAGGCTTGGAGGCAGGTGCCTTTACACAGCGAGCCCTCTCACCAGCCTGAGCCTTCTGACTTTGGGATAGAAAGCTTCTTGAAATGACAAAAATTGAAGTGTTCCAAGCTGGGCTTCCAAGCTGGCTCAGCAGTTAAGATCATCTGGCTGCTCTTCCAGAGATCCTGAATTCAATTCCCAGCAATCACATGGTGGCTTGAGATTTGGTGCCCTTTTCTGGTATGCAGGCATACATGCAGGCAAAATACCGTCCACATAATAATTAAAAAAAAAACAAAAAAAAACTGTGCCATGCCCAGTGCTGTAGCACTGTCCGTTTCTCTCTCTCTCTCTCTCTCCCTCTCTCTCTCGGTTTGGTTTTTCTTTTTTCTTTTTCTTTTTTTTAAAGATTTATTTTATTTTATTATATGTAAGTACACTGTAGCTGTCCTCAGAAACTCCAGAAGAGGGAGCAAGATCTCATTACAGATGGTTGTGAGCCACCATGTGGTTGCTGGGATTTGAACTTATCACCTTTGGAAGAGCAGTCGGGTGCTCTTACCCGCTGAGCCATCTCACCAGCCCCTGGTTTGGTTTATCAAGACAGGGTTTCTCTGTGTAGCCTGGCTTTCCTGGAACTTACTCTGTAGACCAGGCTGGCCTCAAACTCAGAAAACTCAGAAATCCACCTTCCTCTGCCTCCCGAGTGCTGGGATTAAAGGTGTGCGCCACCAGGCCTGGCTGTCTGTTTCTCATAGTAGCATAAAACCATCCCCAATTCACAAGTGAGAGTGCTTATATTCCAGTCAGACAGTATTTATAAACATGAAAACTGAATGCTATTTGACAAACTTATTTATTTTCCATACACTTAAAAATATCAGAATCTAGCTGGGCGTGGTGGCGCACGCCTTTAATCCCAGCACTAGGGAGGCAGAGGCAGGCGGATTTCTGAGTTCGAGGCCAGCCTGGTCTACAAAGTAAGTTCCAGGACAGCCAGGACTATACAGAGAAACCCTGTCTCGAAAAACAAAACAAACAAACAAACAAACAAAAAAATATCAGAATCTGCCAGACAGTGGTGGCACACACCTTTAATGCCAGACAGTGGTGGCACATACCTTTAATGCCAGCACTTGGGAGGCAGAGGCAGGCAGATTTCCAAGTTCGAGGCCAGCCTGGTCTGCAGAGTGAGTTCCAGGACAGCCAGGACTATACAGAGAAACCCTGTCTCAAAAAAAACAAAAAAAAACAGAAAAAACAAAAAAAACCCAAAAATCAGAATCTTTCATTTCGTGGGAGATAGAAAATGATGCCAGTGGGTCATAGTTTGTTGTCTCCTGTCTAGACTTAAGAAGTAGGCCTGTGGAGAGGGAAAGGCCAGTGTGGTCTGCAGGCAGTTCCCCTTGGGGGCTCCTGCCAAGGAAGAGGATGAGACAGACATCACTTCCACTGTTCTGTCTCCATCTTTGCTTGACTGGTATAGGAATTACCTAGGGACCTAAAAACACCCTCAGGCCAGGCTAGGATGCCGATCTGTTTGCCAGAAGACTAGCTTGTCCATGTCCTAGAGCCACACTTCTCTCCTCAGGCCAGTCTGGGCCATATGAGACTTTGTCTGAAGTAAAACAGACTTTAAAGACGATGGCATGTCGATGGAGTCTAAGCAAGCAAATGGCATCATCGTATTTGGATTCTGAAGGGACCATAAAGACAGATCACGACATAAGAACAAATGCAAAGTGAGTTCAAGGCCAGCCTGGCCTGTAGAGAGAGTTCCCAGACAGCCAGGGCTACACAGAGAAATACTGTCTCTTATAGAAAAGGGGAGGAAGAAAAAGGAAGAAAAAAAGAAAGAAGAAATTAAGAAGAGGAGGAGAAGAGGAGGGAGAAAAGGAAGGAGGGAGGGAAGGAAAGGAAAGGAAAGGAAAGGAAAGGAAAGGAAAGGAAAGGAAAGGAAATAAAGATCCCCTCACAGGTATGTTCTCTCAGTTGGGTTTCAGTTAATCCCAGATGTAGTCAAGTTAACAACACCCTGTCTCAAAGTTTGGGGCAGGAAGGGGGGGTCATCTAGAGCATCCTTTTCAAGGCTCAGAGAACACTGAGGAAGAGGTATTAGGAGGATTGGAAGAGCCAGAAGAGGATGGGGAAGTGTGCTGCAGAAAGCTGTCTTCTGGATGTGGCATGCCTTGCACTTGCTGCAGCTGTGGTCATCCTCACAAGACCTGCACACAATTAAGTCTGCCAACACCACAGAGCTAGCTCATGAGACTTCATTCCTCCCTGAGGACCACTGATGTCTAGGGAAGGGGTGTTGCTCTCTCCAGTGCTGTAGCTACTGAAAAGTCGATGACCTGGGTTGTCAACTTGACACAAACTAGAGGCAGCCAGGAAGAAGAAAGCCCAAAAGTATTGCCTGCACAGGCTGGCTGACCTCTGGACATGTCTGTGGGGCATTTTCTTGAAATAAGTGAGGATACCTTCTTTCACAAGTTTTATTGGATGTAATACCCGAAGTTCCAGATGGATTACTTAGGTAAGTTAAGAAATGAAAGAAGGAGCCAGGCATGGTGGCACACGCCTTTAATCCCAGCACTCGGAAGGCGGAAGGCAGAGGCAGGCAGATTTCTGAGTTTGAGGCCAGCCTGGTCTACAGAGTGAGTTCCAGGACAGCCAAGGCTATACAGAGAAACCCTGTTTCAAAAAAAAAAAAAAAAACCATAAAAAATAAAAATAAAAAAGAAATGAAAGAAGGAATCCAAATTGCACAAAACACTAAAATTAGCTCATGTTCACAATGATATATGAAGAAAATCCTAAGAAGTGTTACATATACACACAAGTACTACAAAAAAATTACTATACTTTGAAAAGCTTCAGGATACAAATCCAACACATAAAATTTGGTTATATCATTATTCACCATAAATAATCTAAAAATAAAATCAAGAAAACAATTGCTGGCCAGGCATAGTGGGGCATGCCTTTAATCCCAATCTTAGGGAGGCAGAGGATGGCAGATCTCTGTATGAAACCAGACTAATCTACAGAGAACATTCCAGTACAGCCACATCTAAATAATAGTCACATTAATGGTTAATGTGGGAGAGCCCAAGCCGGGTGTGGTGGCGCACGCCTTTAATCCCAGCACTCGGGAGGCAGAGGCAGGTGGATTTCTGAGTTCGAGGCCAGCCTGGTCTACAAAGTGAGTTCCAGGACAGCCAGGGCTATACAGAGAAACCCTGTCTCGAAAAACAAACAAACAAACAAACAAAAAAAAAAAAAATGTGGGAGAGCCCAGCCCACTGTGGGCAGTGCCATTCCTAGGAAGGTAGTCCTTGGTGAGATAAGAAAGTAAGCTGAGCAAGCTACGGAAAGCAATCCAATAAGCTGCATTCCTCTATGGCTTTAGTTCCTGCCTCCAGGTTCCTGCCTTAGCTTCCCTTGATGATGGCCTGTGACGTGGAAATGTAAGCCAAATCAATTCTTTGATCCCCTGGAGTGGCTTTGGTCAGTGTTTCATAACAGCAATGGACACCAAACTAGGACACTTGCTTTTGCTCCAGTACACAGCCTCCCATCCATGTTCATGCAAACAACCCTAGTTAAAGTCAGTGGTCACATGCAAAAAAGACAGGAAGAGAAGGCTTTGGGGGAAGAAAGAATTTAAGGGATTTCAGGGGTAGTAGGCAGGGGAAGGAGAAGTAATGGCAAAAAATACCAAAATGTATTATGCATGTACGAAACTGTCAAATGAGTGAAAAATAATAAAAATGAAGAACTGAAGGGGATCCCCAAACTAGGCGGGTAATGGAACAAAGAGAAACACAGGAAGGCTCCAGACCTTCCCGTACTGGACCACGAGGCTTCTGTCAGTGATTTGGCTGACACAGAGGCAAGGACTGAAGATGTTTTGGGTTTCTGGACAAAAACATTTGTAGTGGATACACTGCTTTTTTTTTTTTTTTTGATTTATTTTATTTATTATATGTAACTACACTGTAGCTGTCTTCAGACACTCCAGAAGAGGGCGCCAGATCTCGTTACGGATGGTTGTGAGCCACCATGTGGATGCTGGGATTTGAACTTATCACCTTCGGAAGAGCAGTCGGGTGCTCTTACCCGCTGAGCCATCTCACCAGCCCCTACACTGCTTCTTTAAAGGCTATAAAAGTGTGATCCATCTTGGTGCTAGAGGAAGGAACTAGATCCTGGAATGCTGAGTTTGAAACATTTGGCCCATTCAGATGGACTGCTAATTGTTAACCAATGCTGTGCACAAAACAGACCCCACTGAGACATGGTCCTCAGAGAAAAGGCAACCGAGGGACAAGTAAGAAGACTAGTAAGTGAACTAACCATGCAGGTCTGAGGTAGAGAAATGTGAGCGAACTCGGGGTTGTCAGAATCTGACACCAGATACAAGATGATGAGCGATGGGGGTGGTAAGTCAGGCGTGGTAGTTCACATCCATAAACCCAGCACTTGGGTGAGGCAGAGGGATTGCCAAAAATTGGTGGCCAGCTTGAATTACATATTGAGTTCCAGGCTATCCTGGGCTAAAGACAGGAGAAGCCTTGTCTTTCATTCATTAATTAAAAACTCATAGGTAAGCCTGGCACCGATCGAAGTAAGCCTGGTCTACAGAGTGAGTTCCGGGGTAGCCAGGGCCGCACAGAGAAACCCCATGACCAAAAAGCTAGTTGGGGAGAAAAGGATTTATTTGGTTTATACCATACTGCTGTTCATTATTTTTTTTAAAGATTTATTTATTTATTATATGTAAGTATAATGTAGCTGTCTTCAGACACTCCAGAAGAGGGCATCAGATTTCGTTACAGATGGTTGTGAGCCACCATGTGGTTGCTGGGATTTGAACTCAGGACCTTCGGAAGAGAATCAGTGCTCTTAACCACTGAGCCATCTCACCAGCCCACTGCCGTTCATTATTGAAGGAAGTCAGGACAAGAACTCAAACAGGGCAGGCTCCTTAAGGCAGGAGCTGATGCAGAAGCCGCGCAGGGGTGCTGCTGCTTATTGACTCCTTCCACATGGCTTGCTCAGCTTGCTTTCTTATAGAACTCAGGACATGGATGGCAATGTTCACAATGGGCTGGGCTCTCCCACGCACTGATCACTAATTGAGAGAATACCTTACAGCTGGATCTCTGGAGGCATTTCCTCAACTGAGGCTCCTTCTTCCCTGATAACTCTAGATTGTATCAAATTGACACACAAAACCAGGACTCCTCATCTCAAAACCCCTTCCCCCTAAAAGAAAAAAAACCTCATAGGTGAAAGATACTGCTTGGGAGAGGAAAGCCAATTTAGGGCCATATATGGTTGAGGCAGGAACATTATAAATTTAGAGCCTGCCTGTCTGGAAGGGCATGGGGGACTAAGGACATATCTTGCATGTCGAAAGCCATGTGTTCAGTCCCCAATACTGCATAAACCAAGTATGGTAAAATGTGGAGCCATTTGTGCTCTGGAAGTAGAAATAGAGGGACCAGAAGCTCAAGGCTAGCCTGGACTATGTGAAACCCAGTCTCAGGAAAAAGAAAATTGTAAAGGCTTAAACATGAACACTAGAAGCTAGAGGAAACCAAACCTAAGAAGCCAAGTGTGATGGTGCATGCCTATAATGTCAACTTAGGAAACTGGAGCAGGGGGATGGTCATGACTTAAAGCTAGACTCAGCTCCATAACAAGACATTGTCTGTAAATAAATTATGTCCATGAAAAAACAGTTCAACAGATGAAGCTTGAGGAATGCCAACAACCTGGCAAACATGGCAAGTAAAACCTCAGACAAAACAAAGAAGATATAGAGAGTTCCAGGGAATGGGGCTAAACATCCTTACAGCAGGAAATGACACCAAGGCCACAAGCACATGCATGCTTACCAGTCCTAAGGGACACAGAGTAAAGACTAAGCAAGAAGCTAATTAATTGATCAGTCTCCTCAACCTGGCAGGAGGTGGGGCCTGAGGGGAAAGAAAAGTCACACAGCTAGAGACCTCCACTGAGCCTGGTACCACCCACCTGCTATTCCAGAATCTTAGCAGTCAGGATACCAAGCAGGAGGATCTCAAACTAGATAGCAAGACCATAGCTTTTTGTTTTTGTTTTTTGAGACAGGGTTTCTCTGTGTAGACCTGGCTGGCCTGGAACTCACTCTGTAGACCTGGCTGGCCTCTGCCTCCCAAGTGCCAGAATTAAAGGTGAGCATCACCACCACCAGCACAAGACCCTGTCATTGAGAGAGAGAGAGAGAAAGAGATAGAGAGAGAAAGAGAGAGAGAGTGTGTGTGTGTCTTTATGTTGCAGCTACTTTGGGGGACTACAATTTCAAGTCCAGCTTTGGCTAGAATGAGTTTGAGGCCAGACTATTTTACTTGATGTGAAACCCTGTCTTAAAATAAAAACACAAAGGAACCAGGCCTGGTGGCAGCGCAGGCTTGGAATACCAGAACTTGGGCGTGAGTTTGAGGCCAGGTTGGGCTACATGAAACCCTGTCTCAAAGATGAAGAAAAAAATAGCTAGATGTGGTATTGCTTACCTTTAATTCCAGCACTGGGGAGGCAGAGGCAGGTGGATCTCTGTAAGTTTAAGGCAGCCTGGTCTTAACATAGCCAGTCCCAGGCCAGCCAGGACTACATAGAGAGACCCTGTGTGGGGGAAGAAAAAAATCTATAGCTTAGTATTAGGGTTGCCTAGTAAACTCAAGGCCCTGGGCTTAATCCCCAGTACACTCTTCCTCAGAAAGGAATGAGGAGATACAGTGAGCATACATACTGCACTTGAAGCTGGCCTTCATCACAGCCCTGCAGACAAGGTGGCTTACAGTACAGGAATGTCCATCACAGTTCTGCAGGCTAATGCCAACAGGTTGGTTTCCTCTGAGAGCAGAACCCCTGTCTCTCTCTGCTTTGGATTTTCTTTACACCCGTAAATGCCAGGCATGCCTTAAGGGCCTTTCAGAGATTCACTAGAATCAAATTTACCAGTCTACTTTACCCCCTGGGAACTCTGGCTGATGCAAACCTAGGTACATTTGCCTTCTAGTGACACAGAGAGGCCCTGTTTGTCTTTTTCGAATGTGTTTTTGTTTTATCTATTCGTATATCTACATGCAGGTCTATGTCTTTCAGGTCTGCTGATGCCTCTTATGTCACAAATACCATGTTTTATCATGGGACTCAAAGCCACAAACACTGCATCACAGCCCTAAGGTTCGTGATAAATTGACATCTTTTTTTAACCTCTTAGATGAAGAGTCACATCTGGTCTAGAAAGATAACTGGGATGTTCTTATCTTTTCTTATTTTTTTTTTTTAGGGTTTTCCATAGTAATAAATATTTGAAAATCCCAGCCTGGGGCTTCTTCCTCACCTTAGACCACTTATGTTCCCAGATGAATGACACACACAGCCCTTATATCTTTAAATATGCCTTAGGCAGCGTAATAACAGGGCAACTGCCTACCTTCCATGCTATTAGAATCTACTTTCTTATCAATAACCCAGAGTTGTTACTGACTACATTTCATCTGGGGCTGCTCCTAGCTCCAATTGGCCAGGCCACATGACCACATTTTTATGGTTCATGGTGGCTCTCCTTTCTCCCCTCCTGTGCATTCTTCTCTTCCATGGTGGCTTCTTCCCTCTCTTCCCTCTCTTACAGTGCTCTCCCTCCAAACCCTGTGAAACCTCAACCGCCTATGTCTCTCCTGCCCAGCTATTGGCTGTTAGCATCTTTATTCACCAATCAGAATTAACTTGGGGGCAGGGTCGCATGGGCTAGGAGCAGTCTCCAAGTCTTGGGGGCTGCATTGCAATAGACAGTAAAAGACAAAAACCTCAACTGTTTTCTTCTTGTTGTTATTGTTGTTTGATAAATGATTTTATTTTATTCTTATTGTTTATTTTATTATTTACTTTGTTTTGTTTGTTTGTTTGTTTTTCGAGACAGGGTTTCTCTGTATAGCCCTGGCTGTCCTGGAACTCACTCTGTAGACCAGGCTGGCCTCCAATTCAGAAATCTGCCTGCCTCTGCCTCCCAAGTGCTGGGATTAAAGGTGTGCGCCACCACCGCCCAGCCTAGTCACTGATTTGAACTTCAACCATGAGTTGAACTCAGTCAAACTAAAAATCTGAGCTATACAAATTTCACTTGCGACTAGAGCAACATGAAAGCATGTTTTTATTTGTGTGTATATGTGTGTGTGTGTCAGTGTATGTGTGTGTGTGTGTGAGATGTGTGAGTGCAGACATGTATATTACCACCTACACAGAATTTCAGAGGATACCTTACGTTGATTGTCCTTCCATCTTCAGACCCAGGGATCCAATTCAGGTGCTTAGGCTTGGCTGGCAAGAGCTTACTTCCTGAGACATCTTCCTAGCCCCCATGAAGCATCTCTGGGAAAAGCAAAACCAGTTATGCTGAGTTACAAAAAGGCACTAAACCTTGACGTTTCCCCTTTGCTTACTTACCACTGGGATGGAATCACCGATTATTACCCCACAATCTAAGAATTGCTAAACATGGGAAGTGCAAATGGCCAGAATGAGACTTTAGTGATAGAGATCTAAGTAGGATTTCTCCTGTCTTCCTCACTTTTGAGATTTCCCCCTCCCCCTAACTTCCTCCCCATTTTAGTTGGGTTTCATAGAGCTCAGCTGGCCTTTCATGGTCCTCCTGCCTCCATCTCCCAGTGTTGGGATTACTGGTATGTATTACCACCACTGGCTTGGAACATGCCTTCCTGTTTATCTAATTTGGGAATGCTATGACCAATAATCCAGCATCAGTTTTTTTTGGGTGATTTTTCACAAGTCATTCATTTAACAAATTTCTTGATCATTCAAGACTAGATGTGGTTTTTAAGGCAGGTAAAATGTAGGTGAATAAGATAGTATTCCTGTTGTATTAAAATTTCATCCTAGCCTGTTGGTGGTGGCTCATGCCTTTAATTCAAGCACAGGGAAGGCAGAGCCAGGTAGATGTGAAATTGAAGCAAGCCTGGTTTACAGATAAATAAATAAATAAATAAATAAATAAATAAATAAATAAATAGGTACTAGTCAGGATGGAGGGAGAAATATGTTGGGAAGTCACAGCTGGAACTGGCAGGAAATGAACTGTTGGGAGAGCAACAGTCTTTAGGCCAGACACAGGTGTTGCATTTCACTTGTTACACTTTAGAGCCTGTAGTGGCCAAGTCATCCTTAACACACTGTCCTCCTCTTAAAGCATTAGTCAAACTGATCTTCACCATCATTCCACGTGTACCAAGGAGGATCACCTAGGGCAGGCGTTATTCAGTAACCTATTTGATGGTCATCTCACTCCCTAGGTCATGCCCTTCCTGAGCCGCCTGATTTACCAGGGCCTTCTGGCGCGCAATCATCTGAGGGCCACGCCTCCTTGGCCGGATACTCAGCCACCACTACGCTTTGTTCACAGAAACAGGTTTTCAAAATGCTGTTCCCTGTCGGCTCCAGCTGGTTTTTTTTTTTTTTTTTTTTTTTTCCTGCCAAGTTCGGGAGGCCTGACAGCAGCAGCCTCTCGGTGGCTGCTCTGCGGTTCAGGAAGGGCTTGACCCTCTGCCTCCTCCCGGAACGCGGGAGCCCGCGCGAGCGGCTCACGCTGGGACCCTCGCGAACGCACTCCTGATTGGCAGCGCCCAGTGACGTCAAAGGAAGAGCCTCCGCGGTGGAGGGGGTAGCGCCTAGCTCCGCGCGTGCGCAGTTTGAATGCGCTGGACCAAGGGGGAGGTGCCCGGCTGCTTCTCCCGCGTCCGCCATTTTGTTGCTGTGGCTATTGGGAGCGGGCTGGGTAAGACGGCCGGGGAGGCGCGACTCTTGTTGGAGTGCGGTGCTTCGTGTGACCGCGAGGATCGGTGCGGGCTCTGGAGGCTGCGGAGCCGGCGGGTTCCAGGACAGAAGTCACTGGAGCCTCGCCTGTACTCCGGACAGCTGAGAAGCCCGAGGCGGCCTCCGCTACTGCTCAGCTTCGCCCACCTCGACCCCGGGGCTTTACCCAGTGTTCCCGGACCGGCTCTCTCCCTGAGGCGGCCCGGTGCAGGAGGGCGGTGGCGGAGGATGCTGCGGGGCCCGGAGCCTAGGGGAACGTCCTGACCAAGCCCTCTGATTGTTCCTCGAAGTGTTCGGAGAGGCCCTTCCTCGACCCCAAAGCCGACAGCGGGTAAAGGCTTCCGAAGCAAGAGAGAGCAGCAGACGCCGCCCATCCCCGGGCCCAACACCATGTCCTCCGCCAGGTTTGATTCTTCAGACCGCTCTGCCTGGTACATGGGGCCAGTGACTCGCCAGGAGGCGCAGACTCGTCTCCAGGGCCAGCGCCATGGCATGTTCCTAGTCCGGGACTCATCTACCTGCCCCGGGGACTATGTACTGTCCGTGTCCGAGAACTCGCGTGTCTCGCACTACATCATCAACTCCCTGCCCAACCGCCGCTTTAAGATCGGGGACCAGGAGTTTGACCATTTGCCGGCCTTGCTGGAGTTCTACAAGATCCACTACTTGGACACTACCACCTTAATCGAACCGGCGCCCAGGTACGCGGGCTCCTGCCCTTCTCTGGCTCAGAACCTGACCGGATGCGGAGGGACGGTCAAAGATTAAATTTTGGGGGTAGGAGTAGGGGATAGAACTCCTCCTTTTCCTCATTCTAAATCAGAAGACATTTGCATTGGAATTGGAAGGCCAATATCAGGATCTGGGTCATTGGATGAAAGGATGCATTTTATTTAGACATTTAGCAGTGCTTGCATTGTTTAAATGCATCCCCCAACCCCACATATATACACAGTTTTGCCACTTTACTTGACTGTAATACTACTTCAGAATTCTTATTAACGACGTTAAAAATATATAGGCTTCCTTGAGATTCTGAAGATAGCCATGACTCCTCCTTTCTCGAAATTCATGTACACCATTTAAGGTTTTTGTAAGTCCTGCATTTTTCAACTAACTGCAGGTTACAAAGTGGCCTTCAGCCTTTGGAATAATCCTTAAAATGGATCGAAAGTGTAGAAATCTCAGAATCTGATTCTGTAGCACTCTTTTTTTAAAACTGGGATTACCAAGGGAAGAAAATGAGGTTATATTTGAAGAAATTTGTATCATCACCGTTCCTTCCTCAGGGTGGGAAGTGTATTTACCTTAATTCTACATTAATTCAATTTTAGGGTGTTTTTTTTTCCCGTAATTAAGTCTAGTGGTTTAACATATACTTTAAAGACACCTAAGTAGAGCTAGATGAGAGAGATACACACCCCTAATCCCCTAAGGAAAGAGGACCTTGATTCCAAGTCAAACTGAGCTGTAGCAAGACCCTGTCTTAAAGAAAAGGATATTGATGCCCAAGTGTTCTCTTTTTCAAGTAAAATGCATTATTTTATAATTTGCTTTAATTTCCCTAATGAATATCATCAAATGATACAGTGTGAATTGAAAAAGTATCTAGAGACTTTAAAAGATATTTTACTGCCCAGTTTATTTCTAAGCTATTTTCTAAAAAAGAATTGAAGGCTGATTTAGATTTTTCAGGGTGAGGTGAGTTCATAGAGGTGAAATTTGCTTTGAACTTTGAAAATGAAAAGATACTATAATTAATTAAGGGCACCTACTTAAATCCAAAGAGTTTCTTCTTTAGGATAGAATAATTAAGCTGGGATGATACACTGAATGCATGGTTAACCGGTGCCAGACGCAGTGGATTTTAGGAAGTGTGGAGAAGGCTAAGCTGGGTGAGTGAGGGGCAGTGTTTGCAGTGAAAGCTGGGTGAGCTGCCTATGGTTCCCAGGCCACGGGAATGTGGACGGAGACCCCACCCCACAGAGTTGTCCTTTAGCCTCAGTGTGCCAAGTGAGTATCCACACACAAAGAATTGTTAAAAGTGTAAAACACAGAAAAGTGACTGTAAAAAGTGATGTTTTATTGAGATGAGAATACAAAATTCTGTGAAACATGAAGTTCCTAGTAGATGCTGGCAGGTACTGTCAGCGTGAATCATCTTCAGTGTAAGAGCTTGAAGAGACTTATTAGGAAGGATAGTGTTTAGTAGTATATCTAAATAAATTACTTCTCCAATTTGTGAAAGTGGATTATGTTATTGACTTCAGGCCTTTATTAAAACATGCTTGCAACAATGTGACAGATGTTGGAGAAAGTTTAAGTTAATTATTAGAGTCACCTCAAAGAGGGAAAATATATACTACAGTGGCTTCCTGCTAGTTACAAGATCTGATTCTACTTCATGTGTCTTCTCAAGTACCAAATGTAATTTTCTGAGTTTTTTGTTAGCTCTACTTGACACACATTCCTATCTTTTCTGTTTTGTTTAATTTCCAGATGAAAGTAATAGCTAAATCATAATTATTTCTAACTTGATATAACTATCCCTTGTACAGCTGCAAATTGTACATTATAAATTTTAGAATAGATGGCAGTGTACCTTGAGGGATATTCTTTTAGTATCTCAGCTTAAATATAATAACTACTGATATTTCTTAATTGGTGTTATGTTATATGATAAAGAAATTGAGGGGAAAACTGTGAATATCAGTACAAACACATCATTAACAAAATATGGTAGAAACACTCCTGTTGATAATCCTAACTGGTCATGTGGCCTTAGCGGATACTCATAACTACCCTTCTCTACTACATACTGTATTTTTCCACCCTTAGCGAGCACCTGAGGGCTTGCCTTTTCTGGAGCAGTGACCTATATCTTCATTCTTGATGGTTCTGTGCCTTTTGTCATCCTGCTTGCATTAGGCTGTTATAGTTACCCATTGACTGAAAAACCTGGGACACAGTAGCACTAAGAGACACCCTAAAGGATTTCCTGTATTCCAGACATAATCTTTCTTCCTCCATTGTAGAGAAGCAATCCAATTTCCCCTTGGTAATCTGGACCAGTTACCCCTCTTAACACTGTTTTCCTTTCTTAGCCTGTTGACTTAAAGGCATCAGAAGCCCACAGTGGCCAGAGGGAAGCCTGAGCTTCCTTGTCAGTGTCTCCTGGCAAGAACCCTTCCCCCTACAGCCGGGCGTGGTGGTGCACGCCTTTAATCCCAGCACTCGGGAGGCAGAGGCAGGCGGATTTCTGAGTTTGAGGCCAGCTTGGTCTACAGAGTGAGTTCCAGGACAGCCAGGGCTATACAGAGAAACCCTGTCTCAAAAAAAAAAAAACAAAACAAAACAAAAAAAAAAAGAACCCTTCCCCCACTGGAACCAAAATTTCTAAGACAATAGAATTTAAGCAAAAAATTTCCTAGTGGGTCACTAGGGGTGATATTGAGTGGGATCATCTTCTCTTCCATCCCTTGATTCTTGGACCCATGGGTCTTAGCTACAAGAGAAGCTGTATCATATATTGGATACTGACTCAAAGCATATAATGCCTTCTAGAGAACCTGCCCCAGCTCTGTAGGCTGCTGCTACCTAATCTGTACTGTAACTGTCTTCAAAAGGCTCTTCCATCTCGATGATATCAGGCCAGCAGGCTTCAGGATGGTGGGGGACATGGTAAGACCAGTGGGTTTCATGTTTATAGGCCCACTGTTGCAATTCTTGGGCTGTGAAGTAAGTTCTTTGGTCAGAAGCAATACTGTGTGGAATACCATGACTGTATTAGGCATTCTATAAGTTCACGGATAGTGGTTTTGTCAGGAAAGGGAAATCTATAACCAGAATTTAATTATCTACTCCAGTATGGACAAAAAGGCTTGTGCTTTCCATAGAAGAAGTGATCCAGTGTAGTCAACCTGCCACCAGGTCAAGGACTGGTTACCCCAGGGAATGGTGCCATATCTGGGACTTAGCACTGATCGCTGCTTTTGGCAGATCTGGCACACAGCTGAGTCATCCTTGGTGAGTGGAAGTCCATGTTGTTGAGCCCATGCGTAATTTCCATTTCTGCCAACATGGCCACTTTGTGGGCTCATTGGGTAATAGTAGGGATGGCTAGGGGAAAAGCCTTGTCCACAGAATGGGTCATTCTGTTTACTTGATTAGTGAATTCCTCCTCTGTATAAGTCACCTATTGTTAGGCATTTACATGGGACACAGTATCTTCATATTCTTTGCCCATTTGTAGAGATCTGTCTATATCTTTCTCATATGCCTTTCTTACCAATTTTCTAATCACACTCTTCAAGTCCTTATCTATATAGCCACTCCACTATATGTCTCATAAATCAATGAAAATCATACATCTGGTCATTTCTCCTTCCAAACAAAATGTGTACTACCTGGAGTTCTGCAGAAAGATTTCCCTTTGCTGTTATCTTTCAAGGTTGTCCCAGAAAGGGGTTGTAATGCTGCAGATATCCACTTCCTGGGTGGTCCTTGCACATTGTGTAGAACCATTAATAAACCAGGCCTCATTTTTCTCTTCTCAGCCAACCAGTCATAGTCTACATCCCATGAGGTGCATGCTTGGCAGTAGACAGCATTGTAATGGGAGTAGAAACCATAGCATAGGCATTTGGACCTATTATTACCTTCATGTAACTTGCTTATGTCTTCAGGACCTGCTTAGACCCTATCATGTATATACGACTTCCACTTGATAATAGATTGCTGCTGTGTATGGCCTACTAAATGGCTTGATGGGTCAGATAACACCCAGATCATGATGGGCAGCATAAGTCCCATGGGAACTTGGTAGCACATTGTAAAATGTTCAGTTTCCTCTTAGGCCCAATAGCAGACCAAGAGCAGTCTCAAAGGAGAGTAGTTGTCTGCAGATAATGATAGAACCTTGCTCCAAAATCCTAAAGGTCTCCTTTGTGATTCATCTATAGGGGTCTGCCAAAGACTCCAGACAGCATCCCTCTCTATGATTAACACCTCAGGTGTCACCTGGTCTCCTGGATCCTATAGTCCAAGTGGTAGAGCAGTGTGCACAGCAGTCTGGACCCATTAGAAAGCCTTCTGTTCCAGGCCCTATTCAAAGTTAGCAGCTTTCTGAGTCACTTACCATATGGGCCAGAGTAACACACCTAAGTGAGGAATGTGCTGTCTCCAGAATCCTAATGGACCCACTAAACATTGTCCTTCTTTCTTGGTGGTGGGAGAGGCCATTTGCAGTAGCATATCCTTCATCTTAGAAGGAATATCTATCTCTGCATGCCCCACACCACTGGACTCGTAAGGATTTCACTGAGCCCTTGAATTTTGGTTGGATTTATTTCCCCTCCTCTGATGTGCAAGTGTTAACAAGTGTAAAGCTCTTGCTCACTTGCTCCTGTCAGCATGGTGTCTTCGGTAGAGTGAGCCAGTGTGATGCTCAAGAAGATAGTCAGGATCCCTTCTCAATAAGTTATGACACAGAGCTGCAGTTAATATATCCTAATAAAGTAAAGCTGTAAATGTATATGGCTGTCACTGCCAAGTGACAGCAAATTGCTTTTGGTGGTCTTTATGGACAAATACCAAGAAATACCAAGGGCATTTGCTAGATCAGTAACTACATACCATGTATCAAGAGCCCTCACTCCATACAGGTCAGGGAGCCAGTGTGAGTATTATCTATCCCAAACATACATTTTGGGTCTGGGTAATAACAGGATGAATTCAGGGACCCACTAGACCTATTGTGACTCAGACTTTGGCCAAAACTCCATTAATCACCTGATCTCCATTAGCTCCAACTTTAACTGGAGGGCCACAATGTTTATTAGGGTCTCCCAGATTCAGTGTCAACTCAGAACCAGTTTATAGTACTCTGGATAGTCTGATTGTTTCCTTTCCCCTGGTGTAGGTCCTTCTTGGAACAACTGGAGAAAGGCTAACAGTAAAACTCTTATTTTATCATGTCCTTCCTCAGGAACTTTGCTGTCCCTTCATTCAAGGGGTTCGGGTCTCCAAACTGGCTCAAGTCTAGAAATTGGTTCATCAGCTGAGATTCCCTTCTGCCACTGTCCAATCTAACATTCCTTTAATTTGTTTGAGGATTTTTCTGCTTATACAAATCAAACAAAAATGCAGTAGACTTCCTATTTTATGCCTGGAAACACCATGATTGATTAGCAAGTACTGAAGGTTCACTGGAGCCATGCCATAAAAATGGCTTTGTCTGTGCTGCTCATTGTGGGTTAGGCCATTATGGACCCTGTTTTGTCTGTGCTGACCATTACAATGACTGCTATCACCTTGCCTTGCCTTCAGTGACTTAGTGCTGACACGTGGCCCCGTTAAACCCAGAGCATTTACTTCATCCAACTAAGCACCAGCATCTCTCTCTCTTTTTTTTTAACCAGCACCGCCTAGCCAAAGTTTTTAAATATTATATATTTACCATATAAATTAGTGTTGCCATCAACACTGGCCAAAGCTTGTGTCTGCTGTGGCTAACAAGTGGCTAACAATTAATGCAGAGACTCAGAACTGGTCAAAGTACAGAGATACTCTATTGAGTGCCCAGCCCTAGATGGTACATAAAACCAATCCCTTCCCAAATTAGGCGCAGGGAAAACCACTAAAGAGGAGTTACAGAAAGAAGACAAGAGCCGGAGAGGGGAAATTAATCCTGCATCGTCTGCTACATCAACAGTGACTTTCTCTGAAGGAGATGCCCCAGGCAAGACAATGTCTGTCTCAGGGCCCACCTCTAGACCTATAACCAGACTAAAGGTTCCTAAAGGGAAGATAGAAAGTGTAGTCTGTGAGGAGGTATACTATACTACTAAACAACTTAAAGAGTTTGTTAATTCATCCAAACACATGTCAACAGAATGTGTGGCTATAGATCCTAAGGGGTGAAATAATGGGAACATAAAACTGGGGCTGAGCTTACTGATACAGACCCACTGAGGGAGATCTACATTTAATAGGAAAGCTTGCAGTTTTTAAAGGGCTTAAAAGTTTGTTTGAATGGTTGGCTGAAGCATTTGTCAAAAGGAGTATGAGATGCCTAATATCCCTTGGCTTAGTGCTGATGAAGAGAATTGAAGGCTCAGGGAAAGTGCAATGCTACAGTGGGTTCACTGTAAATCCTGATCCTCTGTAATGGGAAGAAGGCCTTCACTAATCCTGTAAGATGCAAAAAAGTGAGAGGGCGGTAGGGTAATAGCACACCTCAAGAGCTTTGTTGTCATTCTTTGTGCCAGATCTTAGGGTAAGAGATGCTGGTGCAAGGCTGGGCGTGGTGGCGCATGCCTTTAATCCCAGCACTTGGGAGGCAGAGGCAGGTGGATTTCTGAGTTTGAGGCCAGCCTGGTCTACAGAGTGAGTTCCAGGACAGCCAGGGCTACACAGAGAAACCCTGTCTCGAAAAACCAAAAACAAACAAACAAACAAACAAAAAACCCAGTTTGACAACACATCCTTCTAGCAAGTCAACAGAAGTAGGGTCTCTAGAGCCTATGATCTCAATGAAGTCTGATCATGGTAACAGTACCAGACAGTAATTCCCTCCTGGGAGTAAGCCTCAAATCCAGCAGAAAAGTTTATTACCACCACAGTTTCATCAGTGGGCAACATTCTGCCTGGAATGTCAGTGTTGTAGCATGTAGGCTGGAGCAATCAGGGAAGGAACTTTCAGATCAGTTTCAGCTTGATTTTCTTCTATTCACAACAACGAAATGCATTGTATCTTCAGCAGTAAGGTGTTAACCATCTAGCTGCAGTAGGTAATGGTGAATAATGCCAATGGCCTGTGTTGTTTTGGGTGCCTCATAGGCCTCCTGGAGCAAGCCCTGCCTGGGCTTAAACTCACTCGGATTGGTCTGCCTCTTCCTCCAAAGTTCAGAGATTAATAGCATTGTGCCACTATTCCCAGCCAAAACTCCCTGTTAAAAAAATTATATATTAATTTAAAAATGACTTTATGTGTTATGAGTATTTTATCTGCATGGTATGCTGGTGCAACATGTGCATGCAGTGCCTCTGGCAGCCTGAAAAGGGTGTTAGAGTTCTGGACTTGGAATTACAGATAATCATGAGCCACCATGTGGGTGCTGGAAATCGCTGAAGAACAGCAGTCAGTGCTTTTTTTGTTTGTTTGTTTTTCGAGACAGGGTTTCTCTGTGTAGCCCTGGCTGTCCTGGAACTCACTTTGTAGACCAGGCTGGCCTCGAACTCAGAAATCCACCTGCCTCTGCCTCCCAAGTGCTGGGATTAAAGGCGTGTGCCACCACACCCTGCTAATTTCTTTCTTTAAATAAGTGGTAGAGCACTTGCTGCCTGTCATTAGTGGGGCTCTGAGTTCAGTCCTCACCTTGGAGTTGGAAGATAAATGTTACTCCAGGTGTTACCTGGAGCAGCTGTAATAGACTCATGCTTGTAATCCCAGTTCTTTGCAGGCTGGGCCAGGTGACTCTCCCACTAATGTGAAGCCCTCCTGGACTACAGAATAAAGATCCTGTCTCAAGAAAAGTGAAAGAAGATGGTTACTGTTGTGATTTAAGTGAGAAATGTGCCCTATATGGTCGTGTCCTCAGTTGTAGTGCTACCCAGGGAGTTACAGCTGGTCCTTGTATAATATTACATAACAGAAAAGTAATAAGTTATTTTAGGGAGATATAGCCTTAGTAAAAGAAGTAGGTCAGTAGGGTTGGGCTTTGGTGATTTTTTAGTCCTGCTTCCTGTCTCTGCTTCCTGTGTGCAGCTGAAGGAGAATTTAAAATTCTCCCTTTCCTGTTGTGGCCACCTGATACTCTGTCACTCTTGCCATTATGGACTCTAACCCTCTGAAACAACTCAAATGACTTTTTTTTTTTTTTTTTTTTTGGTTGGTTTTTGGTTTTTCGAGACAGGGTTTCTCTGTGTAGTCCCGGCTGCCCTGGAACTCACTCTGTAGACCAGGCTGGCCTCGAACTTAGAAATCCACCTGCCTCTGCCTCCCGAGTGCTGGGATTAAAGGCATGCGCCACCACGCCCGGCTCAAATGACGTTTTTATGTTTGTTTGTTTTTTTCCTTGTTCCGGTCAACCCTGCTCGCTCCGGTCGGTCTCACTTGCTCAGTCCCTGCTCTCTCCAGTCCAAGGATTCATTTATTATTATTCATATGTACACTATAGCTGACTTCAGACGCACCAGAGGAGGGCGTCAGATCTCATTATGAGTGGTTGTAAGCCACCATGTGGTTGCTGGGACTTGAACTCATCACCTTCGGAAGAGCAGTCGGGTGCTCTTACCCGCTGAGCCATCTCACCAGCCCCAACTTTTTTATGTTTTAAGATTTATTTTATGTATATGAAAGTTTTACCTGCATGTATGTATGTGCATTTTATGTATGCCTCTGGGAGACCAGCAAAGGGGGTGGGATCTCTTGGAACTGGACTTACATATGTTTGTGAGCTGCCATCTAAGTACTGGGAACTGAACTCAGGTCCTCTGAAAGAGCAGCTAGTGCTCTTAACCTCTGAGCCATCTTTCCAGTGCCTATAAATTGTTCTTGGTCATGGTGTTTTATCACACAACAGAAAGTAATTAATACATTACTAGGAGTTCAACAGAGAAGTGATTTGCCAGTTTTCTTGGATGATGATGATGATGATTATTCTTCTCTTCTTCCTCCTCCTTCTCCTCTTCCTCCTCCTCTTCTTCTTCCTTCCTTTCTTTTTCTTGATTTTGAGACAGGGCCTTATTCTGTAGCCCAAACTGCCTTAAAGTACCAAGTGCTGAAATTATAGGCATGGGCCACTCTGCCTGCTTTAGAATTGATGACTCAAATTTTTCTTCAGTTATTGAGTCTAATAAAAGGGTCAAAATAAAGGCTGGAGAGATGGTTCAGTAGTTAAGAGCATTTGTTCTGAACAATAAGGACTTGAATAATAAGGACTTTTGTTCAAATCTTTAGCACTCATATAAAAATCTGAGCATGGTAGTACATGCTGTTAATTCTAGTACTTGGGGAGGCAGAGGCAAGAAGATCTCTTATGAGTTCCAGCCTGGTCCACATAGCAAGTTTTAGGGCAGCTAAGATTTTACAACAAAATAGTAAGACCTTGTTTTAGAGAGGGAAAAGTTTTTTAGACATGACTGCATGTACTTGTAATCCCAGCATTTTGGGGACAGAAGACAAGTGTATCCTTGAAAGTTGCTGCCCTGCTAGCTTAGCCAAAAAATGGTGAGCTGCTAGTTCACTGAGAGACCCTGTCTCAAGAGGGAGATACCTAATTCTTGCTTGCTCTATCTTATACATGTGCACACATGGGTGAATATACCCACACAATATGGCACACACGTACAAATAAAATGAAAAGTAGTAATTTTAAAAATAATGTGTGGCACTATGCCTACATTAAAAAGTAAAAACCATTTGTAGCTTGCAGATCCTACAGTTTGTATAATCTGGTATTTCACAGAAGTTTGCTTTCTAATGGAAACCCTTCAGCAGAGTTTCTGTTTGGGGGGTTACAGAACATCTGAGTCTCTGGGACTGTGGTCTACTAAGCCTGTCTTAAACAAAATCCTAGATGTGCTAAGTATTAGTATTCATAGCCTTTTTATTTTATTTTATTTTAATCACATCTGAATTCTTTGCCTTTTCAATTTCTGTGACTAGATATTTGACAAGTGGCAACTTAAAGGAAGTTTATTTCACCTTACAACTTAAGAGAAGAAATCCAGTCATCGTGGCTGAGAAGGCATGGTAACAGCATCTATAAGCAGATAGAACATCACATAGCCTCAACAATCAGAGAACAGAGAGTAGACAGGTAGTGGGATCAGGCCACCAACCTTCAAGATGTGCTTCTAGTGACTCTCTTCCTCCTGTGGGGCTTCTCCGCTTCTCCTGACAGTTCAAATTAGTGCCATCACCTCGGGACCAAGTGTTGAAACACATGAGCATATGGGGGACATGGGGGACATGGGGGACATTTTACATTGAAAATACTTGTTCTGTCTTTTCTACATTTACCTTTTCTGTAGACTGTCCTGGGTTTTATCAACTCCTGCCCTGACACATAGTAGTTGTGCTCTGTGCTTAGTTTTATTCCATCTCTGTCTCTAAACTATGGTCTTTCAAAAACAGTTGGTTTTATTCATATTTTTGGTCTTATAAATACTTAATACATAATGAGGTTAGTGGCTGTCTGGTTCATGGACTTCATTAATTTGAGTCCATGGTCAGGTTGTAATGGTGCCCTCTTGATCTCTCTTGGTTGTTTAGAGCTATGTTGTAGCTGGGCGTGGTGGTGCATGCTTTTAATCCCAGCACTCAGGAGACAGAGACAGGTGGATTTCTGAGTTCAAGGCCAGCCTGGTCTACAAAGTGAGTTCCAGGACAGACAGGGCTATACAGAGAAACCCTGTCTCGAAATTAATTAATTAATTAATTAATTAAAATAAAATAGAGCTATGTTGTTCGTTCTTTTGTGTTTGTTTTTGAGACCGGATCTCTCTATGTAGTCTTGGTTATCCTGAAATTCAATATGTAGATCAGATTGGCCTTTAGCTCACAGAGACCCGCCTGCCTCTACCTCCCATGCATGCCCAGCTGTTTAACTGTCTGAAACCATACAAATGCTAAAATAAACATCCTTTGGTAAGAGTTGAAATAGAGCTTACTGTGCTGTCTAATGAGCTCTGTCTGTGTGATACACATCAGACTTGGAATAGGAACAGGGATATGCTTTTAAGGTATATGTGAACCACACGCAAAAGAGTTTGCCTAACAGGAATCCTTGTGAGTGTCTCAAATGCATTGACATAAACTCTTTACCTAAAAGATACAGTTTGTCCTTGAGGTTAATTTGCTTGAAATGTTCTGGTTGTACATCTACCTACCCTATGTATTTGATTTTCTTGTCTGTAAAATGGAGATATCAGAATTTGTGCCTCTGGATTATTTAGTGATTAAATAGCGTCACCAAGAGACCCTAAACCACAAGCTTGTAGTTCCCTGTAGTTCCAGCATTTAGAAAATGGAAGCAGGAGAATTGTAAGCTAAAGGCCAACCTAGGCTATACATAGTGAGGTCATTTTCAAAAAGATTTGGGGCTGGAGAGATGATGCAGCTTTTTAGAGTACTTGTTGCTTGTCACTTTTTGGGTTTTTCTATGTATGCCCTAGTTCCTGAATGACACAAAGGCTTTTATATTTATTAATAAAGGCCTATGTCTTAAGCTAAGCTTGTTCCTCAACTAGCTCTTAACTTATATTAACCCATTTATGCTATTCTGTGTCTGCCACATGGCTGTTGCCGCTCCTCAGTTTCATGCACACGACTTTCTCTGTGTGACAAAGCTCTAACACCTGGCTCTTTCCCAGAGTTCATATCTCTTCCCAGAAGTCCCACTTTCCACTTCCTGGCTTTGCTATAGGCCATTAGCTCTTTAATAAACAAATCAGAAGGCACCTTAGGCAGGCAAGGAAGGACAGAGACACATCTTCCTACAGTGTACAAAAACATTACTCCAACAGCTGCTCTTGCAGAGGATCTGTTCAATTCTCAACACCCACACAGTGGCTCACAGTCCTCCATAACTCAAATTCCAAGGGATCTGACTTCGGCCCTCTGAAGATATCAGGCATTTAAGGGTACTTACATACATGCAGGGAAAATATCCATACATATAAAATAAAATAAATCTTTAAAAAAAATAAAAATAGAAAGGTTGGGCCTTCAGAGATGGTTTCTCTGCTAAAAGCACCTACTGTTCTTTCAGATGACTCGAGTTTGGTTTCCAGCACACATGTGAGGCAGTTCACAACTTACTTACGCCCCAGGGCATCTAAAATTCTCTCCAGACACCTGCATTCATATGCACATACCCATGCACCTGTGCACATAATTAAACATACAAGCAAACCTTTAAAATAAACACAGAGCTTGTTAAGGTGCTTTCTGTCTCTTACTGCTGCCACTCTGTCTCCAGGTGGATGGTATTAAGCCACTTGCTCATGAGTAATAGGAAATAGGTTTTTGTTTTGTTTTGTTTTTTGTTTTTTTTTCAATTTAAGTAGTTATTTGTATTAGAAAGATGTAAGTTTGCCAATTATGAAAGATGCCTTTTGAGAAACAATTGTGCCCTTCACAATGTAGTAGACTGTACCAAGGGCCATAAAAAAATTGAGTTCTTTAATTTAGAACATTTACATAAAGTCTAATGTTGGGGAAAATATGCATAATGGGAGAGTGTATAATATGCTCAATATCACAAATTCAGTTTCCAGCACCAAGAAAAAGAGAAAAGAAACCAAAAATATGCTCAAAGGGTTCATGACATTGAGGAAGCTTGGAGCTGGAGAGATGGCTCTATAGTTTAGAATACTTTTTGCTCTTGCAGAAAATCTGAGAATTAGAAAAAAACCTAATATCCAGGAATGCTTCATTAAGTAGCCTTACAGAATACAATTATCATCCTGCCATAAAGGTAACCATGAAGCAGACAAAAACATCTGTACTAACATTAAGTAAAGAAATTGCTGGGCTAGAGAGATAGCTCGGCGACTAAGCACTGACTGTTCTTCCAGAGGTCCTGAATTCAATTCCTAGCAACCACATGGCGGCTCCCAACCATTTGTAATAGGATCCGATGCCCTCCTCCAAGGAGAACCACAATATGCTCACTGTCTTAGTCAGGGTTTCTATTCCTGCACAAACATCATGACCAAGAAGCAAGTTATGAAGGAAAGGGTTTATTTGACTTACACTTCCACATTGCTGTTCATCACTGAAGGAAGTCAGGACTGGAACTCATGCAGGTCAGGAAAGCAGGAGCTGATGCAGAGGCCATGGAGGGATGTTCTTTACTGGCTTGCTTCCCCCTTGGTTTACTCAGCCTGCTCTCTTATAGAACCCAAGACTACCAGCCGAGAGATGGTCCCACCCACAAGGGGCCTTTCCCCCTTGATCACTAATTGAGAAAATGCCTCACAGCTAGATCTCATGGAGGTACTTCCCCAACTGAAGCTCCTTTCTCTGTGATAACCCCAGCTGTGTCAAGTTGACACAAAACTAGCCAGTACACTCACATACATAAAATAAATAAATGTTTAAAATAAAAAAGAAAGAATAGGTAGGTAGATCTAAGACTTTAAGATAAACTGGCTGAGCATGTTTGCATACTTCTAATCCCAGAATTTGGAGAGGTAGAGGTGCGTCTCTTGAGTTTGAAGCCAGCCCAGTTTACATAGTGAGTTCAGGCCAGCCAGGCTGTTTTGAGACTGTCTCAAAAAAAAAAAAAAACAACAACAACAAAAGCAAATGCTTCAAAGGCCAGTGAAATTGCTCAGCAGGTAAAGGTATTTGCTAACAAACCTGATAGCATAAGTTTAATCTCTGGAATCTACATGGTTGAAGGAGAGAATGGATTCCTGCAAATTATCCTTTGACCTCTGTGTACACTTCAGACATGTGCATACATACTAAATAAACAAGGTAGCTATAGGGACATTACTTAGGTCACTAATCAGAAGAAAGAATTACCAATAGCTGCTACATGCAGATAAAACATATTAGAGTGATCTATGAATATGAATGATTAAACCTATACATCCTGTATCCCTTAGGACAGTGCTAGAATGGGAGTGACGATGGTCTTGTTGCTGAGGCCATCCTCTAAGGAGACTGATTGAAATTGTGATTCTTTTCTATTTGGTATAGGTTCTGCTTCAGAAAACATTGAGAAAGGTAGTGGTGAATAGTTTCCCCCCGAATTAGGCACAGTTGCATATTTTCAGAATATTTCTTGGTTAAGAGAGACTTCTGTGCAGTTTCACATGGGCTGTTAATGAACAGCAGGTTTTTAAAATCCTTTTATTTTCCTTAACAGAAGCCAGAGCTTTGTGCATGCTAGCTAGCTAGGTAAGTAAGTGCTGCCATATGGCTGAGCTGTACTCCAGTGGGAACTTCATTATGTAGCTGATTCTGGAAGTGACTTCTTCATGGTAAAAAAAACATGGTAAACATGGTGCACAGAAAAAATACCCATACAAATAAGATAACATTAAAAAAATAACTCTCCACCTTTTGTTTTAATCTTCCTACTTTCCAGGTGCCAGGAGAGCACTCTGCCACAGTGCACATATGGAAGTCAAAGGATAGCTTTCAGGAGTGTGTTCTTACTTTTCATCTTGAATCAGTAGGATTGTTCTGGTTTCTGCCATTCCAGATCCAGAGAGTACTCCAGGCTAGCTAGTCCTCAAGCTACTGGGTGTCTCTTGTCTGGACTCTAACCACATCCAGCTTCTCATGAGGGTCACAGGGATCCAACTCAGATTGGTAGGCTTGCACAGCCAACACCTTTCCGCACTGGGTAACTTCTCTGGCCCCTCCAACTTCTCTTTTGAGACAGGGTCTCACCAAACCTGTAGCTGACTGATTCTACTAGATTGTCTGGCCAGCAAATCCCTGGAGTCTCCCTGCCTTTGCCTCCCTCCCCTGTGTTGACCTTCCTTCTGGCAGGTTCTTCAGGCCATGCCTGACTTAGACATTAGAGGTTCCAACTCAGGTGTTGATGCTTGTGTCGCTGTCCCTTTAATGGCCATCTCTCTGTCCTAGTTTTCCCTCTTTTTATTGTTCTTTGCTTTGTTCTTACAGTGAAACTTCCTTAGAACAGTGAAACAAAAGAATATTGGGAGCCTGTTTGGAGACTAGTTCAACTTGAATTTTCAAAACTTGCATTAAAATGGAATTTTTTTTTTAAAGATTTATTTTTTATTTATTATATGTAAGTACACTGTAGCTGTCTTCAGACACTCCAGAAGAGGGCGCCAGATCTCGTTACGGATGGTTGTGAGCCACCATGTGGTTGCTGGGATTTGAACTTATCACCTTTGGAAGAGCAGTCGGGTGCTCTTACCCGCTGAGCCATCTCACCAGCCCCCCATTAAAATGGAATTTATCTGCTTCTGGTTTTGGTTTCATTTACTAGAAATAGCACCTTCCTTTGTACTCGGAATCAAATCTAGGACCTTGTACATGCTAGACAAGCTCTCTCCCTCCCTCGCTTTTTCTTGCTGAGACAGGGGCTTATGTGCAGCTCTGGCTGGCTGGCTGGCCTGGAACTTGCTATATACTGGCCTTAAATTTAGAGATCTGCCTGACTCTGCCTTTCTAGGGTTCCACCACCTCCTGACTAGGTGGCACACACCTTTCATCCCAGCCCTGGGGAGGCAGAGGCAGGCAGGTAGATCTCTGAGTTCTTTGACAGCCTGGTTTACAGAGTGAGTTCCAGGGCAGCCAGTGGTACAGAGAAAAGTCCTGTCTCAGTAAACAAACAAAAGTATGTGCTACCATATTTAGTGTTCTCTCCCCCTCCCCCCATCACTATACTCTTGGCTTCTTTTTCTGGTCTTTATTATTGTTTATCAGCCAGGGGAGGAGGATCTCATGATGTGTATAAGTCAAGATGATAACTTTTTGGAGTTGGTTTCCTCCACCATTCACTTTGATTCTAGAAATCAAACCTAAGCCAGGCGTGGTGGCGCACGCCTTTAATCCCAGCACTTGGGAGGCAGAGGCAGGCGGATTTCTGAGTTCTAGGACAGCCAGGGCTACAGAGTGAGTTCCAGGATAGCTAGGGCTACACAGAGAAACCCTGTCTCAAAAAAACCAAAAAAAAAAATCAAATTTAAGGTTTGCACAGTAGACATTGTACCAGTGAGCAGTTAACTAGGCTGGTTTTCATATTTTGCACAGTAGACATTGTACCAATGAGCAGTTAACTAGGCTGGTTTTCATATTTTGCATCCTTTGTAACTTAGTGACCTATGCAGGACGAGAGCCATTAATGAAGAATGTGAGGAAATGTTTCTGTGACAGTTGTAACAAAAGAAGACAGCAATAGAACTTACTTAAGAGTTAAAAAAATAGGTTCAGATTATCTGAAAACCAAACATTCTTAGCAACAGATTGTGGGTGATGGTGCATGTGTCCATGTACACACATGACACAAAGTATATTTAGGATATTGTTGTAGAGTACAGAACGTACAGTGACAGAGCATCCTCACTTACTGAGAATACAGTGAAGGAGTAGTTCCCTATAGGGGAAGGAACTGTTTTTGACACATACCAGCATAGAATAAGATTTCTCTTCAGAATAATTGTGTTTCTCTCTTAAGGTACCCAAGCCCACCAGTGGGTTCTGTCTCAGCACCCAACTTACCTACAGCAGAAGAAAATCTGGAATATGTACGGACTCTGTATGATTTTCCTGGGAATGATGCTGAAGACCTACCCTTTAAAAAGGGTGAGCTTCTAGTGATAATAGAAAAGCCTGAAGAGCAGTGGTGGAGTGCCCGCAACAAGGACGGCCGGGTTGGGATGATTCCTGTCCCTTATGTTGAAAAGCTTGTGAGGTCTTCGCCACATGGAAAGCATGGAAATAGGAATTCTAACAGTTATGGCATCCCAGAACCTGCTCACGCGTATGCTCAACCTCAGACCACAACTCCTCTACCTACAGTTGCCAGTACTCCTGGGGCAGCGATCAACCCTTTGCCATCCACACAGAATGGACCTGTCTTTGCAAAAGCAATCCAGAAGAGAGTACCTTGTGCTTATGACAAGACTGCCTTGGCATTGGAGGTAAACATTTATCAAGACTGGCTTTTGAACGTGGGTTTTCATTTAAGTTAGTCATCCCTTTTAGAGGTGCCTATGTTCTTGAGAACTAGACTGGGGGTTTCACAGGATGTACTTGATATGCCTGTCCTTTCCAAGCCATCCCTTCAGTCCAGGTACTTAGCCTACTCCCTTTCTCCTATGCTCCCAGCAGGGAAAGTGATAATTAGACCCATTACCTATGAGTAAAATTAGCAATCAGAGGTACAGACTACTTGTATAGATCCATATCATTACATTGTAATTAAGGAGTAATACAAATAAAGTGTCTAGGCAAAGAAATGAGTTTACTAACCTTTGCCTGTTACAGATTTTGTAAATCCTGATAGAATAAAGTAGAAAGAACTTGAACATTTTCATTACCAAGTCACTGTCCTTTTGTTTGTTTGTTTGTTTTTCCTTTTTGTTTTTGTTTGTTTATTTGAAACAGGCTTTTCCTCTGTAGTCTCAGCTGTCCTGGAACTTTCTCTGTAGACCAAGCTGGCCTCTAATTCAGAGCTCCTCCTGCCTCTGCCTCCTGAGTGGTAGAAAAGTTTGTACCAGCACTGCCTGGCAATTGTTGTCTTTTAATTAAAGACTTTTGCCAGCATTAGTATTGTTTTTGTGGCCTGCTGAAATAAGACAGTTAGTCCTGAAGATCCGTGTTAATGAGGTTATTGGAGAAGCTATTGTCTCAGAAGTTTCAGGTTTTGTTTTAAGACAGAGTCTTAAATGTACGTGAGGTTGGCCTCCACCATACTATGTAGCTGAAGCTGACCAGCATTCCAGATCCTCCATCTCTCCTAAGTGCTGGGTTACAAGCATGCCACTGCTCTTACAGGAAATAGACAGGCTTAAGGGACGTTTGTCCTTTCACATAAGTGTGAGAGTGTTCATGTATGTGTGTGCATGGGTGAGAAGACAGTTTATTTGCTGTTGCTCATTAAGTGTGAGGGTGTTCATGTATGTGTGTGCATGGGTGTGAAGACAGCTTATGTGCTGTTGCTTGGTCAGTTGTCTTGATTTTTGGAAGGTGTTTTGTATTGTTTTTGAGAAAAAGTCTCTCACTGGTTGGAACCCACCAATTAGGCTGGCCTGGCTGGCCAGTGAGCCCCAGGGATCTGCCTGTGTCTGCCTCCCCGTGCTGGAGTTAAGAGCATTATCATACCCAACTTCTTTATGTAGGTTCTGGAAATCAAACTCAGATCCTCATGCATACAAGGCAAGTGAGCACTTTACCAGCAGAGATATTGTCCTAGCTCTGGCTAATTTGGAATTATGTAGACCAAGCTATTCTCAAATATTGGACAGTCTTCCTGCCTCTGAGCACGATCCCATTTGGCCTAGGAGAAAAGAATGAATAACAGGCAGATCTGAGAAATAAAGTAGGTTGAAAAATGTGTACACACACACACATATATATTTTAAGATGTAAAGTACAACAGGTGATTGCTGAGTATTTGAAAATGGGGAATTGTATGTCACAGACCTTCACTCTTTCAGCTCTGTCCTCTGTAAAATGCAAGTAGCTCAGTTATACCATCTTCAATATATTGTTATGAAACCAAATAACATGCTACTTGTGAAGATGCTTTGCAAATCACAGAGTTCTATGTAAGTATCACTATGACGACAGTTGGATATGCTTGCTTAGTGTTATCACGTTGCATGTGTTAGAGAGACTAAGATAAACTTGGCTATTTTGGTATCACCCAGAGGTGGAAATAGGAGAAAGTTCAGGGAAAGCCCAGGTATCCCACAGGAAACTAAAGGAATGGAATGGACCTGACTGCTTTAAAAACAAAGTAACCCACAGTGCCTGTAGTTGAGGCTGGCCTTCAGTTCCTATGTTTGTTTGTTTGTCTTTGAGACAAGCTCTTTTTTCTAAGATTTGTTTGTTTGTTTGTTTTATGTATATGAGTATACACTAGGAATTGAATTTAGGACTTCTGCTTGCTCGGGTCAACCCCCAGTCCCTGCTTGCTCCAGCCCAAAGATTTATTTATTATTATTATTATTATTATGATGATGATGATGATGATGTACACTCTAGTTGTCTTCTGACACACTAGAAGAGGGCATCAGATCCCATTACGGTTGGTTGTGAGCCACCATGTGGTTGCTGGGATTTGAACTCAGGACCTTCAGAAGATCAGTCAGTGCTCTTAACCACTGAGCCATCTCACCAGCCCAGAGACAGGTTCTAAGTGTAGCCCTGGCTGTCTTGGAACTAGCTCTGTAGATCAGGCTGGCCTTTGACTGCTCCCTTCCCATGATGTAGATCTGCCTGTCTGCCTCTGCTTCCTGATTGCTGGGATTAAAGTCGTTCTTTTTCCTTCTACATTTGCATAAAGATAATACATATAGCCTGTACACAGACAAAAATTAAATATAGGGTTGAAGAGATGGCTCAGCACTTAGAAGCACATAATGGTCTTATAGAGGACTGGAACTAAGTTCTCAGCATCCATGTTGAGCAGCTTATAAAAGTTTGCAATTCCAGCTTCAGTGGGACCCAGTTTCTCTGAGTTCTGTAGGCACCTGTGCTTGTGTACGTGTACACACACACACACACACACACACACACACACACACACACACACACACACGCCATAAGTAAAATAAATGTTTTTTTAGTTGGCTGTATATTTATATGTAACCTTCTACTCACTATCCAGTTACTTTTGGGCCAGAAATAATATCTAAATGAGTTACACTTGAAAATTTGTTTCAGGGGGGCTGGAGAGATGGCTCAGCAGTTAAGGGCACTGACTGCTCTTCTGAAGGTCCTGAGTTCAAATCCCAGCAACCACATGGTGGCTCACAACCATCTGTAATGAGATCTGATTCCCTCTTCGGGTGTGTCTGAAGACAGCTACAGTTTACTTATATATAATAAATAAATAAATCTTAAAAAAAAAAAAAAAGCCACGAGTGGCGGTGCACGCCTTTAATCCCAGCACTCGGAAGGCAGAGGCAGGTGGATTTCTGAGTTCGAGGCCAGCCTGGTCTACAAAGTGAGTTTCAGGACAGCCAGAGCTATAAAGAGAAACCCTGTCTTGGAAAAAAAAAAAAAACCCAAAAATAAATAAACAAACAAACAAATAAAATAAATAAATAAATAAATAAATAAATAAATAAAAGGAAAAAAAGAAAATTTGTTTCAGGGTCAGTGACTATATATCCCTTCTTACAGCAGGGACCACCACTGAGGAGGAATCCAGTTATGTTTAGAGCAGGAAAGAAACAGAGTAAGGACTAGGCAAGGGTTACTCATGCCTGTAATCCCAGCCCTCAAGAGGCTGAGGCAGGAGGGATGGGGGTTTGAAGTCTAATTGGCAGATTAGGCTTCCACCACAGTGAGACAAGTGAGCTCTCATTCTTGCTCCCTTCCCATCTCACACACAGGCTCGCGCACACACACACTTCTTATTTATTTAGAGACAGGATCTCTCTCTTATGTAGTTCTGGTTGTCCTGGACTTGCTATATAGACAAGGCTGAACTCACAGATACCCACCTGCCTATGCTGCACAAGTACTAAGATTAAAGGCATGTGCTACCACACTCAGTTCTCTTTTCTTGATTATTTTAGCATTTTATGTGTATGGGTGTTTTGACTATGTTTCCTTTACATATGTCTGTTCACCATGTAGTTGCAGTGCCCCCTGAGGCTAGAAGATCTTGGATCCCCTGGAACTTAACAGGCAGTTGTGAGGCAACATGCAGGTGCCAGGGGAAAAACAAACAAACAAAAAACCCTGGGTCCTCTGGAAGAAGCAGTCAGTGCTCTTAACTGATGAGCCATCCCTCCATCCTCCAGACACCTCTTTTTTTTTTTTTTTTTTTTTACCCCCTTGTTCCGGTCAACCCTGCTCGCTCCAGCCAGCTCCACTTGCTCCCGGCCGTCCCCGTTCGGCTCCGTGCTCGCTCCGGACAGCCTCACTTGCTCTGGTTGGTCTCTCCGGTCCAAGGATTCATTTCTTATTGTTCTTCATAAGTACGCTGTAGCTGACTTCAGACACACCAGAGCAGGGTGTCAGATCTTGTTACAGGTGGTTGTAAGCCACCATGTGGTTGCTGGGATTTGAACTCATCACCTTCGGAAGAGCAGTCGGGTGCTCTAACCCGCTGAGCCATCTCACCAGCCCCAGACACCTCTCTTGAGTAGTTCACACCTTGCCACTTTTGGATAAACATGGATGCTTTGGCTGTTAATACCTTCCAGTTTGGTTCTGAGTGTGATAGCACATACTTAACAATCCTAGCACTAGAGAGGTAGAGGTAAGATTAGGAGCTGGAGGACAGGCTAGATGATAAGAGACCCTGTTTCAGCCTTTCAAAATACTTGTCTTAAACTAGGACTTAATACATTAGACTGTTGACTGTTGTTACTTGGATAAGAGCTTGCAGGCCCTTGTTTGTTGAACTCTGATTCTGAGTTGTTTGTTTTTCATTTCTAGATAGGATTTTACTATGCATCCCAGGCTGGCCTCAAGCTCCTGCCTCAGCATCCTTGAGTGCTAAGATTATGAGAATACACTAATCATGCCTGGCTTTTTAAAAATATATATTATTTGTTTAATGTATATGAGTACACTGTTACTGTTTTCAGACACACCAGAAGAAAGCATCAGATCCCATCACAGATGGCTGTGAGCCACCATGTGGTCTCTGGGAATTGAACTCCCGACCTCTGGAAGAGCATTCAGAGCTCTTAACTGCTGAGCCATCTCTGCAACCCTAACCCTATACCTGGCTTGATCTTTTATTCTAAGATAGTGTTTTAGAGATGAATGTCTGCTATATGGTGCATTCTTTGGCATGTGCAGAGTAGGGTTGGAGGTGTAGTAGAGGGATGGCCTGGAGTTTTGTGAGTAGGAGAGCCAGATCAATGATGGTTTTAAGATGACATACACACTTGGCCATTACACATCTCCCTAGACTCTCAACTCCCATTTCTCATGCTGCTGACCCAGCTGTCACCAACCTTCATCATCACTTGTTCTGTGTGATGCTTCCCTGCAAGCATATGTTGGTGGAACCTTGAAGGCCTTTGCTGCTCCACTGAGGATATTTCCTATCAAGCTGTGACATAAGAAATAAGCGTTTCTCGGCCTGTCTGATCTTGTTAAAAGCAATTCTCTTGGGACTGTTGCAACTAGGTTATTGGGGAAAGTATTAAAATTAAGTTGAGGAACAGTGGGGAAAGTAGGGCAACATGTGCCAGTAATTGGAGCTTCCTTATTCCCTTAGCTAGTGTCAGGGAGAAGAGCAGCGTTGCTGAGCAGTATTCTCTGAATATTTCAAAGATGTTTGTTTTGTTCTTCCCTGAGAAATAGTCTTTGAGAGTGGGAATGTAGCTTAGCCCTCAGTTTGATTTCCAGCTCTACAGAGTTTAAATACATAGGTTGACTTTTGAAAGAGTCCCTGCAAATAGAGACAATTTTAAGTGTTAGCTGTTTTCTCTGGCTTCTTCTTAAGAAGTGAGTTGTTTTGTGACCCATGTAAGAAGTGGAGATGTGTGTCCTCACTCCTTGAAGACAGTAGCTCTAGCCAGGTCTGTTGGTGCGGAACTGTAATCCTAGTAACTTGAGAGGCTGAAGCAGGAAGATAGGTTAAAGCTAGCCTAAGCGACTCAGTGAGGTCTTATCCCAGAAAGTGAAGCGGGAGCAGGGCGACGAAAGGTTTCCTTCAGGATGGATGGATGGAAGGGAGGAAGGAAGACAGACAGCAGAGCTCTCCCTGGCCTCAGTAGAACTACAAGGGGCTGCTGAGAAAGCCCATCGTATGCCCAGGAAAGTTCCCAGATAGATGAAAGCAATCTAGCCTGCCTGCTCTTTTCATAAGAGCTTATAAGTGCGTTTGTGTACATAAGTTGTAGTACCTCCCAGAGGCCAGAAGAGGGTGTCAGATCCCCTGACCCTGGAGTAACAAGCAATTGCAACCAAAAAGATCTTTAATCAGAAGATAATAGCTGGAGCTGAAGAAATGTGCGGTTGTTACAGAATATTTGTAGTCAAAGTTCCTTATCTGAAAAGTGAAATAGGGAAGAAGGTTGGTTCTATTTTAAATCCTGGCACTTTTTTGTTGTTTGGCTGGTTTTTTGTTTTTGAATTTTTGAGAGAGGGTTTCTCTATGTAGCCTTGGCTGTCCTGGAACTTGATCTTAGCTTCACACTCACCAGCCTCTGCCTTCCTAGTGCTGGGATCAAAGGTGTACTTAAAGGTTGACTTTTATTGGTATAGTTTTGGGCAAATTACTTAAGTTTTCTAAGCAGCCTGGCTCAAAAAAGTGACATTTGCCCATTAGTTATCCATTCATGTAACCAGCTGGTAGTGATGTATGTACCAAGGAGCTAGCTCACAGTGTGAACAGAGGGTCGGCAGATAAGAGTGTGGGGGTAGATGTTGGTCTGGAAAGGTTTCCTGGAGAAGGCAACCCTTGGACTGAGTTTTGAAGGATGAGCTGAGCAAACTGGTAAAGCAGGAAAGACAGAACAGAGTAAGCATGGAGGGCCTGGACACTGCAGCGCAGCCACCAGGGTGACAGAGCAGGTGGGAGAAAGGGCCCATGTGGTGAAAGGCAGCGAGCGGGGGAGCCGGATTATAAAAGAGCCAGCGAGACTAACTTTCTTCTAGGCCTGCTTTAATTTCAGTTTCTCAAAACTGGTTTTAGGGATCGTGCCTCCTTGTTAATTTTAAATTTCACAGAAAATGCTTTATTTCCTTCTAAAGATGCTCTCACTCATTCTAGTATTTGTTTATTTCTAAAAAGAAAAGGAAGAGCCAGGTGTAGTGATGCACATCTACAGACCCAGCACTTGGAAGGAGACAGGGTCAGCAGCAACCCAGGATGGTCCTGGGCTACTTGAATATCTAAATGGAGTGTCAGCCACAGAGCCTGTATAATAGAGGTTAAGAAACATGGTTGAGGAGATAGTAATATGTGTCCTTTGCAGTGGTGAAGGCCTGAGTCTTATCCTTAGAACCCACAAAGGAAGCTGGAGTGGCATCTGTGCCTACAGTTGCAGTGATGGTTAGGGGAGAGGCAGAGACACATGAATCCCTGCAGGGTCACTGCCAGCTAGTCTAGCCCACGAGAGACGCTGGCTCAAATCACAGGTGGAAAATGCCTGAAGAATGGCACCCAGGATTGTCTTCTGACTACACACAAAACAGTTGGTTATTCCTGGTGTTCTACAGGAATTAGTTAGGAGGATACAATGTGCATGGAGAGTATCCCATATCACAAAGCTTCAAGTAATATAAAGTGGCTCAGAATAGACTTTGCAAAATTGAGAAATTAAGTTGTAATGATTCCTTAGAGCTTAGTCCAACATCTCACAGATATTTTGACCTTCTACAATGTCTAACTCCACAGACCCCCCTCAACAAACTAACAGACAAGAACCTGGGACACTGTAGTGAACAAAAGCCTTCAAAAACATGAGGACAGGCACTCAAACAGGGCAGAAACCTGGAGGCAGGAGCTGATGTTTGGACCTATGGAAGAACACTGCTTACTGTCTTACTCCTCAGCTTGCTTTCTTGTAGACCCCAGGACCACCTGCCCATAGCTGGCACCACCCACAATGGGCTGAGCCCTCCCTCATTAATCACTAATTAAGAAAATGTCCAGGCTAGAGAAATGGCTTGGCGGTTAAGAGCACTGACTGCTCTTCCGAAGGTCCTGGGTTCAAATCCCAGCAACCACATGGTGGCTTACAACCATCCGTAATGAGATTTGATGCCCTCTTCTGGTGTGTCAGAAGACAGCTACAGCATACTTACATATTATAATACTAAATAACTCTTTGGGCTGGAGCGAGCAGGGCCAGAGTGAGCAGAGGTCCTGAGTTCAATTCCCAGCAACCACGTGATGGCTTACCACAATCTGTACAGAACAGTCTTGGACGCCTACTCTGCTTGCAAGTATATTGGCCCAGTCTTCAGTCCATCTTTTTTTTATCTTTGTGTCTCAGTTTTAAATTGTTTATTTTTGTTTATGTGTATTTTTGTTTTGCCTGCATGTATGTCTGTGCACAACATCTGAACCTGTTACTGGAAGAGGCCAGAAGGTGTCAGATGTTGAACTGGAGTCACAGATGATTGTGAATTGACATGTGAGCACTGAGACTTGAACCTGGGTCCTTTGGAACAGCAGCCAGTGTTCTGAACCACTGACTGATGTCTCCAGCTCACATATTTTTTATTATTTATTTATTTTTGAGACAGGATCTTATATAGCCCAGTTGGCCTTGAATTCATTGTATAACTGTTGTATAGACCTGAAGTTCTTGATCCTTCTGCCTCTACCTACCAAGTGATGGTTTGCACAAATCCACCACCATTCCAGGTTTGTCATGGTCTTTGAGCTCACTAGCATTCTTAATTCTCTTTACTCCCACTGGAGGTCATACATGATTATATTGGAATTTCTTCTTGGATTCCCTGTGCCACCCCCTTAAAGATTGAGTTATTTAATGTGTATTTGTATGTGAACCATGTATGTGCAGGCATCCTCAGCAGCCAGAAGTGTTAGATCCCCTAAAGGTGGAGTTGCAGGCAGTTGAGAGCTGCAACTCCCAATTATTTGGATTATATCTCATCTTTGAGTCCTTTGAATTAGATTTCTCAAAGCCAATTATGCAAGCTCCTTTCACTGACTGGCTCAGATTCTCAGACTTCTTTTTAGTCAGTTGGTTTTCTTTCATTGGTTAGAATTAAATTCACATTAACAGTGTTTTAGACAGGGTAGTGCTATATAGCCAGGATACTCTCAATTCACTTTGTCCCTCCAGGGTAGTGCTATATAGCCAGGATACTCTCAATTCACTTTGTCCCTCCCTCTTCTCCAGATTTGCCTTGCACTTCTGAGGATCCTCCTGGCTCACAGCAGTGTGCTACCATGTGTAGCTTACAATAACAATTTCTTCTTAACTACTTTTGCTTGCTAAGATGAAGCAGTATGCCAGGCATAATGAGGTTTAGTGTGTTAGAATAATCTCAGTGTTACAAAGGAACACACAAACAAGGCAGAAGCAGCTCAGCCAGGCAGCTCTTTGTATAGAAGACCCAGACCTGGCTAGCAAGCATCTGGGACAGGAAGTTCTCTTGGTTTTTATTTTAATGCAGATGGTGATTATAAAAGAACCACCACAAAGGAGGAGTCAGCCAAGTTCTGGGAGGAGGGGTTTACCACATGGGGGGGTGAGATTAAAAAGTATGCATACAGACTTTGTAAGATCGTGGAAGACTTACTGAATATTGAACCTTGGCGATGCACTCTTTGAAGACAGAAAACCATGCCTCACAGTAGCACTAGTTACAGTGTTCAGTCTCAGAGATAATCATAAATTCCAGTGAGTGAGTAACCAGCAGCTTATGTCCACATTGTATTGGTCCTCTCCACGTGTTCATCAAGAAGCACCTGAATCACCCCAGAAGGCCATACAAGGTCCTTCCACAGCTTCTCAGTATAATAAGGCTGCTTTCCCTCATCTCTGTCCTGTCCCAGCTACTGCAGCTTTTCCCTAAGATTTATTAGTACTCAACAGCTAGTCCTCACATTCTGAAGGACCTCTGCCGGGCTGGTGTGTGAATGTCCAGGGCCCGTGGGACGATCCCTTATTTTTCACAAGGACTGACCAGGCTCTAATTCTTGTTTTTGAAGTAGGCCTTACTGTGTTTTGAGTCCTAGTCAAATAGCTAGCAGTACAGGTGCCTCCGTCTTAGACTTCTGTCTTGAATTTTTTTTTAGGATTTATTTATTTATTATATGTGAGTACACTGTAGCTTCCTCTTTCTTCCCTTCCTTCAGACACATTTTTGTCATTGTGTGTTGGGCTGTGTTCTGTATATGAGGAGAGCAGAGGTCAGCATTAGGCGTTGTCCCTTATGCACTATCCACCTTGTGTTTTGAGACAGGGTTTCTAGGTGACCCTAGAACTCACCAAGTAGGCCCCACCACCTCCATGTACTATGTCTTTTTCATGCATTCTGGAGATGAAATTCAAATCCTTACATTGTCAAACACTTCAACACCTTTTCCCACTGAACTTCTCACCAGCTCTGGATTGTTTTTGTTTGCTGTGGTGGTCTTTTAGTATGAAATGCTTAACAAATTTGTGCAGGGGTCATGCTAATTATCTCTGTATCATTCCAGTTTTATATAAATATACTGTCAGAGCAAGATGGTTTTATTAAGTCTATGCTGGTCTCAAACTTGAGGTCCTCTTAGCCTCCTGTGTTGTCTGTTGGGATTATAAGCACCATACCTGGCTACTTCACCTTTTCCTCCAAAGACAGAGTTTCTCTGTGTAGCCATTGGCTGTCCTGGAACTAGCTCTGTATAGGAGGCTGACTCAAGAGATCTGCCTGCCTCTGCCTCCCAAGGGCTGGGATTAAAGGCGTGCGCCACCAGTCAGCACTTCTCACCCTTTTATTCAGCTTAACACGCACTCAGAGTCAGATGCTTGTGCATGTCCATTTATTAGTAACGCTGGAGGGAGTGGCTGCTCTGTGTTCAGAGGCTGCTTCCTGAGTTTTTGCCCAGCTGACAGGTATCCTGGGTGGTTGGTGGCATCTCGTGTCTTTGTACTACTTGATTTTTGTATAGACAGTGTTTGTGATTTAATGTAAACTGACTTCCTTGTTTGTAGCGATACTAATTTTGTTTTCTTTCCCTCTGCCCTTATAGGTTGGTGACATTGTGAAAGTCACAAGGATGAATATCAATGGCCAATGGGAAGGCGAGGTGAATGGGCGCAAGGGGCTTTTCCCCTTCACACATGTTAAAATCTTTGACCCTCAGAACCCCGATGACAACGAGTGATTGCTGTGCTGTCCCTGCTGCTGCCTCCTTCTGCCTGTCAGTCTCCTTTGAAGTGGGAAGCACTCTGTCACATGCAAGTTACACCGAGCTGCTGGCAGCCAGCTTTCCATACATTGGCAGTCCCTGCACATTCGGAATGCCTCAGCAGCTGCCTCACTCGCTCGGCATTTGTATCATAGTCATGCTGTCAAAGAGTAGCCGGTTTTAGAGTTCTTGTGGATTATGAACTGGAAACACTGGTGGAAGCACACAGTAGAGACTGGAACCCAGAGCGGCTCTTCCTTCCCACCCATCACTGCCTTGTTTGTACTGGAGGCTGACATAGAGAGCGAGCAAGCCTGCTGATGGTCTGCATGGAGATGGTGAGGCTTGGCAAGGTCTCGCTTTGCTGGTCTACAGAACAGTGGCTTTGCCACCAACTGAATTTTCTTTGGACAACAGAGGAAGTAAAACTCAAGACAATTCTGTCCCGAACTCCTCAAGTCTGGCTGGTTTTCATTTTCTTTTGTTTAGTTTTGTTTTTGGAAGACTAATTAATTATAGTTGTGTGTTCTGAACAGATTTTTAAATAGTAGGTTGGAGTTTTGTGATGGTCTAAGGAACAATCCATGTCCCTGAGCTTCCAAACTGAAGCCGCTGTACGTAACTAAAATAGGAAAAGACCCCCTCCAGTAGGGGCCTTTATCTTTTGGTTGCCACAGTACCTTGTTTACCATGTGGCAAACGCTGCGCACAAGCAGCTGTCATGATGTGCCGTGCTGTGTACACCAAGGGGAGTGGGCCTGCTGTCATCGCTGCCTCTGACAGGAGCAGACAGGGTGGGCCTCTTCATTGAGAACGTAGTGAAGTCTGTGGGCTTACTAGATCCATGAGTTAAATTGCACTGCTGTGTTCCACCACAAAGGCCACCCAGCCCTTCCTATACAGACCTAGCTTGTCCAGGCAGCTTGAGAGTGGTGTCTGTTCTGGTTCCACAGCCTCCACAGCCTGAGTAGAACCAGAACACAGTGCTTCTGAGCAAAAGAAGATGCTCACCAACCATGAGCCATTTTTCCTGCATGTCAGTGTCTGCTCCCTCATCCACACGTGGCAAACCAGATCTCTAGATCCTTTCTAGAGTGCACTCTTTTTAGCTGGACCCTGATGAGGACACGCCTCCACACAGAACGAACACAGCAGACCTAGAGATGTAGTAGTCACTAGTGAGCAGCTCTAGCATTTACAGAATATCTTCTGTAACCATGGCCCTGGCTCTGCAGGCCTGAGGCTTTGAGAACTAATGGAACATATTCAGGTGACAAAACCAACAAAACAATTTGTCCACTATATTTATTTCTCTTAAAGACTTTAAATTTTTGTTTATGTTGGGCATGGTGGCCACACCTTTAATCCCAGTACTCAGAAAGGCAAAGGCAAGTGGATCTCTGAGAGTTCAAGGCTATCCTGGTCTATGTAGTGTGTCACAGGACAGGCAGGCCTACATACATACCTTGTATCAGAAGATGGCCCAATCCCCCCCCACCACCAAAAAAAACAAAACAAAACCCTGTATATGGGTGTTTCACTACATGTATGTACGTGCATCAAATGGGTACAGTGCGTAAAGAGGCCAGAAGAGGGTGTTGGTTGGATCCTCGGGAACTGTGGAGTTGCTCTGTGGGTTCTAGGAATTGAATGTGGGTCCTCTGCAAGAGCAGCAAGTGCTCTTAACCACTGAGCCAGTTCTTGAGCCCCATAAGTTTCTCTTTAATCAGTCAGTAGTCCATGAGGCTAAGCGCTATAGTAAAGAATGTCTATGTGACAAAGTAATGGTCATTTGGGGTATGGGGGAGTGTCACGTCTGTGGTAGAGGTTACTTCTTTTTGTCTCTGAAAGCTGCCATTTCTAGCCAGACCTATTGAGTAGACTTAAGTGTTCAGGCCCCAAACTCTGCCTAGAACAAGATTTAAGACTTACCTTCTAGCCAGTTACACAGTTCAGCCCTAGGTCTTTGATGTCTCCACTGGAATACATGCCTTATTCACTGAGGGCACAACACCCAAGGAATACCCTGTCACTGGGGCCTGAACCTCCTGCCTTACACGTGCTGGATAACCGGCTGCCAGTGAGCTTTTGAAATTTGAGATGGGATTTCTATAAATTGCCCATGCTGGCTTCAAGATTTCCATCCCAGCCTCAGCTGAAATTATAAAGGTTTGAGCCACCACACCCAGCTCTTAAGGTCTTTTAAAACTACATTTAACTGAAGGGCTTGGTGCCTTTTGATTATAGCACCTTGCTTAGCACAAACAGCCATTTTTGAGAACAGGGTTTCCCTTTTCCCAAGACTTGACCAGCAAGACTCTAAGGAATACTCCGTGATCAGAATGTCCCATAACCCTGAAGTTTGTTTTATGTAATCAGTTAATTTGGCACATGTAAATGTCTATGCAGCTTCCTCAGAGATCCAGATCTCAAAATAAAGACTCAACTTTCTGAACTCTCAGGATACTTGCGTGCCAACAATAGTAATTCTCTGACTTAGAAGCTCATCGATTTTTAATCATGGAAATCTCTCACACTGATAGAAAGCGGCATCTTCCCTAAGCCCCACTCTTCTGGGAAGACACTTGGCCTCAGGGGAGTACGATGGAGGCTTCCTTTTCTCATCAGTCCTGTGTGGTCCGCTCTGCCATGTTGTAGAAAGTACTAGGATGATAAACCCACTTGCTATGGCTGTTGTATCTGAGAAGGAAACCATTAGGTAGTTAAGGGCATTAAGGGCTAGTTAGTCCTGGATGACAGCCCCGTACCTCCACCTCCACCCCCATGCAGAAGACATGCTTGTCACTTCTGCACTGCATTGATGCCACCTGTTTCGAGGTTGACAGGGTGTGCTGGCTTTGGTCATCCAGACTCAACCCTCTGTGCTCACCGGAAGAGACTCTGTGCCCTCTTTTTGAGTTGCACGATCCTGGCACTGTGCCAGCCTTCCTCTACAGCTGTTTACAGACAAGATGGGCCAAGACCGATGGCCACTGCTCTTGTAACCTTTGCTCAAAAGAATAATGAGCATTTTTTTTAAAAAAGGGATGATGTGTTTTTGTTCCAGGTGTTCATAATTTAATCTTTTAATATTATGTTCATTAACCTCTTTAAATGAGTGAATTCTTGATTGTTTTAACACAGTACCTAAGACTAATGCTTTCTGTGGACTCCTCACTATGGAACCAGAGAACCACATCCCTGGTAACTGCTGTGAGCGTGGACACTGAGCTGCTTGTATATTCTAAAGGAGCAGGAGGACAGTTCTCTGAGACAGGAGGAACAGTGGCCTTGCTTCTAGACGGTCTTCACTGTGTGTTTTAAAATGACATAAAACTCTTTTGACATGTATAACTTAAAGAACATAAGCATCAGGCAATAATATTTTCTGTGTAAGCTTTTAAAATTATTTTTGGGGATCATAGCTTGTTTTATTTTGTGCTATAAAATTAACAGTATTAAATGACTTATATTCTTAGAATACATTGAGTGTCTTTTCTTAACAGATTAGTGCCTTTTTATTTTTGTATTCCATTTTGCGTTACTGGTCCCAGCATCAAAACCCTTGTTTCCATGGCCTGTTTGTACATTGTCTCAATAAAACTTGCACCAGCCGGCGTGGCAGCAGCCTCGGTGTTTCCGTGTCTCCTCAGTCAGCCCCACCAGACTCTCCTAACAGTTCAACTGTGCTGAAGCCCCTGCTACTCCCCAGAGACCCACTCATGCTACTCACTCACTCACTCACTCAAAAATGACAGCTTCCTAACATGGGAGCCTCCTCCAAAAGGAAATAACTGTTGTCTGGGTGCTGTGGGAGCACTTACTCCACTTTCCGAGCAGGAGGTGCACTCGGGGAACCAGTGGGGTGTTTGGTCCTACCACCTGTACCGGAAGGCTCTGCTCTGTTGAGTATTTGCCAAGCATTAACTAACCATGAGGAGCTCAGTGGTCAGGGAGAGCAAGCTGTCCTATCTGATGTCCACTGCCATTCCTAGCTGTGAGCTTTGAGAATCTTTGGGGAGTGAACTTATGTTCCTTAAGCATTCCTTAATGCAAGCGTCACAAACTGCTGGGTGAAGGTGGTGAACACCTTGAGTCAGAGCATTTGGGAGGCAGAGGCAAACAGTAAGTTCTAGGACAACTGAGACTACATAGAAAAACCCTGCCTCAAAACAACCTACTTTGCTGGACTCATGTTTCCCATGTCTAAACCTAATAAGCAAGTTCCATCCTTTCTGTCTACCTGACTTATTTCTCTGCCACCTGCTTATTAGGCAGAGGAATAGAATAGCTCTGGCTACTCTGTCCTACAGAGTGGGAGTGGCTCTGCCTCCCTCTCTCCTCTCTCCTCTTTCCCCAGCTCAGGCTGGCCTCAGACTTCTGGGATTACTTACAGGTTTGTGCCACCAAGCCTGGTTCGTTCGTTCATTCATTCGTTTGTTCGTTCGTTGCTGGGTTAGAACCCAGGACTTTGTTCATGTTAGGCACACACAGTACCACCCTGGCCTCGAGCCTTTTCTTGGCTGAAAAGAGACCACCCTCTGCTTGGAGACTTAAGAGTAAAGAGTAGGAAGCCCTGTGCTGAGGTGCCCTATGACTGGGGAGCATGGGATTCCCCGCTTTTCCAGGCCATAAGCTGACCCAACACTCATTACTTAAGCAACCAAAACATCAGGGTGCTAGGATGTGTCATCTTGCGGGAAGCATCCTTGGGATGAAATTGGGACCTCAAGCTTTAGGTCACAGCATCTTCCAGTATCTTCCTAATTCTCTTGTGACATGAGCTATTCTTGGGTCTGAGGGCCTTTCTGAAGGTAGCTGTCCTAATTAGTCCTTGTGTTTATTGTTTGCTCTATGAAGCTCTTGCCAGTTCTGCCCTGGGAGGCAACAGATACCTGAAGCCTGGTGCCCTGGGCCCCAGTGGTACCATAATGAACTTCATGCTAGGGTTTCTTCCCAAGTAGTCATCTGCTTCGCAATTACTACACTAATAATGTCCTTCCAGTTTCATCTTTGGCACCTCAAACTCAGTAGCTCCTATTCTACTTCCTGTATGCCTGGCTCTGAGTCCGTCTTGTCTTGCCAACAATCCTAGGAAGCTGCAGCAAAGAGATTCCCTAACTGCAGAACTTGGACTCTGTAGACTGGGCTAAGGGTCGAAGTATCTTCCTTCCAATCCCCATATCTCATACACCAGGACAGCCTGTCCGTTCAAGTCCCAGCCCTGTCACTTAGCAGCTATGTGCCCGGGGGGGGGGGGGTCCTAATCTCTCTGAACCTCAATTTCCCCATGCTCTGAATAGTTATGAAGAATAAATGCTATTAGCCCTGCTGGTGTATAGCTGTAGTCAAGAGGCAGTGGAGATGCAAGTTCAAGGCCTGCCTGGACCCAAGAGCCAGTTCAAGGCCTGTCTGTGGGCAATTTAGTGAGACCTTGTTCCAAAATAAAAGTACAAAAACATAACCAGCAGTGGGCGCACACCTTCAGTCCCAGCACTCTGGAGGCAGAGGGAGGCAGATATCTCTCTGAGTTCAGAGCCAGTCTGGTCTACACAGAGAAACTTGTCTCAAAAAACCAACAAAAGAAAAATACAAAAGCAGTTAAGGATATAGATTAGTTTCAGAGCGTTCATCTAGCATGCATGAGACCATGAATCCTAAGAATTTCAAAAATAATTAAAATAATAAATAACAAATAGTAAGCCAGGCTGCATGTGGCAGTGATCCGCTACTCAGGAAGCTGAGGCTGAAAGAGTTCACGTTCTAGGATAGGTAGTCCAATGTTAAGGGTTGAGTGGTTCCCAGCATCCGCGTTGCATGTTAACTCCAGTTTCAGAGGATCCAACGCCGCCTTCAGGCTTCACAGACATTGCATGTACACGCTGCACAAACATACAAATGGGCAAAACACACACACACACACACACACACACACATGAAATAAAATAAAAAATAAACTTCAGATATGGCATGGTGACATACACCTTTAATCCCAGCACTCTGGAGACAGAGGCAGGTGGGTCTCAGTGAGTTCAAGTCCAGCTTGCTCTACATAAGGCTGCAGCTCCCCTGCGCTCCCTGGCTCCACCCCGGGCAGGTGGCTGAGGGGCGGGACAGACGCCTCGGGCTCTAGGCCCGCAGTGTAGCCGCAGCGCCGGCCCCGCCCCCGCCTCCGCCCGCTCCGCCCTGCAGGCCGGCCGCAACCGGGCGCGGATCCCGCCTGCCCACTCGCCCGTCCGCGGCCACCAAGCCAGGTGAGCGTGTGCCTGGCCCTGTCCCGCACGCGCCCCGGGCCAGCTCGCTCGCGGATTTCTACCCTGGTGGCCAAGTGAGGCACTCGGGAGGCTGCAGCGACCCCGGTCCTTGCTGCTGCTCCCCAGCACCCCTTTCAGCTGCCTGGAGCCCTCCCTACCTTGTGCTGGTCCGTTGGTTGGCTGCTGCGTCCAGTGAGGGAGCCGCAAAGAAGCTGGTAAGGGTGCTGGAAAAGGTTTCCGAGCCCGAGGAAACTGCACGTGCCAAGGCGGGGAGAGTGGACAGTAGGTTGGCGTTAGGGCCCCCCACCCCGACAGGTGAATCACAAGCTGGGGCGCTCCGGGGCAGCAGTCTCCAGGGCCCCTGACGCCACTGAGGGCCTAGGATAAGCTGGGGGTTGGGAGTTGGGGGAGGGACGGCCTCTCACTCAACACACACCAGAAGCGAAGAGTGGGACCTGGCATGGAAAAAAGAAGCTTCCTGCTTGCCTGCACCCAGGGGCGTCCCGGAGCCATGCAGAACCCTCTGTGAGGTGGGGGTAACTCAGAACCTGCTTCAGGTTGCTGGAGTTCCTGGGACATGGAGTGTCCCCAACTCCTGATGTGTGTGTGCAGCGGGGCAGTGTGAGAACTTTTCTGGGGAACAAAATGCAGAGGTCTCTCCCCACAGGCCCAAGAAACTTTGTCTTTGAGTTGGAATCACTGGTTCTAAGCTGGCCTAGCACATCATAGGTGGAAGGCATGGTCCCCACCAAATCTCCCGCTAAGCCCGAGGCCCCAAGAATAAACACCCGGAAACGGAGGGACCCCAGATCCAAAAGCCAGTCTAGTTTGTTTTAGGATCTCATCCCCAACAGGTGAGGGCTGAAACCAGACCAGAAGCAGGTGGGCAACGCTGAGACATGGGTGAAACCAGGACCTCCGAAAGGGTTCTCTGGTTCCCAGGAAGGGAGCTAGAGGGGCAGTTAGCAACTGAGTTTTTTTTTTTTTTTCCCTTGAGTTGTCTCCCCTTGCCCTGGTGACACCTCTTGGGTTCCTCCTCACCTGTAAATTGCTGCGGAGGTCAGGAGCTGGCAGAGGTCAGGAGCTAGTGGTGGTGGGCCCTTTCCCACTCTGTCCTCCCTTCTTGGCATCTGGCTTATTCCTGGGGACTGGGCCAACCTAGTGACTCCCAGCACAGTTCAATGCAGGCTTCAGGAAGAATTTCCAGGTGACCCAGAGCTGACTGTTGGGTAGAATTCGGACAGATCATTTGTAAACAGAGTAGTTGAGCCTTCCAAAGTCCACATCTTCTAGAAGGCCCACCTATGGTCACAAGGACACATGGCTGCAGTGATCTGTTTACCAGGTAGTCTTGCTCTCTAGTTTGGAGCCTTAGAGTGACCTGGGGACCTCCCAAGGCCTTGCTTATCTTAGGATTTATTAGGGTGAGGAGTGGGGAAGACCACACAGAGGCCCCTAACTGCTTCCTGACCTTGGTGAGACCTTGGACCCCAGTCGTTCTATCTTTTGTGGGTCATGTCTTCGGCCACATCTCCCTGAGGGGTGGGGAAACTTATGACTGCTGGGCATGGGGCAGAGGCACAGCTGTGTGCTTGGTTTCCCTCTTCCCCCCAACCCCATCAGTCCTGGGCTGGCTGCCCGCTCTTTTCCCCACAGAGCTGGGTTTCCCTGGGGACCAGTGGCTTGGCCTAGCCCCACACTCACAGCCCCCTCCTGGCCACAACTCATGCTAGAAGGCAGGCTGGACCCTCCTGGACACTGGCCCTCCGTTCCCTGCTGACCAAGGCCCAGTAGTCTCTCTCCATTGCTGGGCTAGAAGCAAGGAGCAGTGACTCCCACAGAAAGAGGTAGGTGACTAGAGGTTGCTAGTCAGGGTAGTGGCTAAGCCTGGGCTGGGACCCTTGTCACTCTCAGTGGAAGAAGAAGGATTCTGGGGACTCTGGTTGTCAGGGTTTTCTGTAGTCTTGGTGGTCTTCTCTAGGGAAATGGAGAGTCCCAGAGTCCCCAGACTTGTGGGGTTAGAAAGGGGAAATCTGGGCCTAGGTCTGTGCAGTCACAGGCTTATGGGCAGTGGCAGACATTAGAGCACAGAGGGTCTCTAACAAAGGATGCGTTAAGGGAGTCTGTCTGAGGTTCCTATGCCTGGAAGCCTCAAAGGGAGATAGATGCTATCAAGAGTATCCTACAAACAAGTTCTGAGCCCCTCATGTAAGACTCTTCCAGGACCCCTCAAATATGCCTCTGACTCTATCCAGACCTGCATCAGTTCTAGGACCCAATGTCCCATCTCCCCTGCAGGTCCTAAAGCTTTCTAGCTGGCATGGCAGTTCCAGCATCTCTGAGGGCCACAGGGGGTCCAGTCCTGCAGGGCACATCCTAGACCTTGGACAGCTGGACAGCCTGCCATCGTGCTCCCACCAGCCAGGCCAGATCCCAGGCCACCGTTCACCATGGGCGGCTGCTTCTCCAAACCCAAGCCAGGTACCTCCCCTTCTCTGACAGTCTCTCCCTCCCTCCGCACTTCACCAACCTCCAAAGTAGGTCAGGCTAGGCAGGAGCCCAGAATGCTAATGCACTGCAGGCAAGAAGGGTACCAGCCTAGGAAGGCTCTCTAGGACTCCTCTCCTGCAGCATCCCCCCTCTTTATTTGGGACTTTGGGTGTTAGTGGTGGGGGACAACAGCTGATCTTTCTTAGAAAGTTGAGTCTAGAAGGTTCTTCCTATGCAGCGCAGGGCTAGGGGCTACTTCTCCATTCTGGAGAAGAGAGGCTTTGGGGATGTTCTTAGCCACAGTGTAACCTCTTTGAGTCTCAGTTTCCTTCTCTATAGAATAGAGCTGGACACTGCCCTCTTAGGGTGACTTTCAGGGTATCCTGGGCAGGTCCCTACTCTTCTCATCCTGTGACATATCAGACATCATCTTGGCTTCTCTGGACCTCATCTCCTGTTTTTACATTTGTTTGTTTGTTTGTTTGTTTGTTTGTTTGCTTGTTTTTTGAGACAGGGTCTCACTGTGTAGACCAGGCTGGTCTCATACACACAGAGATCCTCCTGCCTGTGCCTTGCAAGTGCTAGGATCAAAGGCATGCACCACCCTTCTGTCTTCTCCATTTTATAAATCTTGGACCTACCTAGCCTTAGAAACTCCAGCCAGGGGTAGAATCATTCCAAGGTACTGCAGTACTTAGGATCTGCCCTGCAATGGGACTCCTGTCTTTGGGTTTCTCCCTCAGTCTACACATTCCTTCTACCCTAGTCATAACATCCAGGAAGCAGGACCTGTAGCCATGACAGGGATTCAGAAACTGAGGACTTCAGAGCCCAGTGAGTGTTCCACCCACCCAGCTTGCCCTGGCTGGCTCACTCTGCCTGCTTGCTCGGCTCTCCTTACCTGATACCCATCAGCTCGGTTACCTTGGGACCCATAAGACTTTTCTTCCTTTCTTGGGTCTGAGGTAGGACTTGGGGGAGAAAGCGGAGCTGTGACCCACCCGCTGGCAGTATTGGTGGGGATTGCCAATCCTTGCCTGAGTTTGTGCCAGATCCTACAGTGTCTGCCATAGGTGCCCACTGTCTTTGTCTCAGTCTCTTCATAGAGTGGACAGGGGTGTGCCTGCAAGATTCCATGGGCATCCCATACTGGGCACCTGTGGGACTGCTTAGTTGGCAGGACACAGTGGGGACAAGATGCCATTCACAGTCTCAACGAGCTGGCCTAACCAGGGACCCCTGACTCAGCACTTCAGATCTGGAGCTAGCCATTATTCCCCCTACCTGAATCTTGTCTGTTTGTTTGCTTTTGTAATTTTCTTTTTTTTTAATGATAAGATTTCATCTAGCCCAGGCTGGCCTGAAACTCATTATGGGGTTGAAGATGGTCTTGAACTTCCCACTCTCCTATCCCCCCCTCATCGGTTCTGGAACTCTAGGAGTGTGCGATTATAATTACTTTTACTTAGTACTGGGGATAGAACCCAAAGCTTTGGGAATGCCAGGCAAACATTCTTCCACTTATGATGTTTGTTTGTTTGTTTTTTAATTTTTTAAAGACTTATTTATTTTATGTATGTGAATAGATTGTTGCTCTCCTCAGACATATCAGAAGAGGGCATCAGATCCCGTTACAGATGGTTGTGAGCCACCATGTGGTTGCTGGGATTTGAACTCAGGACCTCTAGAAGAGCAGTCAGTGCTCTTAACCACTGAGGCATCTGTCCAGCCCCGGTTTTTTGTTGTTGTTGTTGTTGTTGTTGTTGTTGTTTGTTTTTTCGAGACAGGGTTTCTCTGTCTAGCCCTGGCTGTCCTGGAACTCACTTTGTAGACCAGGCTGGCCTCGAACTCAGAAATCCGCCTGCCTCTGCCTCCCGAGTGCTGGGATCAAAAGCGTGCGCCACCACGCCCGGCTCCCAGCCCCGTTTTTTAAATTTTTATTTTTATCATTTAAAGTGTGTGTGTGTGTATGTGTGTGTGTGTGCGCGCGCGCGTGCGCGCGCATGCGCGCGCAAGTGTGTGAATGTGTGTCAATGCAGGTTCGTGCAGAGGTCAGAAGAAACAGATGTCCTTGGACTAGGGTTATGGACTGTTTTGAGCCACCCGGGTGCTGGAACTCAAACTCAGGTTCTCTGGAAGAACAGTATGTGCTCCAGCACTGGTTTTGTTTGTTTGTGTGTTTGCTTGCTTGCTTGCTTGCTTGTTTTTTAATTTTTATTTTATAAAATGAGCATTTTTGCCTTCGTGTATATAAATGCATAGCATGTGTGCAATGCCTGTAGAAGCCAGAAGAATTCATCTGACCTCCTGAACCTGGAGTTACACATGGTTAATTGTGAGCCATGGTGTGGGTGCTGGGAATCAAGCTGGGTTCTTGGCAAAAGCAACAAATACCCTTGACCTCTGAGCTGTCCTCACCCCTTCCTTCCCTTTCATTAAAAGACAGAGTTTACTATGTAGCCCTAAATGACCTAGAACTCACTACATAGACCAGGCTGATCTTGATTGTACTGTGAGCCTCCCATGTGCTGGGATTACAGACCTGAGCCAGCATACCCATTTTATGTTTTTAAAACTTTGTGTTTTAAGGGATGAGAAGTTTATTTTGGCTTACAATTTGAGGGTCACATTCTATCATGGTGAAGGCCTGGCTGCAGACGGCTTTGTGGTGGAGAGAACATTCAACAGCTCTCTTTCTCTTTCTCCAGGAACTTACTGTTCTCCTCTGGGCTGGTCTCAAAGTGGCTGGCTATTCTTACTGCCCAGAGACAACGTTCAAACTTGGGCTCTTTAACCTCTTGGTGGTGTGGCCAGGGGCTGATGACCTCACTCCGGTCCTCCATGTCCTCCTGTAGAGTACAGGGTGGCTAGCCTGACTGACCCTGGCATGAAGGAGCACTTGTAGCTGTGATTGTTTTCTTCCTTTCTGAGGTGGATTCTGGGTTGCAGCCCCAGGCTCAGGCTCTAGTGGGGGGGCTTGGCTCAGGGAGCTTCAGGATGTAGGAATGAGATTGAGGCATGAACTGAGCAGTGGTCAGCAGGGCCCATGAAGAGACCAGAGCAAATGGAAGACCTTTGTGTAAATTCTCCCCTATCTCTGCTACTCTTTGTGGCTGTGTCTTAGTGATTGCAGCATTTGCCTCCTGAGTCCGTTCCCCCCCCCCCCCCCCCCCCCGTCTTTTCTTGAAACAGGGCTTCACTGTACAGTTCTGGTTGGCCTGGAACTTGCTTTGAGACCATGCTGACTTTGAAGTCACAGACCTTCCTGCTTCTGTCACCCAAGTGCTGGGATTAAAGTCATGCACTGTCATTCCTGACAGTTCTATTTTCTTCCTAAGACTTTCAGCCAGTTGCTTTCCTGTGTCAGAACTGGTAGAAGTGGCTGAGGAGATGGCTCAGTAAATAAGGTACCCACCACATAAACAACAGGATCTGGGTTCGGATACCCAGAACCCACATGAAAGCCAGGTGTGGTGGTATGCACCTGTAACCCTAGTTTTGGGGGAGGCAAGAGACAAGTAGTGTAGCCAAGTAGCCAGTCATGAGGTCTGGAGTCAGTGGGAGATTTCCTGTCTCAAAAAAAAAAGTGGAGCACTCGGGAGGCAGAGGCAGGCGGATTTCTGAGTTCGAGGCCAGCCTGGTCTACAAAGTGAGTTCCAGGACATCCAGGGCTATACAGAGAAACCCTGTCTCGAAAAAACCAAAAAAAAAAAAAAAAAAGTGGGGGGGGTGGAGGGATAAAAATTTCTGACACCAACTGCTGACCTTCATATGTACTCACAGATATATGTGTGTACACCTCTCTAAAACATGCGCATGCGCACACACGCACATACTCCTACCCCCATTTTAAATGCCCAGCTACACACTATTAAAAACAAAAACAAAAAGCTAAAGGGAAGTACAATTCTCTTGATCTGGCCGTCTGTCTGCCTTTTATTGGGCTTTTGCTCTTTATCAAGTCTTCCAGTAAGTTCAGAGCTAGCTGATAAATCTCTCTTACCAGGGCTAGGATATGTCGCTCAGTAGTTAGAATGACCACTGAAGATGGCAGAGACCCTGTGTTTAATCCCTAGCACCAAAACCAAACCACACACCTCCCCCCCCACACACACACACACACACATACATACAAAATCCTAAACCGCTATTGTAGTTTCCAAAATAGAGCTTTTGCCCGGTTATATGTACAATCAGTGCACGGGCTCTTCGCCCTTCCCTACCCACTTTTTGAGGCAGGGTCTCACATGTTATAACTCAGGCTGGCCTGGAATTCACAATGAAGCCCAGGCTATCCCTGAGCTCCAGGCTATACCTTAGCCTCCCGAGTGCTACACTTACAGGGCTCAGACACTACTCCTGACAGTTTGTTCCTCACCCTTGATGCTGGGGATGGAACCCAGGACCTTGCCATGCTAAGTGTGACCCCATCAGTTGTCTCTACCATAGCCTATTCTCATATTGTGCCTAAGGTGTCTTGAGGCCCAAAAGGTAATGACAGTGACTAGGCGGTTGATAGGATCATGGAACTGGGTTGAGCTGGCTCTGTGGGTAAGCCGGGTCCTCCTCCTAGCCGTCCCTTCTGCTCCTGACTTAATGACTGCCCAGGAGAACATCAGTGAGCTTGCCTTGGAGCCTTCTGGAAGCATGCAGAGCATAACAGCCTGACTTGGAGGCTCCCTGGCATCTTGCCAGGCTGTTCCTGTGGACTCCCACAGCTCTCACCACTGAGAGCAGCTGAGCCTGGCATGTTTTTCTTCTTAATTCTTCCAAAAACATTCTAACACCATTACATAAAGTGTGTTAGTTAGAGTCCCTGCCCCCCACAGGACAGCCTCCATAGCGTGGCTGCATGCTCTTGTGTCCTCTTCACCAGGACCAGTTAATGAGCCACCCTTTGCCTTTCTCCCCTGCAGTAGCTAGGCTCGAGGAGAAGGCTGGGATGCCGGCCTGTGGAGGGGAACTTGGCCCAGCAAGCAAGGATCAAGAACCATGGAAACTATACCTGAGCTAGTGGGCTCACACTGTCGGGAGGGAGGATGGGGGTCAGGGCAGCAACTCAGCAGCCAGGTTAATACTTGTGTCCTTTATTTCTGGGGTGTCAGGTCTGGGGTGAAGGGGTTCAGAGGTAAAAGCAGGAGAGAGGCTTTGATGCCTGGGGGGCATGGAGAGAGAGCCACCTGCTCCCAGGATAGCCCATGCTGTGCCAGAGCCTAGCTTCCTCCTTGGCCTCCTCCCTACTGTAGCAGCCCAGGAGACGGGATTACAGCTGCTCAAAATTCTGTTTATTGTTCCCTTCTAATTAAAAAAAAAAAAAAAGAAAGAAAGAACAAACGAAACCAGGCACATCATGGGGATTTGGGAAAATGCAGAAAAGTTCAAAGAAGGAAATGTCGGTCGGTCGCTAGCTGCCTACTCCTGCTATCCTGGAGTAGCCCCACGGACACTGTGCAACCTCTGTCTGGGAGCCATGGGTCTGCTCTTCTGTGCTGCACATAAGTATGTTCCCTTAGTGGTTTCACTGCCAGGGCTGCAGACCCTGTGCACAGAGATGACAACCACATGGAGTTTGGTAAATGCTAAAGGACCTCCAACTGATTGTCGTAGCTATATTAAGAAGCTGAAAGCTGGGGCTCGCAAGATGGCTCAGCAGGTAAGAGCACTGACTGCTCTTCGGAAGGTCCTGAGTTCAAATCTCAGCAACCACATGGTGGCTCACAACCATCCTTAGTGAGATCTGATGCCCTCTTCTAGTGTGTCTGAAGTTAGCTACAGTGTACTTACATATAATAATAAATAAATCTTAAAAAAAAAAAAGCTGAAAGCTGAGAGGTGGTAGTGTTTGCTTTTAATCCTAGCACTGAGAGGGAGATACAGGCTGACCTCCTAAGTTCAAGGCCAGCCTGCAGTACCAAAAAACGAGCTGGAGGACAGCCAAGGGCTACACAGAGAAACCTTGTTTCAATAAACCAATAGATAGATAAATAGATAAAATAAAAAGAAGTTGTTGAAATTAGGGGCTCTTCTAGAGGAACCAGGCTTGATCCCCAGTACCCGCATAGCAGCTCATAACTGTTTATAACTCCATGCCTAGGAAATATAATGTCCTCTTTTGGTCTCCATGGGCACCAGGCACACGCATGGTACCCAGATATGCATGCAGGCAAAACATCTATATACATAAAGTAATTTTTAAATATTTATATATAAAGGGCTGGAGAGATGACCCAGCAGTTAAGAGCACTGGCTGCTCTTCCAGAGGTCCTGAATTCACATAGTGGGTCAGAACTATCTATAACTGTAGTCCCATGGGATCTAATGCCCCCTTCTGGTGTACAGATATACATATAGACAAAATATGCACATGCATAAATAAGTGATTATGTTTTAATAACTGTATAGATAAAGAGTTGAAATTTTGTCATGTACTTTGCCTTCCTTTTTGTGGTATTGGGACGTTGATCCCAGTGTCACCCATGCCAGGCCATTCTGCCCCTGAGACTGCCCCAGCCTGAGTACATTTTTTCCCTCAGGTTGGCTGCAAACTCTTATGTACCTGAGGAGGACCTTAAATTCCTGGTCCTCCCGCCTTGCCTCCTAAGTCGGGATCACAGGTGTGCACTACTATGCCTTGGTTTTTGTTTTTTGTTTTTTCTTTTTTGTTTTTGGTTTTTGGTTTTTCGAGACAGGGTTTCTCTGTGTAGCCCTGGCTGTCCTAGAACTCACTTTGTAGACCAGGCTGGCCTCGAACTCAGAAATCCGCCTGCCTCTGCCTCCCTAGTGCTGGGATTAAAGGCGTGCGCCACCACGCCCAGCTTCCTTGTGTTTTTTTTGTTTTGTTTTTGTTTTTGTTTTTGTTTTTAAACTTGATTTGTTTGCTGTTATTGCTGTTGTTGCCATCCAGAGGAGATGAGCTAAAGCCTGTGCAAGCCTCAAGCACTGGACCACTGAGCAACAGAGAGTCGGGTTTTTTAATTTTTAAATTTTGAACAACAACAACAACAACCTATTGAAGCTGGAATGCCAATGATCCAAGCAGTCCCTGCCCGGGATCATACGGCTTGGGAAGCAAAGCAGGAGGATCAAGAGGTCAAAGATGTCATCAGCTGTAGAATGAATTTGAAGCTATAATAGTCCAACTACATGAGACTGCTTAAAAACAAAACCCTCACACAACAAACAACATTTAAAGCTAATGGGAAAGTTGCAAGGACAGTGATTCTTGCCCCCAGCCCTACCCCTTCCTGGTTTTTGATGTAGGGTCTCAGTTTGTATTCTGGGTTGGTCTAGAACTCATGGGCGTCCTGCTCAGCCTCTGGAGTACTGAGATTATAGGTGTGAGCCACTGGCCCAATAGAACAGTGAACACTCTTCCATTGCCCAGATTCACTGGCTGGGGACTGAGCTGTAAATGTGTCTCCAGGCAGGGACATCACCTGCGTCTCTCATTAGATAGATAGATGAGTTGGGCATGGGGTTCTTTCCTCCAGACTGGCTCCAGGTGAAAAGCTGTGTTCTGTGACTCCCTTACTGATTTTAATCACTGGAAAAAATAGAAGTTTCAGGTCTGGCTGTAGTTTGGTAGTGGAGTACTAGCCTGACCTGAGGGAGGGAGGCCCTGGGTTCTTCAAGAAGAAGAAAATACACACGAAAGTGAATTGAAATCAAGCACCTGTGGCTGGCCTCTGCTTGGCCTGTGGGGTGGGAATAGGGCTGGTTCAGCTAAGGCTCATGGCTGCTCTGTCCACAGTGGAGCTCAAGATTGAAGTGGTGCTGCCAGAGAAAGAGCGGGGCAAGGAGGAGCTTTCGGCCAGCGGAAAGGGCAGCCCCCGGGGTTACCAGGGCAACGGCACAGCACGCCACTTCCATGCCGAGGAGCGGCTGCCCACCCCACAACCCTATCCCAGCCCTCAGGACTGTGTGGAGGCTACTGTCTGCCATGTCAAGGACCTCGAGAATGGCCAGTGGGTGCTGGGCTGCAAGGGTGGTGGTAGGACCTGAGGTGGGGGCATGGGAGAGGCCAGCCATGAGGGGTTGGGCAGAGGCAGTGGTATGGAATGGGCTGGAGCTCTGGCCTCCTTGGTGCTAAGCTTTGTGCTTCAGCTGCTCTGGGCTTCCCAAATATTGGACCCTGGGAGGAGATGCTTACAGGAGGACATGACTAGCTTCTGGCTTGATCTCTGAGCACAGCCCCTCCCCAGGATGCGGGAAGTGGAGCTGGGCTGGGGAAAGGTGTTGCTGGTGAAGGACAATGGGGAATTCCATGCCCTGGGCCATAAGTGTCCTCACTATGGAGCGCCCCTGGTGAAAGGTAAGACAGTGCGAGGTATACATGGGAGGTAGGATACGCCATCCATACCTATACAGGGATTCCAGAAAGCCCCGGGGCCTTCAGCCATTTGTGAGAGCTCCTGGGTTGGGGAGAGGTCCAGCAGGGTCCAGTAGCAGAAGCCCTAGAGTGCAGTCTCTGGGCATGGCGCTAGACTGGCACTCATTTGTCTTTCCTAGGTGTACTGTCCCGGGGACGTGTGCGCTGCCCCTGGCATGGTGCCTGCTTCAACATTAGTACTGGGGACCTAGAGGACTTCCCAGGCCTGGACAGTCTGCATAAGTTCCAGGTAGGGCTGGGAAAGTGACATGGTGGGAGCCTGCGTTGTGGAGTCAGAGACTGAAACATCTCAAAGTTTGGTGCTGATGCTGCCCTCGCAGGTGAAGATTGAGAAGGAGAAGGTGACCATTCGGGCAAGCAAGCAGGTACCAGGTTTAAGAGGAAGGGTTTTGAACAGGCTGGGAGGGTATCTTGGCTGGAGAAGAGCTTGAAGCAAAGCCCTATGATGCAAGGGAGCCTGGCGTGGGAGGGGAAGGAGGAGTTGTAGGGTGGAGATGAGGCTGGGCTGGAGCCTCAGGATCCCAGCTCCGTGCTGCGCTTCCCCACTCTCAGGCCCTGCAGCTGCAGCGGAGGACAAAGGTGATGGCCAAGTGTATCTCCCCAAGTGCTGGCCACAGCAGTAGCACCAACGTGCTCATAGTGGGTGCAGGTTGGTGTTGGGCTACTGAAGGAAAGGGGGAAGCTTGGAAGGTGGGAGAGGCCTCGGCCTTGGTCTATGGTCCTGTCACTCAGGTGCTGCTGGCCTAGTGTGTGCAGAAACACTGAGGCAGGAGGGCTTCTCAGACCGGATTGTCCTTTGCACACTGGATCGACATCTGCCCTATGACCGGGCCAAGCTCAGCAAGGTAGGGATGGAACGATGTACCCTGTCCCCAGATCTGTCACATACACATGGAGCCTTGCCTGGCACACACTGGAGGTCTAGCTGACTATTCTCTGCAGTCTCCCAAGCCTGTCTATGGTGCTTATAAGAGATCTGGGTTTGTTGAGTTCTATCTTAAAGCCCCAGTGTGATGCAGTGTCTTCACCCTCCTTGGGGTCTGCATCCTCTACAGTACAATGAAATGTCAGGAATGTAATACATACACCTTAAATCTTAGCACTTGGGAGGTAGAGGCAGGTAGATCTCTGTGAGTTTGGTATACATAGCTAGTTCCAGGCCAGCCAGAGCTACAAACAGAGACCCTTTTTCAATCAATCAATCAATCAATCAATCAATCAATCAATAAAATAGCCACCATCACACCATCTGACCCTGACTCATGACCATGTTCCTCAGTCCCTGGATGCCCAACCTGAACAGCTGGCCCTGAGGCCCAAGGAATTCTTCCGGGCCTATGGCATTGAGATGCTCACAGAGGCTCAGGTATGAGGAAAGCAGGGATTGGGGCAGTCAGTGAAAATGTTTAAGAAAACAAGAGGCCATGGGTACCCCTGGAGGTGTGATGGATGCTTGGCCCTCTCTGTTCAGGCCTGGAACCCAGCACTGAGCCTTCTTCCTGGCAGAGGGATGGGGGACGGTCTGATCCCAGCTAAGACAAGGGAGCTTTGTGGGACTTGAAAGTACATAAAGACAACTTTGAAGGGTTGGGACTACCCTGAAGCTGCACCTTAGAAGTCTAAGTTCGGGTTCTGGGGGTCTTGTGGAACTCTAAAGTAAGCCACAAGGCCCAAGCCTGTGCAGAGAACTCTTGCTGCCCTCTGGGGTTTGCAGGTAGTCACAGTGGACGTGAGAAATAAGAAGGTTGTGTTCAAGGATGGCTTCAAGCTAGAGTACAGCAAGCTGCTGCTGGCACCAGGAAGTAGGTAGGTAAATGTCTTCTGCCAGACACTAGGCAGCTGGACATCAGCCAGGGTGGGAGATCCCCACTGATCCCACCGAATCTTAGCCCTAAGACCCTGACCTGCAAAGGGAAAGATGTAGAGAATGTGTTCACCATCCGCACGCCCGAGGATGCCAACCGCGTGCTGCGGCTCGCCCGGGGCCGCAATGCTGTTGTTGTGGGAGCAGGTTTTCTGGGTGAGTAGCTGCAAGGGAGGTGAGTAGTGGTTAGCTACCATAGCCAGTCCTAGGGCGTGAGTAGAGTGCCAGCCTTGCCACTCCCTGCCCACCACCCAGGGATGGAGGTCGCTGCTTATCTGACTGAGAAAGCCCACTCAGTATCTGTGGTAGAGCTGGAGGAGACACCCTTCCGGAGGTTCCTGGGGGAACGTGTTGGTCGTGCACTTATGAAGGTGAGTCTGTTTCGATGCTTGGCCTCTAGATGCCTTGGTTGACTTGCCTGGCCCCAGGCCAGCGTCTCACCCACTATCCATGTTCCTCCTTGCTTGTACAGATGTTTGAAAACAACCGGGTGAAGTTCTATATGCAGACAGAGGTGTCAGAGCTGCGGGCTCAAGAGGGCAAGGTAGGCTTTTCTCTGCTGCTGCCGCTGCTGCTGCCGCTGCCGCTGCTGCTGCTGCTGCTGCTGCTGCCGCTGTGGTCTGTGTCTCTCCCTGTGCTCAGGAACTGTGCCCACTCACTCACCCATTCCCTCCCCGCAGCTGCAGGAGGTGGTGCTGAAGAGCAGCAAAGTTCTTCGGGCGGATGTCTGCGTGTTAGGCATTGGTGAGTAGGGAGACGAGCAAGTACTAGCGAACAGAACTGTTACTTGAGCCTCAGTTTCCACATTTGTAAAATGGGACTCTAGTGGTATCCACTTCACTGGACCATTGTATACTGGGCTTAGTCTAGCCCTCTCATGGAGCGGGTGACTGCTTTCTATGATACCAGCTGATACATAGGGCACAGACAAGTTTCTGATTGGTTCCTATGCCAACCGACATAATAGTTTGGGGAGGAGCCAAGCTGGAAGGTGGCAACACAGGGTTGGAGAAGCATGGCTTTGGATCCCTATCAGGAGAGTTCTATAGTACTTACTGGGGAGACAGTTCCTGAGGCTAAATGAGGAGCACAGAGCCTACAGATGGGCTTTCAGAGGGCAGGATGCAGGAAGTTCCCAGGTGGGCATCCTATGGGTGATTAATCTGGAGCTGGCAGATACAGCAGGAATGGAGAGATGAGACAGGAGAATGGCGGGACCAGGGTGTGGATGCATGGCTTCTGTCCTGTTAGGTGCGGTGCCTGCCACAGGCTTCCTGAGGCAGAGTGGCATTGGTCTGGATTCCCGAGGTTTCATCCCAGTCAACAAGGTGGGGCTGGATGAAGTGGGTAGGATGCGGGGTGGAGCATGGCTGGATGACCATGTCAGCTCCCCTGTACCACCCACAGATCCCTGGCCCTCTCCCCACAGATGATGCAGACCAGCGTCCCAGGAGTGTTCGCTGCAGGTGATGCTGTCACCTTTCCTCTTGCTTGGAGGAACAATCGGAAAGTGAACATCCCACACTGGCAGATGGCTCACGCCCAGGGTATGGCCAGCCCCGAGGCAAGTTAAGGGCTGGAAGGCTAGTCCAGGGTCTCAGCCACCTTCAGGTCCATTCCCTAGTTGTTGATCTGGGGTCTTAAGTTCAAGGGTCGGTGGTTCAGCGAGTCTTATCCAGTGATTAGTCGGTGTACAGAGCGCCCTCTCTCCTGAGACCCTCTGCATACTTAGCTGGACAAAACCCTCTCCAGCCCAACTAACTGCCTTTTTGCTACCCTCCCCTTTTTTGTTCTCACGGTTATGTATTTGGTAGAATTGCTGCTTGGCCAGCAATCACCTCTGAGAGGGAGGAAGGATTTATTTAGTAGGTTAGCTTCTTACTCGGGGCTTTGTCTTTCTTGCACCACTAAACTACCTCTGTGACTCGGTTGGGTTATTGTGGTTTTTGTGGAATTACCTCCCCTGACATTTTTTTGGTAGCCACCAGGTCTCCTGAGCTTCATGGACTATGGACTTTGCTCTCAATCACTAAGATGCAGGCATCAGTGGGTTAACCACCTCAAGACCTTATAAAGGACCTCCACATCTCTAGTCTTGGACAGGGATTTCTCCCATGTCTTATCTTCCCTTTCTTCTTCCTTCACCATTATCTAAAAGGCTGATGGTAGTGGTATCTCCCAATTCTAGTATCTGTTTAAATTCAAGCTTTAAAGTTGCTACTAGAGAATAAGGATCCAAAGGTACTCCTTAGCCAAATATAATTAGGACTTAGGGCTCTCTGGAGAGTCTTAGATGTATTCAATTGTAGATTCAGATGGAGCTTTAGAAGAAGTGGGAAGCCGCCTGTGCTAACTCTGTGGGCCCTACACATGCCCGTCATCTCTCCTGTTGGCCTTTGTGCCCCATTGTCTTCCCTCTTTACACCTGTTATATCTGATCAGTTGCCTGTGTACACAATTGTGAAGTAGCTCACAACCCCAGTAGATCTTTCAGATGTACGACACATCATTCAAAGAGGAGTAATGTAAGTGGATCTCTGGGGCCAAGCATTCCCCTCTGTACCTGCTAACTGCTATGGGCTGAACATGATTCTTTTTTTTAGGAGGCCTAGGCAAAAAATCATAGAGTAGGCTGAGGGCAGGCAGCCAGGGTGGTGAAGGAAGGATTGAGTTCTCACCGCCCTGGATTTTTCAGGGCGGGTAGCAGCTCAGAACATGCTGGCACAGGAGGCTGAGATCAACACAGTACCCTATCTATGGACTGCCATGTTCGGCAAAAGCCTTCGCTATGCTGGTAACTAAAAGCTTGTCTCCCGGGGATGGGGTCCTGAAGGCACTTCAGGATTAAGTGTGGGGGTTGGGTCTAGTAAGAACTAAGAACTGGCAAATAAGAACTGGCTTGGCTCAGGTGCATACTGCAATCCCAGCAGTCCAGAGACTAAAATGGGAAGATCAGGAATTGGAGACCAATTTGAGTCTTAGATGGTGGAGCTAGGAACTGCTTAGGAGTAGAGGGTTGAGGAGATGGCCCAGTAGGTAAGGGTTCTTGCTGCCACGCTGACGATCTGAGTTCAATTCTTAGAACCCACTTAGTGGAAGGTGAAAAAATCACCTCTTGCAAATTGTCCTTTAATCTCCATACATGTATGTGTGCATACACATGAAATAAATAAATGTCATTTAAAAAAAGCCGGAGTAGAGCCGGGCATGATGGCGCATGCCTTTCATCCCAGCACTTAGGAGGCAGAGGCAGGTGGATTTCTGAGTTCGAGGCCAGCCTGGTCTACAGAGTGAGTTCCAGGACAGCCAGGATGATACAGAGAAACCCTGTCTCGAAAAAACCAAATTAAAAAAAAAAAAAAAAGCTGGAGTAGGATCCAGGTATGGTGGCACATGAGTTTAGTCCCAGCACTTGAGAGCAGAGCCAAATGGATCTCTGTTTTCAAGGCTGGCCTGATCTACAGAGTGAGTTTTAGGACAGCCAGAGCTACACAGAGAAACCCTGTATCAGAAAAAGAAGAGGGAGAGAGAGAGGAAAGGTGGGGAGGGAGGTCTGTTGTTTAGACAGGAGCTAGGGAGCCTATGAAGACTGTCCCCTTCCCCAGTTCACATGGGCACCCTCCCACAGGCTACGGAGAAGGCTTCGATGATGTCATCATTCAGGGGGATCTGGAGGAGCTGAAGTTTGTGGCTTTTTATACCAAGTGAGAGCAATGGGGTGGGATGGGAGCATGGAGCAGTGGGAGTGCTGTTGGGAATGGATAGTGTTAGCAAAGCAGCAGGGGCTTGGCTAAAAGACAAGAGAATGGCCGCGGGGGTGTGGGGCAGGAGACAAGCTGGAAGCAACAACAGTCCTCCATGCATCAAACAATACTGTGTCTTCTGGATATTTCTTTGAGGTAAGTGTTGACACTGGGGTAGGTAGGTGTCTACAACAAGGAAAGACAGACTGGTGTAGACAGGCTGGGCCCATCCCTGAGCTGTGCCAAGGGTTTCTTTGGGCAGCTGACAGTGATGGGACCAAAAGGAGGGCTGGATGCTCAAGACATCTTGTTTCCCTGGACAAGAGCCTTCCCGGCATCCCAGGTGGACCGGAAGGTGTTAGGATCTCAAGAAGGACCACTGCTGCTAGTGGTCCTCAGGCTTGGGCTCCTTTTCTCCATAGAGGTGATGAAGTGATTGCTGTGGCCAGCATGAACTACGATCCCATCGTATCCAAGGTGGCTGAGGTGCTGGCCTCAGGTCGAGCCATCCGGAAGCGGGAGGTGGAGTGAGTGCTGGTGTGGGAGGCTTTAGGGTGCGTGTGGGTGTCCTGGATAGGATCTATTAAAGCTACCATGGCAGCCTGTTGCCCACCCAGTCCTGTAGTGCTCTTCTCACTTTCAGTTCCCATGGTTCCTGGGTAAGATGGGGGTGAATTTGGTTTAGAAGATGACAGGATAGGATTACAAAGAACTGGGTGTGTGGCCCAGAGAGGAGTCAATGTTGGGGGATGGAGGCAGTGTGATTTGTGCTAAGCTTGGCAGAAGCTAGGTGGAGAAACATAGCAGGCGATGCTCCTAGATATGCCATCCCCAGAGAGGTGGGGTGGTTCATGACATCTGTGAAGTAATGGACATGAACCATTACCATCACCCAGCACAGTGCCAGTGAGTCCCCGGTAGCTTAATCTGTACAGAGAACTTCCCAGGACCAGGGACAGGCCAGAGGTGGCTGATGGCGATGTGTCAGGGTAAATTCTAGAGTGGAAGACACAGAGTGGATCTGATAAATGACATACTTTCTTTGGCCTTCTGTTTTTCCCTCTTGCCTTCGAAAAGGTTGTTTATGCTGCACAGCAAGTACGTGTGTTCTTTCTTGTTGACTGTTCTCACTCAGCCTTTCTTCCCCAGCCCAATGACTGAACCCTCCCACGTTGCCCAAGTCCATTACCTACGGGGCTTTGACACAGATCAGTCCCTGCTGCTGTATTCAAGAGTCATTTGCTCATGGTGCCTAGAGTGGGGAACCTATCCTCTTCTGCCCTGACCCATCCTCCTCTCATTCCTGCAGAACCGGTGACATGTCTTGGCTCACAGGGAAAGGATCCTGAGCTCTCCTGTGGTGGACTTGGGCAGGCCTCTGGGGTACCAAGGTCAGAGACCAAGTCCTGGGGCAAGTGCCAATCTCCAGTTTCCCAGGATCCCTCATGGTGGAATCTGAGTCCACCAAGGCTTGCCTTGAACTGTCTGCCTTGCATCCAGACAGGCTACCACAGCCTCCAGAAGATGATCCATTCCCAATGCCTCAGCTGTCACTCACAGCTGGTTGTAGAGGCAGGACAGGTTCTGCCTCTATCTCCTCTACTATGGCCCCCTTCAACATTACCTTAAAATTAAAATGCATGTCTCAGCAGAACTGTGTCCCAGTGTAATTGGGCCAACACTTAAGAGCCAGGCATGACGTGACACATCTGTAATAGCGGCACTCAGGACAGAGGCAGGAGGGTTGGAAGTCTCAGTCTTTTGTTTTTAAAAAGCTTTAGAAGCCAGAGGCAGCTTTTGTATTTGTTCACTTGAGAGAGATGGGAGCTGAGTCCTGCAGACTCTATGCTGCCCACAGAAACCTGAGCTCAGACCAGGAGGTGGTGGTACACACCTTTAATCCCAGTGCCCGGGAGGCAGAGGCAGGCAGATCTCTGAATTCAAGGCCAGCCTAATCTCCAGAGTTAGTCCAGAAACTACACAAAGAAACCCTGCCTGAAATAAAACAAAATGAAAATCACCTCATTGTTATTAACTCACAGATACATTCTGCTGGAATCCAGTATTACAGTAGTCACTCAAAAACCTATCCAGTCCCATTCTGTATATCTCAGAGTTAGTTTTTTTTTTTTTTCCCCAGTTAGAATAGCCATTGTGAAGCTGCTCTGGATTTTTACTATTTTACATGTATAAGCTCTTACAAAAAAAAACCGGGCATGGTGGCACACGCCTTTAATCCCAGCACTTGGGAGGCAGAGGCAGGCAAATTTCTGAGTTTAAGGCCAGCCTGGTCTACAAAGTGAGTTCCAGGACAGCCAGGGCTATACAGAGAAACCCTGTCTCGACACCCCCCCCCAAAAAAAAAAGAGTCCCAGACAATAAGAATGCCATGAGAGAGCAGAAAGGGAGCAGTGAAGATCGGGTTTGGGGAGCACAAAGGGAAGGTGGAGAGCTGAGCTGCTCACTTGCAAGTCTGGAGGAGGGCGGGGGACCTTCCGGGAGATGGCAAAGCCCAACTACAAAACATGCCGGGAGCGTGTAGCTCGCCGCAGCCTTGAGAATGTCAGTGGCTTACTATGACCAGAGTGCGTATCCTGAAAGAGGAAACCCAAATCGAGGCTTGGCCAGAAATACTTTCCAGAATGTGACGTGCTCGATATATGATAATGCGAGGAGCCAGGCCGCCAGGTTCCTCGATAGCGAGCCGCGTCGCTGGGAGCGCAAGGTTTGTCGGGAGGACCGACAAACCAGCCGGAAGTGTTACACCAGTGGCGCAGGGCTCTCTGGGAAGTGTGGTCCTTTGGCTCTGCCCGGGCGGTGGCCGTGAGTCCTGCAACCTGGCGGCCTATCCAGTCCGAACCAGGGATGGCTGGCTCCGGAGGCCCCATTGGGTCCGGGGCCTTGACCGGAGGGGTACGATCCAAGGTGGCTCCGAGCGTGGACTTTGACCACAGCTGCTCAGACAGTGTCGAGTACCTGACGCTCAACTTTGGACCCTTCGAAACAGTGCATCGTTGGCGGCGCCTCCCGCCCTGCGATGAATTCGTGGGCGCCCGGTACGACAGTGTACAGGGGATTCTGAAGGCACTGGTAGTAGGGACGAGAGCTGAAGTCTTAGGACGGGCATTAGGGACGAAATCCCGTGTGATGTCTTGGATTATGGATTGGTCGTTCCCAAAGCTGAGTTCCCAGGGAGTAGCACCTTAGTGATTCTAGGCAGGGTACCAGACTTGTGTTTCTGAGGATCCTGTTTGGGTCCCTGAGCTGTGAGGTATAAGTGGGAAGTCTGAAGCGTCCCTAGTGTGTCAGGTGTCTTTGCTGTCTGAAGAACTGAAGGATCTCTATAGATCTTAGCAGTTGAGAGACTTTATCCAAACTTATGTGGCAGCAACCATGTGTGTAGACCCATTTCTTGGATGCCAGCCAGTAGAGTTCCGGTCTCACCACCCTTCACCCCTTCTTTCTTTCTAGGCGCAGCAAGCACACAGTCGTGGCATATAAGGATGCCATCTATGTGTTTGGTGGAGACAATGGGTGAGTTTGTCTGTTTTGATGGGAATGGTGACAGGGGATGATGACAGAGAGACAGACTTGTCTGAGGATGGGAGTCATTAGCCATACCCTGTGAACCTCTGTTTCCCCATCTGTGTGATGCTTTGCACTTGATTCCCATGTTATGGTGAGGAAGATCCTACCCCTAAAGCCCTTTTATCCAGCATTCAAATGGCAGCGTGTGCAAAGGTCATGGAAATATCCTTGTTTTGAATGAGGAGACACAGTTTTGGAAGAAACGTGTACTCTTGCTAGCCCTACTGACACTTTTCTTCTTTTCTACACTTCTCTCTAGGCTTTGCCCAAGTGCTTGTTTTATAACATCTCTTGTGTGTGTGTTTGTGTGTATGGGAGGGGGGCAAATGTGGAGATCAGACAACAGCTAGCAGGAATCATCTTTCTCCTAGTATGGGTACCAGGGCTTGAAGTCAGGTTGCAAGACTTGGTGGCAAGAACCTTCACTTGCTGAGTCATCTCACTGCCTCTAAGACAGTTTTATTGATGCTGTACATGTCTTTCTTTTGGTGGAGATTTCCCTGTGTTGCTTTAACCTCCTGGAACATAATATTCCTGGAAATGACCTAGTAAGCACATCTCCATGCACACAGACTTCCACCAGGTAAGCTGAGGTTATGTGTTTACATATGACTCCCTCCTCTCAGGCCTAGAACCTGGCCTAAAGCCCAGGACAGGCACTATAGCCTTGGTCCTGTAGACTACATGAGGTAGCTGACCTAGAACAAGTGAGATTTTTCAGGAGTATTAGGACATGCAAACTTGGCCATGATCGTCTAGGATTTTTAGCTCATCTCTACAACCTCTTTCTCCCAGAGCAGTTGGGGATCCATGTACAACTGCATGTCAGAGTGTGCGGTCATTGGTTCACAGTCCTGTATGCCCCCGTCTTCTTTGTCCTAATAGGAGGGTATGACCTGCTTGTTAATGCTGTCCTGTGTCTTTGATGACCTTGCATTTTGCATTGTCCCCATCCTTGCCGCCCAGCCATTTGCAATGTTGTTCCTTCCCTTGCACACTTCTAATGTCACCTTCTTTTGGGTGAGGCCTTGTACCCTCTTACCTCTTTCCAGTGCCACTTGCCCTGGTCTTGACCAAGATCTATTTCCTTACTGTTCCCTACAGCAGTGTCCAGATGTACTCATTTACTAAGCAAAAGAAAAGAATGAGCCTTAGTAAGAATTTCTACACCAAAAAAGACTGGCGTCTAGCATAGGGTGGGTAGGACATTAGGACTGCTGTCCTCAGCATCTACTGGAGCAGGTAGACAACTGTGTGGTAATAAGCAGACGTGGTTTCAGTATGCAGTTTCAAAAGAAAAGTTAGAGAAGATCAGTTACACATTTATTTGGCTGTGACTTATGATAAATCAGGGCACCCTCCATTAACAGAGTGGAAAGAAGAGTTCCTTCTTGGCAGTAGCAACTTTGGGTATTGGGAAGGTAGGAGCCAGGAAACCTGGCAGTGGGGGTAAGGCCTGGTCAGTTAAGTTAGACTCTTGAGGATTACAGCAGGGGGCCTTCCTTACCACACTGGCTCAGGTAGACTACAGTCTCCTGGTTTTAGGGAAAACTGTTAGGTTTTGGGATCAACAGCTCTTGGTTTATGAGGAATTTACCTTGGTAACTGTTCGGGCTTGCCCTGGTCTTTGGGGACCAAGTATAGGAAACTAGTTTAAAACAGTAGTCTCCCATAATTTTGTTTAACAAGTACCACTAATTTTAAGTAAGGGGTTAAATGAGGAAAGGCAGGAACTAGACATGATACCAGCATCTCAGCTTTGACTTCTTGGCCATAAAATGAAGTCAGGAAGGGCACCCACCTAGCACAGCCTGAGCAAGGCAGGGAGAGATGCCCTGCAAAGGCCTGGCCTGGAGGGAGTGTTTGAGATCCTGTTGGATCACCTTTCTTCTACATTAATAAGTTGGTAATATGCCCAACTTGCATATTAAATGCAAGCTGGCCCTGTGAGCAGTGGAATTACCTTTGATGCAGTTGTCATGTCAGATGGCAGCAGATGGAAAGCATGCAGGTCTCCAGCGATGTTTGAGCCAGAGTGTTGTCATTGCGGGCAGCCTAGGAAGGGTTCAGTGCAGGACAGGACTTCTGGAGGCTGGGTGAGGTGTGAGTGAGGACTCCAGCCCTGGGCCCTTGAGTGGGCCACTGGTGGTGTGGTCAGGCTGGCCTTGCCTATGTGGGAGCCCTAGTTGCCCATATCACCTAGTCACTAGTTTTGAGCTTTGGACATTGACAAGTTGTCTGACAGGTCAGTGAGCCAGGCCCTTCTCACTGCCTCCAACCCTAGATGCATGCCTTCTCCCATCTTGAAGATAGTGACAAGGTGACACCTTGCAGTATCCTGGCTGCTGCCATTCTTTCTCTCTGATTGCCTTTCAGAAAGACGATGCTCAATGATCTCCTGCGTTTTGATGTGAAGGATTGCTCCTGGTGCAGGTGGGTGGCCCCTGGGCTCCAGGACCCTGCCTGACATCCTGGAGAGCAGCAGCACTGGGCTGGATTCACTGGCTGAGACAGTCAGCTCATCATGGAGGGCCAGGGAGAAATATAACTGATGAGAGCCTTGAATGGATTCTCTTCTCATGGCTTTTTGTGAGAATGATTATCCTAAATTATCCCAAATCCTGTGAGCTACAGGCTGCATATGGTCTGGTTAGTGATAAGTAGATTCTGACGTGGGTGGGACCTTCGATCACTAGAATTTGTCCTGGGCCAGGAGCAGCTGTGAGATCTTTTGACAGAGGAGGATTCAGGGCTCTGGTGGTTGTGTGGCTGCCCTGGACATTCAACCAGGCTGGGTAGCTCTACTTGGCATCATGCACTATCTTAGTTGGGGCAGGAGAGTGTTTACCTTGGATTACTGTTCTATGTCATAAGGAAGTCAAGGCAGGTATCTAGAGTCAGGAGCAGAAGCCATGGAGGAATGCTACTAGCTTGTGCCTCACAGTGTGCTCAGCCTGCTTTCTTACACCACTCTGGACCACCTGGCCAGAGGTGGCCCTACCTACAATGGGCTGAGGCTTCCCACATCACCTATAAAGGAAATGCCTATAGGCTTGCCTGCAGCCCAATATTATGGAGATTTCTTCTCTATTGTGTTTCCACAGTTTTCAGATAACTGTAGCTTGCATCAAATTAACAAAAACAAATAAGTAAAAACAACAAAACCCCACAACCAACTAGGACACCCACCTCTGCTTGGTCTCCCCGCAGCACCTGCATGGCAGCTGCAAGTGTTTCTCTCGCACTTGATCTTTACACAATGCTACAGATTCTTCTGTCTCTTTTTCCTTTTCTGGATACAAAACCCAGGGATTAGTGCGTGCCAGGCAAGCACTCTGCCTCTGAGCCTTCTCCCCAGCCTTCCTTTTGTGTACCTTCCTCATGTGTACCCCAGACTGGCTTCAGACTTGCTATGTAGGTAAGGCTGACCATGACCTCTTACCCTGCATCTAGCACCTGAGAGCTGGGACGACAGGTGCTTGCTACCATGCTGGGTTTATGTAGTACTGGGCATCTAACTTAGGGCTTTGGCTAGGCAGGCTTAGGCAAGCTTAGTGCAGGCTAAGCATGCACTTTACTAATTGAGCTCCATTTCCAGATCCAGTCCTCAATTGATTTTAATGATTGCTTTGGCCAGCGAGATGACTCGGCAGGGAAAGGACTTGCTGTGTTGGCCTGGTGACCTGAGTTCTGCCTTCAGAACCTGAGAGAAGGTAGAAGGAGAGAGCAAGCTCGGCACACAGCTGCCTTCTCACCTCTGCAGGCGCACTGCAGCACACACAGAATTCTTAGCTGTGTGCACAGGGTGCCCCACAAAAATGAAAATCACTTTGAAACTTTGTAACTCTTAGTCAAAAGTTGCTTAAGAAAGGCAGATAAGGTGGTATACACCTGTAATACTAGCACTCAGGAAGCTAACACAAAAGGATCATAAGTTTAAGGACAACCTGAGTTTAAGATTCACCTTCCCCAGTTCTAAGGCTGTAGCTCAATGGTAGTAGTGTTTCCCTAGCATGTCCAAGGTCCTGGGTTCATTACCCAACACTACAGAAAATTCACATACAGTCAGGTAGGGTGGGGGTAGACACTTAACATTCTAGTTTTGAGAGGCTAGCAGGAGCTTTGCAAATCTGAGACCAGCCTGGTTACATAGCGAGACCTAAAAAAAAACAAACAAAAATTAATTGCTTAAGTTGAGCATTGTCTTAGTTAGGGTTTTACTGCTGTGAACAGACACCATGACCAAGGCAAGTCTTATAAAAAACATTTGATTGGGGCTGGCTTACAGGCTCAGAGGTTCAGTCCATTATCATCAAGGTGAGAGCATGGCAGTATCCAAAGGCTACTAGTGGAAGACTGACTTCCAGGCAACTAGGGTGAGGATCTTAAGCCTACACTCACAGAAACACACCAACTCCAACCAGATCACACCTATTCCAACAAAGCCATACCTCCAAATGGTGCCACTCCCTGGTCCATCACAAGCATAGAGGTACCTTCCCATAATACCAGCATCCTGAGACCAGAACCAAGTCAAATTCTGTTGCCTATTTGAAAAACAAATTATAAAACACCATTCAAATGATTCCAAAACCAAAAACTAAACAAACAAACAAAAAGTCCCAGCCAGGTATCACCAGTGGCTCACACTTCTTTTTGTTTTTGTTTTTTGTTTTTGTTTTTGTTTTTGTTTTTTGAGACAGGGTTTCTCTGTGTGGCCCTGAATGTCCTGGAACTCACTCTAGACCAGGCTGGCCTCGAACTCAGAAATCCACCTGCCTCTGCCTCCCAAGTGCTGGGATTAAAGGCATGCGACATCACTGCCCTGATTGGCTCACACGTTTAACCGCAACAGTCAGGCAGAGCTCTGTGAGTTGAGGCCAGTCTAGTCTACATTCTTCTACTTCTACTTCTACTTTCTACATCTACTTCTAGGCCAGCCAAGGCTACATAATAAGGCCCTGTTTAAAGGGGGATGAGGGGGGGGAGTCAGGAACAGTGGTTTTTTAATCTCAGCACTGGGGAGGCAAAATATAGGTGGATCTCTGAGTTTAAGGCCAGCCTGGTCTACATAGTTTCAGAACAGCCAGACATCCTGTCTCAAAAAAATTCCTGCGAGGCCTCTCAGAGGTGTTCAGTAGAAGGGTACAGAGTGAGGGCCTGCCCCAGGCAGGTAAGTAGGAATTTTAATGCCTGTTACTTTGGTTTTCTCCTGATTAGTGATGTTTTAAAGGGCCCAGTGAGAGAAATGACACCTTTGAAATACAGAAGCAAAACAAACCTGACTCCTTGGCACACATCTCTCCTCCCCTCTTGTTGGGTGGCTGAGGTAAAAGATTGCTTGAGCCATAATTGAGGCAGGCTTGGACACCATAGTGATGACCTATCTGAAAGAATTAGCAAACTACTGCAGTCATGAGGACGCTGCCCTTGAATTCTAGTATGGAGGAGACCGTGATAGGAGAATGATAAGCTTGAGGCCGACCTGCACTACCTAGCCTAATGAGTTACATGGCAGCCTAGATACTTGCAGCAACACCATAGCGAGAGAGCATAGGTCAAAGAGAGCCAGGGGAGGGAAGAGAAAGCATGTTGGATCCAGAGGCTGTAGGACTTGGACTCCCTGGCGGATGCCTCACTGACCTCACCTTGTGCCTCTCCAGAGCCTTCACCACTGGCACCCCTCCAGCCCCCCGTTACCACCACTCTGCTGTTGTCTATGGGAGCAGCATGTTTGTCTTTGGTAAGCAGCATCCTCTTGCTCTCCTGAACCCACAAACCAAAGTAGCACCCTAGATATAACCCTTCACTTTCGTTCTTGTCTCCCAGGGGGCTATACTGGAGATATTTATTCCAATTCTAACTTGAAGAATAAAAATGACCTCTTTGAATACAAATTTGCAACTGGCCAGTGGACGGAGTGGAAGATTGAAGGGAGGTAAGAGACCCTGCTGAGAACTTTATAGTTAGCGAGGCCTAACGGTACTCAGCCCTGTGTGCCGCCTGCCACCACCCACACGAGGAGCCTGTTGCTGGGAGATGTTCATTTACTGCTTTATTTTCATCACTGCTAAGTACGGCGAGGGCACAGGCAGGAAGCCAGGGCTGGTACTAAGCCTGCTCCCAGGTTCACATCTCCTGCCTGCTCTGTGAGCCCACTGTTCTCCTAGCTGCTGGGAGGTGCTGTGTCTGAGTGGACCCCAGATCTCGTTGGTTGCCCTTTGGTTTCTCATCACGGGATGGAACCCAAGGCCTTGCTGATAGGAGGCAAGCTCTCTGTCGTTGAGCTACACTCCCTACATCTGATTTTTGTCTCTTATCTTTGCAGTAGGCTCTGTAGGCTAGCCTAGCTTTGAGCCTGAGGGCTGGGTTACAGGTGTACCGCACTATGTCTGGTTTTTTTGTGGTGTTGGGAATCAAACCCAGGGCTTCTTTTTTTTGTTTGTTTTTGTTTTTGTTTTTGTTTTTCAAGACAGGGTTTCTCTGTGTAGCTCTGGCTGTCCTGGAACTTACTTTGTAGACCAGGCTGGCCTCGAACTCAGAAATTCGCCTGCCTCTGCTTCCCGAGTGCTGGGATTAAAGGCGTGCGCCACCACGTCCGGCAAACCCAGGGCTTCTTAAAAGCAACCTACAAACGGAGACATGTCCCCACCGCTTAGGAGGGTTTGGTTTGGTTTTGTCTTTGTTGGTGTTTATTTGGAATCAGGGTCTCACATAGTCCAACTGACCACTGGCTTGCTGTGTAGCTGAGGCTGGTCTTGAACTTCTGAGCCTCTTCCTTTCATCTCCCCCGTGTCAGCATTTACAGACATGCTGCCATGCATGGTTTCAACATCTGGATTTCTTACACATCTTGTGCAGTTGTTTGCTCACACTGCTCTTTGAGGCCCAGTGTTGGGCAGACGTGGGCCTGCTTAACACACGACACATGCAGCCCTGCACTGCAGCCTCCCCTAATGACCTCTTTCCTCAGTTTAAAATAAGTTAATAAATAAATAAAATATATAATAAATATTATATATAATATGAATATTAGATATCACTTATATATTATATGTAGATATATTATATACATATACATATGCTAATGTGTATGTATGTAAAACTTTTTTTTAATTCTGTTTGGGTGTTTTGCTGGCATGTATGTTGCACAACGTGTATGCCTGGTGCCTGAGGAGACCTGAAGAAGGCATCAGGTCCTCTGGGATTGGAGTTACAGGGATGGTTGCAAGCTGTCCTGTGGGTGCAACCTGGGCCTTCTGAAGAACAACCAGCGCTCTTTAGTCCTGAGCCTTCTGGGCAGTCCTCATTTTTCTCCTTTCTGTTCTAGGTTGCCTGTTGCCAGGTCAGCCCATGGGGCTACAGTGTACAGTGATAAACTCTGGATCTTTGCTGGTTATGATGGCAATGCCAGGTAGGCATGTAGCTGGCCATGTCTCCTAACTCTGCATGCCCTCAAGGGCAGAATAAGCTCTCTTGGCACCTAAGTGCTCAGGCTGGGGTATGTTACCCTGGTAGGTTTTGATCTCCTCAGGACATGGGAATGGAGGTAAGACTTCTGAGTGGAGCTCTCAGCCCAGTTGGTGACCCCTTGGTTTTCTCAGATGAGGATATTTGGAACTTACAGGTGGGGCCTGGAAGCAGGAAGCTCTCAGCTCAAACCCAGCTCTGAGCTCCTATGTTGCAGTTTTCTCTATTGATTTGTTGTTTTATGTATTGCTTTTGTTTTAAGACCAGGTTGCTAGTATGTAGCCCTGGCTGTCCTGGAACTCTCTGTGTAGAGACTGGCTTCCAACTCACAGAGATCTTCCTTCCTCTGCTTCTTGAGTGCTGGGATTAAAGGGGTGGGCCTCCACACCAGACTTCCTCCTTATTTTAGAAAAGTGGTTTTGCTGTGTTTGTCTGATAACCAGAGCAGCATGTGCTCATTCTAAACTTGAACATTGCAGAAACTAAGAGCAGCACAGTGGAGCAGTTGGTTCTGCATGTGGCCGTTTCCCTGTCTCAGGTGGCTCAGTACCCCAGATGTTATGTGTAAAGCTATTCTGTCTTGGCAGGTCAGAGAGCCAGCAGGAAGTGAGGGCGGCTGGGACCCAGTGCAGGGATTTGATATAGCAGCTTCCTCCATGAAACACCTGTTATTTTGTTTTGTTTTTTCAAGAAATCTGGCATAGTTGTCCCCTGACACACATGGCAAGTGGTTCTTTCCCAGAGCTCAGGACCAAAGGATCCTGACTCCTCTGTCCTGATGCAGGTTGAACGACATGTGGACAATTGGCCTCCAAGACCGTGAGCTGACATGCTGGGAGGAGGTGAGGGTACAGGGAGCATGTAGCCGGTTTGAAGTCGGGCATGGGGCTGGGTTGCAGTATGGGGGAGGTGATGGGTAGAGGAAGCTGGTCCTCGGGTGAGAGGTGCTGGGGAAGGGGTATAACAGAGGCTGTCTTCTTCCCTTCCCAAGGCCTAGCCTCTTTTCCTCCTTGACCTTCCCTCAGCCCAATTCCATTATTGACTAGAGACTCCAGTTGGGCGAGGTTGTATCTTAGTTGGTAATGCAGCATGCACGAAGCCTGGGTTTCATCCCCAGACCTACATAATCTGGGTGTGGAGGTGCATGCCTGTAATCCCAGCACTTGGGAGGTGGGTCAGAAACTTGAGGTGATCCTTAGCTACAGAGTGAGTTTGAGGTCAGCCTTAGCTACATAGAGAGTTCTAGGCTAGCCAGATCTGCTCAGTGAGACCAACCTTGCTTCCAAAATGAGTGAGTGAGTGAGTGAGTGAGTGAATAATAAAAGGCTTTGGAGCTAAGGCTATAGTCCAGACTAAAGTCTCCGTCTTTGACCCTAGCAATGAAAGTGGAGTCAAAGGAAGAAAAAAGCTGTGAGTCCTGGATGGGCAGAGTGTCACAGGTGACAGATGTGATCTGTGAACACTGTGACAGCCACATTTTGCTCACCATTTTCCCCTCTTGTAGAAATTGTATTTTAAGTTCCAAATGAACCTCATGACTTTAGCCTTAGCTAATGAGAACAGGCTGTGTAGTGTAATGAGGATGTAAGTTTTTGTGTTTATTCATTTCAAAGTTTAGGATAGTGTAGCCTCAGGCCTTGGAGGCCCTGGCTGAGCTGTGCCCATACCCCAGGTGGCCCAGAGTGGTGAGATCCCCCCATCCTGCTGCAACTTCCCTGTGGCTGTGTGCCGGGATAAGATGTTCGTGTTCTCAGGACAGAGTGGAGCCAAGATAACTAACAACCTCTTCCAGTTTGAATTCAAAGACAAGACGTGAGTTCTCTGGGTCTAATATATTCATATTATAATTTGATATATTATAATTTCATATTATAATTATAATATATTCTGGTCACTAATATATTCATGCCTATGTCTGGTAATTTTTGTGGTCTCCTAGTTTCCACATATAACAGGAACATATAGCTTGGAGTATGGGTATTTGACCTTGAAAGGCCTTTGGGTTATGGCTGTAGCTCAGCAAGACATGGCCTGGATCAGGGTCCCATGGCTGTCCAGAGTGTGAAGGATAGCTCTGTACTGTGTATGGCCACTGTTAACAAATGTGGCCAGTGTCAATATCACATGATAGCAGAAAATAGGCAAGGTAACATAGGCTCTCTACTTCCTTTGGCTGCTGTCTATCCTTGGACCTTATGATAGGGTTAGCCTTTGACTCTGGAACTAACAGAGTAAAGGAAATAAGGCTTAGGAGGGGACTCCAAAGTTACCCCACAGGTGAGGGTAGAAAGAAGTACCAGAAATCCTGGGTTGAGGGAATAAAGTTCGGGGGTAGCATGGAACCAGATGGACTAGCCTGCATCTGTGTTGGTTCTTCTGCCAACTTAGCAGAAAAGGGACCTGTTGAAAAGTCCTGGGAGGAGCATGTGCCTGGGCAGGCATCTCCCAGGCAGGGACTCTACTGTTTGGGCAGTGAGCAGCACAGCTCCATTCCCAGAGCAGACTAGCAGAGGCTCTGCCCTGTCACTGCTTTCCTCTCTATGATGGTGTGAGGAAAGGGAGTTGGGTGGGGCCCCATGGTAGGTTGCATGGAGCTGGGTAAGGCCAGAACCTGAACTAAATAGGTCAAGAGATGATGGACACAGAGGCCTAGGTCTTCCCTTTAGACCATGGGCTGGCACTCCAAGCACTTTAGGGGAATTTCATAGGAGGACCTTTTGTGGGGAGTGTGTGAGAGAGCAGAGCACCCATCCCACTATTGGTTCATGGTCATGGCCCCAGGTGGACACGCATCCCTACTGAGCACCTGCTTCGGGGCTCCCCACCCCCACCCCAGCGGCGCTACGGACACACCATGGTGGCCTTTGACCGCCATCTCTATGTGTTTGGGGGTGCAGCAGACAATACACTCCCCAATGAGTTGCACTGTTATGATGTGGACTTCCAGACTTGGGAGGTTGTCCAGCCCAGCTCTGACAGTGAGGTGAGTTCTGGCTGGGTTCCTTGGGTTTCACATTGCCAAGAAGAGCAACTTGAGGACCTTCAAGGCCCTATAGCCTTCAGTTTTTCCTGCCCGAATTCCATCTTGCACTGAGCTGCTATCCTGAAGAAGTCTGGAAAGCATTCTGACCACCCTCACAGCCTTACCCATTGTCTTGTCCCTCCTCTGGAACCCAGAGCAAACTCTGGAAGGGATGATGGCCTATTACCTTCTTGCACATGCTTTCTACAAGGTTGGTGGAGCTGAGATGCCTGAGCGAGCTTCCTCTTCTGAGGAGGCATCTACTCTAACCTCTGAAGAGCGGAGCAGCTTTAAGAAGTCCAGAGATGTGTTTGGCTTAGACTTTGGCACCACTTCAGCCAAGCAGCCTGTGCACCTGGCATCAGAGGTGAGTGTCAAGGACCCTTGTTAAAATTCCATTACTTGCCGGGCGTGGTGGCGCATGCCTTTAATCCCAGCACTTGGGAGGCAGAGGCAGGTGGATTTCTGAGTTCGAGGCCAGCCTGGTCTACAAAGTGAGTTCCAGGATAGCTAGGGCTACACAGAGAAACCCTGTCTTGAAAAACCAAAAAAAAAAAAAAAAAAAAATCCATTACTTTCAGAAGCAGGAACTTTCACAGATGGTAGCATAGGGCTACTGGAAGAGCTTGCTCAGGTCACTCAGTAACACATGGCTCTGGGAGTCCCAGGCTTTATCCCCTGTTCCCCACTGAGCTACTCTGGACTAAGTACTCCAGTAACCTGAAGTTAATGCACAACCTGCCCTGCCCTCTGCCTCCCCCAACCCATGACCCCAGCTTTCCTCCACACCTGCAGGAGCACCCAGGAAATTTCTGTTCAAGGGACTGGGATCTTTGGCTTTTCTTCTTTTATGGCCACATGGAGCCATAACCTGTCCACAGCTTGGCCACAGCTGGATCCAGTGGAGACTGGGTCCTAGCCCATCACTTTGTTCACTTGTCTTTCTCAGCTGCCCAGCGGGAGGCTCTTCCATGCTGCCGCTGTCATCTCTGATGCCATGTACATCTTTGGGGGCACTGTAGACAACAACATTCGCAGTGGGGAAATGTACAGGTTCCAGGTGAGTAAGTAGTGGTTCTGTGAGGCCTGCTGGGACAGGTGGGCCCAGTGAGCAGGGACAAGGATATGTAAAGGTGCACAGTGACACCTAAGCCTGGGGATGGTGACATCTCTGAGAAGCCTGGTGGAGAGGGTTAGAGGTGTTGTAGGCCCAGGTAGGGAGAAGGGACCCTTATTACAGTGAGGCAAGCAGAGCCTCTGTTTCAGAGAAGATTGGCAGGTCAGCTCGCAGGACCAGCAAAGCAGTGGCCAATCTGGGCTCTGTGCTGGGGACTCCAGAGAAATCATAGCAGCCCATTCCCAAACCTGGAGGAACTGATGTTTAGGATGGGGGCCTGTGCCACAGTGGAGGCATGGATAAGTGTATTTCAATGGTAGGTAGGGGTAGGATGGGGTTGCTTGAATTCCTGGGTCCACGTTTATTAGAAAGAGTGCAGCCTGACTAAAAGTCTAGGAGCCTCTGTCAGTGCAAGACCATAAAGTGGTAGGCACTCATGGTCATGGCCAGAGCAGGACAGTCCTCAGCTGGGCTCACCTGACCCCTGGTCCGAGGGTCCCAGGGCTGGCTGTAGGCTTTTGTTGCTCGCTCACTGGTTCTCCCTCTGCAGTTCTCTTGCTACCCTAAGTGTACACTGCACGAAGACTATGGGCGCCTATGGGAGGGCCGCCAGTTCTGTGACGTGGAGTTTGTGCTTGGTGAGGTAGGCGACTGACCTATACCAGTCTTGCTTGCTGTATGTGCTGAGTTGAGCTTTGCCCTGGCCTGCTGGCCTGTGTCCCCTGCAGCAGGGTCCTATGCTTTTGCCCATGTATCATTCGTTTGTCATGCAGAAGGAAGAGTGTGTGCAGGGCCATGTTGCCATCGTCACTGCAAGGAGCCGGTGGCTTCGTAGGAAGATCGTACAGGCTCAAGAGTGGCTGGCCCAGGTCAGGTCTCCTTTAGTCCCCATGACTGGGAAGGTTTGCCTACTGTCTGCACGGGTGCCCTGAGTTCCCTTTTCCCCACAGAAGCTAGAGGAAGATGGGGTCCTAGCTCCCAAGGAGGCCCCTGGCTCATCTGTGGGCAGGGCACGGCCACCCCTGTTACGTGTGGCCATCCGTGAGGCCGAGGCCCGGCCATTTGAGGTGCTCATGCAGTTTCTCTACACAGACAAGATCAAGTACCCACGGAAAGGTCGGCCTGGGACATGGGTGATGTGCACCAAGGTGGGGCATGGGCAGCAGAGCTAGCGGTGGTGCTGCTAGGTGTGTCACAGATGTGCTTGAGGCACAAGCCAGTTATCCTTGATGATAGCAGTTGACCTGCAGCCTAGCTGCCATCGTGCAGCCCTGGGCCCTCTTCTAGGCACCCCTTTCCTGGGGCCCCTAGACTCAGGGACTTTTTGGTGCAGGCCATGTAGAAGATGTGCTGCTCATCATGGATGTGTACAAGTTGGCGCTGAGCTTCCAGCTGTGTCGCCTTGAGCAGCTGTGTCGGCAGTACATCGAGGCCTCGGTGGATCTGCAGAATGTGCTGGTTGTGTGTGAGAGTGCTGCCAGGCTACAGCTGGGCCAGCTCAAGGTACAAGCTGGGGATGCCTGCCAGCCTGGGCCTTCCTGGGTAGGGTAGGGTGGGTGCCCGTGCTCCTCACTACACGCTCTGCTGCCCAGCCTGGGCCTTGGCCTTGGCTTGACTCCACTTTCCTGTTGTGTTTGTCTGTCCCAGGAGCATTGCCTGAACTTCATAGTGAAGGAATCCCACTTCAATCAGGTGATCATGATGAAGGAGTTTGAGCGCCTCTCATCCCCACTGATTGTAGAGATTGTTCGTCGGAAGCAGCAGCCGCCCCCTCGCACACCCTCCGATCAGCCTGTGGACATTGGTAGGGAACTTCTCTTCATGACCTGAGTATAGGGAAGTGATGAGAGACTTAGAGCCACTTACCTGCCAGGCCCTTGGGGTAAGGGTGGCTCTGTGAGCCACTCGGGTGCTTCCTGGCACAGGGACTGGGAGGGACAGGGGCTTTTAATAGTAAGCTATGTGCCAGCAAGCCTGGGTACCCAGGAAACCCACTCTAGAGGGTGACCATGCATTCTCTGGTTGGCTAGTCAGATCTCACATCTTACAGTCAGGTTAGTGAGGCAGCCGCAGCTGTGTATGGCCCAGTCCTACTTTACATTGTACCCACTGGAGATTGCTAACACCTTCACTGCCCCAGCTCACTTTGGGGCTTGTACTGACTGACCCTTGCCACTGGCATGATAGTCCAAAAGCTGGGCCTGGAGGAATGTGTAGCACAGGGCACATGGGTGAAGATGAGGTATTGGTGCAGCATCTGTGAGGGCCAGAACAAGGATTGCCGTTTCAAGGTGAACAGAAAGACTGAAGGAAAGAATGACAGGCACTTCTGGCTTGGGGAAACTTTGAGCAGGACAATAACACTGGAGAGGCGGTTCCCCTTGGGCCAGAAAACAAGTTGGCCTCTTCATTCAGGGTCAAGGTGGGAACCTTCTCAAGGTCCTTCTACACTCCCCAGGCACATCTCTGATCCAAGACATGAAGGCTTACCTGGAGGGAGCAGGCTCGGAGTTCTGTGACATCACACTACTGCTAGATGGCCACCCACGGCCAGCCCACAAAGCCATCCTAGCTGCCCGTTCTAGGTATGTTACAGGCCTGTGAGGGCAGGGCAGGACCTTGATGCTGTCTTCCTTCTCCTGAGCTGGGATCTGCCTCCTGCTTTGCAGCTACTTTGAGGCCATGTTTCGGTCGTTCATGCCAGAGGACGGGCAGGTAAACATCTCCATTGGGGAGATGGTTCCCAGCAGACAAGCCTTCGAGTCCATGCTACGCTACATCTACTATGGTGAGGTCAACATGCCTCCTGAGGACTCACTGCATCCTTTTACATGTTGGTGCTTCTGGGTCACCACTGGGGAGTTGTAGACATGTCTGAGTCCTGTTGCTTTGTTGGCTTGATGATCTTGGCTTGGTACCTAATTTTAGAGCAGTGCTAAATGCTGATACTGGGCCTACCGGTCTCCAAAGGTTCCAAGCAGGTGGGCAGCAGGAGAGAAGACTTTCCGGCTAGCTTAGTTGAGTCTTAACCTTTACAACTGTAGAGGACAAGTGGGCTAGTTACTACTGTTCAACAAACAGGAGGTGGACAAAGTGATTCCTTGTGTTTTCTGTCAGAAGTGTTTAAACCTGAGGTGCAAGGATACCTGATGGGACCAGAGGGCTTGGAAAAGTTCTGGGAATGTGCACATGGGAATGAGAGGATTAAGGTGTTCTTGGGATCTTGAATGGGGACTTTGAGCCTGAAATGGTTCAGAATCAGTTTAGAGAGCAAGCCAGCTGGGGCCCTAGTTCTGGGTTCTAGCTCTGGGTTCTGGGGTTTGTGTAGTTCCCAGGAGGACAAGAGATGTGGCAGGATTGGTGGATGCAGGGGAATACATGTCCTTTGACTTGGCAGCTCCTTAACTTTTATCCAGCTACCTGTTTGCAGCCCCGTACTATTATGGCTTCTACAATAACCGACTGCAGGCTTACTGCAAGCAAAACCTAGAGATGAATGTCACAGTGCAGAATGTGCTACAGGTAGTACTTAGTGCCCTCAGGCCACGCCTTCCTTCTCGGGTGAGCTGGGGCAGGGCCTCAGGGTTCTTGCCATTGCAGATTCTGGAGGCGGCTGACAAGACGCAGGCACTGGACATGAAGCGGCACTGTTTGCACATCATTGTACACCAATTCACCAAGGTCAGGCTCTGGCCCCAGTGTTCTCGGTCCCAGCTCTCCCCAGGAGGCCTGGGCACCTCTTGGCCATTGCCCACTGTCCTCAGACAGCCTAGGCCTGAGCAGGCTAGGCTCCCAGAGGACTCATCTACCCACCCTGGTCCTCCTGGGAGTCTGGTTTCATCTAGTTTTGGTCATCTGTGCAGGTCTCTAAGCTGCCCACGCTGCGGTTGCTGAGCCAGCAGCTGCTGCTGGACATCATAGACTCCTTGGCTTCCCACATCTCTGACAAGCAGTGTGCAGAGCTGGGTGCTGACATCTGAGGATCTCTGTCTGGAGAGTGACGATACCCAACCAGTTGACCACATCTCCACCTGCAGAGTGATCACACCTGTGGGATCAAGGGTTCTCAGCTTCTACAGGGGGCTGAGGTATACAGGAACCCCCAAAGCCTGCACTTCATTGAGGACACAGGCCCCACTGGGAATGGCAAATAAAGCAAACTCCCTTTCCAGCTGGCACCTCTCTGTCAGAAGCCATTTTGCTTGCTTCTGTGAAAACCTGACTGTCAGTCAGAGTCAAGTCAGGCCAGGGTCTGCTGGCAGATTTTCTAGCCTGCTGACTCATGAAACGGTAAGAGGGGATACACTTGAAGCTCAAGGTGAGGGGCTGAATGTTTGGTTAATCCTGGAGTAAGGGACAGGGCGGCCTCCAGATAGGTACAGATATCCAATGTGTGTCAGCCACTGTCTCTGCTGGCTTGTGACTTTGTTTCCTGAGATACTGTAAAGTATATAAAGCCTATGAGAGTTATTAAACTCAGAGCTGCTGCAGTACTAACTGAACAGCCCTCTCAATTTCTAACCTTTGTCTCTGAGTCTTCTTTTCCATCTTTCATGTAATCATCCTCACTCTCCCCTCAGGACTGTTGAGACTTGGTACCGGCGGTCCCAAGACCAGGGCTCAGGGACAGCACCTGGTGGTAGAAAGATGATGGGAGTGTGGCTTTGTAGTACCAGCAGGTTTTATGGATCCAGCATAGAATCCTATTGTCAGGGGATGAGGGCTCAGCAAGTTATTCTAGCTATACCCCACTCCTTACCCACAAGTTAGGAATGGGGATTAGTAACAGTGGTCAGAACTTAGACATGAACTTTGGAAGGTTTTGCACCCAGCCCATAGGGCAGTAAGCATAGCTCAACCTCCCAGAGAGGCTGCATGTTCTGGCCCACAGTGTGCGTATTTGGGCCAGAGAAAAAGTGGAGATGTTTCTATGTCTGTATTCTGTCATAGCCATGCCTCTATTACAGCTGTGGCAATGCTGCTCACACACTTGCTTGGCATAGTTGCCACCACTGGTCTGCCCTCTTGTAGCACATGACAGTTCCACAACTCTGGAGAGTCCCTAGATGTGGGTTTGGTACATTTCCCCTGTTCTGCCCATGTCAATACATTGTGTCAGTCACGAGGGAGAGAAAACTGCATCCCTATTTCTTCAGAGCCCTAGACTGTCCAAGGCATCCATCCTTGCTACCTGACAGCAGGCCATGAAAGCTTAGATCCCAATACAGCACAGTGGACCTGTTTTTGAGTTCAGGAACCTACTCTGTCTTATTTCCTAGGAAACCAGAACTCATTTTCTGTTTGGCTCTTCCTGGCCTTAGAACACATTTCCCTTCTGTGCTTCATTCACCCCATGCTGTGGGGCCCTGGGTAGAAACCTGCCCTGGGCGGCAGTGTCCCAAAATTTCAGACAAGAGGAGGTCTGGCTGCAAGATGCACTGGGGAAGAGAGGGAGGTACCAGGCACAAGCTGGAGCTGGTAGCTGACTCAAGTGGCAGCTGAGTGGAAAGGGCCAGCCAGGCGGGCTTGTTACAAGTCAGCTGTGCTCTCAGAGCCATTTGCCAAAGGTGGCCTCATCCAAACCTATTCTGAAGGACCACGTGAAATCTTCGTGATGCCCGCTGTAACTGGCCCTTTGACCATCCCTCCTACACAGGACACAAATAAATATATACACCCAGAGCTCCAAAAAAGAAAACTCTTGAGAACCTGTGTACCAGCTACAGCCATCACCTCAACTGTGCTTGAGCTGTGTGGCTAAGGAACAGCGGGGAGAGGACGTACACTTGATGTTTACCATGGACACAGCTGGAGTGAGAAGCCTAGGTTCCCAAGGTATATAGTACCTAGGCCAGAACCTCAAACACTATATCCAAAAGCATTTCTCTAGGTACAGCCTTACAGCCGGACAAGTGTAGGGTGCCCTATGTTGGTTTTGAGGGCAAAGGGGCCAGGAGTGTGGTTGGTGCAAGGGACTGGCCAAACAGATGAGGACTATGGGCTGAAGCTTGTGCCTCTACATACATTCCAAGTCTGACACTGGGCATGATGGCACGTATCTGTACGACTACAAACACCAGCCTGGACTACATGAAACCCTGACTCAAAGAGGGGGAGGGGGCAGAGCTAATCTCAGAGGAGCTGACTTTCTTACATGAGTAACTAAACAGGCAAAGGGACTGAAAACAGATTTCCCTAGGGTCAGGTGGCATGCCAGGATCTGAGCTCTCTAGGGCTTTGGCCATGGTCTGTGGAGGAGCCGGGCACCTCCAGCTGAGCCAAATAGCAGTCTCTTTCTAGCATCCACTTTATTGTGACATTTGGCCAGCCCAGTGGATGCAGTTCTAGTCAAGTGTCTCTGAGAAAAAGAGGCCAGAGCCTGGGTGTGTAGTCTCTCTCTCAGGCCATGCTGCTGCTCAGCTGCATAGCAAAGTCCTGTACATGGTCCTTCAAAGTCTGGCGGGCATCTGCCTGTGCTCGCTTCTCCCGTGCCCGTTCCTGCTGCAGCTTGGTCAGTCGCAGCCTAAGCCGCTGCTCCCGCCGCTTGCAGGCCTGCAGCTGGCGCTGGGTCTTGTCCAAAGCATCAAGAGCTGCTTCGGCTCGCCTCTTCCAGAGCAAGGCACTCCCCACTTGGTAGCTGTGCTCATTCTGGATGTAGGCTCCAGCAGGAGGTGGTAGCCGTAACATGTATGCAGATGGGGAGGCAGGCTGTGGCTCGAGAGGGGAGGGGTGCTGCTCTGGTGAGGGCTGTGTGCTACAGCCTGCTTCATCCGCTTGAGCACCTAGAGGGCCCAGGAGCTCTGAGAAGGGGCTGTTAAGGCCAGGGTCCAGCCTCACAGCTGGGGATGCAGGCAGAGTGGCAGGGGCTGAGGCTTCTTCCACAGGAAAGCAGATGATATCAGAACGAGGAGGTGGAGAAAATGGAGTTGTGGGTCCTTGTCTTTCGGAGCAGCTGGAGGGGAGACAGAAAGAAACTAAGGCAATGCCAGGCTCCTCTTCTTAGCCCATTCAGTCTCCCTAACATCTGAGACCCCTTTACTGGGTCTAGATAACAAGATAGTTCAGTGAAGATGCTGGCATTCACCCTACAGTCCAGCCCCTCAGCCCTGGGGTGAGGGTGGGGTATATCCATCCCCATACCCCCCTATCCCCCCCCACCCCCCTATCCCCCACCCCCACCCCCGGTTCTGCAGCACATACCGCTTCCTGCATCGCCGGAGCCGGCTGACATCAGGCAGGCCAGGTGGATAACCATGCCCCTTGGTCTTGGCTGTTCGACGCAACTTGGAGAAAGACTCAAATATGGTGGGGACTGCCCCCTCCTTCAGCCTGTGATACCCACTGTGGGGAAAAGCAGCCCAGATGAGCTGGAGAAAAGAATGCTGCCACATCCCCTGATTCCCCTCATAAGGTCTTACAGAGGCATAGGACCTCTAGGGATGAGAAAGGCCCTAAGGCACACTGCCAGTAGCAATCTCAAGAATGCTAGTGTGGTCAAATCAAACTCATCTTCCCTGTGAATGAGCTTTCAGGGTTAAGGTGAATGGAGAACCCAGCAGCAGGGATAGGTGGGCCAGCTGGAAGAACTAGGTGCTAACCATCCTATGAAAAAGCTGTTCTTTTGCAGCTAACCTCAGGTGACTTCCTTAATCATCCTCTCTACCTTTGTTTTTAAAGATTTTTCCCTTAAAAACATTTTCTATTTTTATGTGTACAAGTGTTTTGCACTGCATGTGTGCCTAGTACCTACAGAGGTTAGAAAAGGATAATGGATCACTTGGAACTGGAGTGAGCCAGTTCCAGAGTGCTATAAGCCATTATGTGGGTGGCGGGAAATGAACACAGGTCTTCTGGAAGAATAGCCAGTGAGTGCTCGTAACCTCTGAGCCAGCTCTATTTATGTGTATGACTATTTTGCCTGCATGCATATATGTGTACCTGTGCCCTCAGAGGTAGATTGAACCCCAGTCCTCTGTAAAAGTAATAAGTGCTCTAAAATGGTTAAGCCAGCTCTCCAGCCCTTCCACCTTATTTTCTTAAAGACAGTTTCTCACTCAACACAGGACTCAACAACTCATCTAGACTAGCTTTTCCATAAGTCCCTGGGGTCCTTTTGTTTTGTCTTCTTCAGGACTGGAAATTAAAGGAACAAGCAATCACGTGTGGCTTTTTATTTGGGTAATTGAATCTGAAATCAGGTCCTAATGCTTGCATACCAAGTCTTTAGCCTGGAAAGCCTATTTTTCTCTACTGTCACTGGCACAGTGATCCTGGGACCATGCTTTAACTGTACAAAACTGGAAAGAGGCAACTGCACCCTTGTCAACTGGTCTGCTTGTCTCCGAGCATGTCAGCAGATGTGCATGGACTCCGCTAGGGCAAAGAGCTACCTCGTTTGACCCACTGCTCTGATGCCTCACAACCTGTCCTGGTGTTAGCTGGCAGAAAGACCCACCTGATTCCCACCAGCTCAAAGCAGTTATCCTCGAAGTGTTTGGAGCAGAAGTAGATGTACTCAGAGGTCGGATCCCACAGGCCCTGGCCGCTGGGGTCCAGCCGCTGACAGTTGGCCAGCCACAAGCCGCGCCTGGGGTTGTCTTTCTTGGGAAGTCTGCAGAGCCACAAAACCGTGAGCACCAGACTGTCTACAGTCCTGCGTTCAGGATGCCCAAGCTCCCCAAGCAAGAACGGCAGACCTCCCCGCGACCCTTTCAGATTACCACCCGCTGGGGAAAAGGAGAAACTGAGAACGAGAGAAGGGAAGGGGCCGGCTCAGCATCATCTAGCAGGAATGAGTTAGAGCTGTAAATCCAAGTCAGGTAAGCGTCCAGTCCTTTTGCCGGCCGGACTCGAGCCTATGCGCCCTCCCCTGTCACCCTCCCGCTCACAAAGTTCAAGCCTCTCACATCGACCTCGGAAAAGTGCCGTCTCCTGCGAGGCCTAAAATGCCGCAACACCGGCGCCTGCGCCTGTGAGCCCTCGCGTGCCAGTACGCACGCGCGCTGACCTGTGGAAGGAGATGCCGCGGTTGCGAGTCTCGCGCGTATCCCGTGTGCAGCAGCCGGCGGCGGAGCAGTGTCGCGGCATCTGGGGAAGGGGCGGGATCTGGGTGGTGGGCGGCAGTCGGGGGGGAGGACTGTCTTCACGCCCAGCTGTCACTCCCTCCAGAGGGCCTGAGCCGGTCGGCTCCCCAAGCCCGACCCCGTACCAGTCCTGTCCTAACTCGTTCTATGGACTCCCGTCAGCGGTACTCACGGTCTTGCCATTGCTGCGCCGCCAAAATCTCGCGATGGGTGGGTCGACGCGGAAGTTGGGAGCAGAGACACTCCGTTGCCCGTGGCGCGGGGCCCCCAAGGGGCGGGACCGGAAGAGATCTTTGCGGGGCGGGCCACCGGATGTTGGGAGTGAGGGATGGCGATCGTCTCTCCCGAGTGGAGGTTTCTGGATCAGTAGTTTCGGCTCTTTGTTTTGTGTGTCCAAAGTCACTGCTGAGCGCCCGTCGTTTGGACGAAGCATCTGGGTGCGGTCTGTACTGCTCCCTGAACATCGTACGCGGCTCAGCACTTGCTACCAACCCTGAAGATTGAATTTGATCCCCAGGACGCACCTGCTGGAAGGAGAGAACCAACGTCCAGTAATTGTCCTTTGATCCCCATACATATGCACAAAATAAAATGTAACGACACATTTAGAACATTTTGTTTTAAGGGCCCCTTATAAAGGCCTTGGTGAAGGTAGTGACCTTATGGGAAGCCGTCCCAATATACTAAGTGGCAACTGTCCATTCATCGGAATGTTCATTTTTCAAACCCTGACACGCTAGCCGGTGTGTTCTGAGGTCACGGCTTCCCCAGTGACGCTTTGAAGGAGAATTTCTCTGACCACAGGATCAGGGATTTTACATCTAGGCTCATTTTTGTAGTAGGAACAAAGACAGAGATGGGTTCCTTGGGTTTCTGCTGGGGGAAGAGAGGTGAGCAGTTATAATCTTGAGGTGCAGAAGGGGAGGTTGTGGGACTCCAGGCCTGAAGGGCACAAAGGCATACTTGATCTAAGTACCCGGGAGGTTGGTTAGCCTGTTGTGCTCCTGTAAAGGAGTTACCTTGGCTGCAAAGGTCATCGAAGCCCTATTTGGTCGGGTTTTGATTTTTCCTGATCTGATGGAAGCATTCATCCCTATATAAAGCCTCCCATTGAAGGAACGGGGGGTGGGGTGGGGGTGGGGGGCAAGGCAAGAAGGACCAACAAATGTGGTGCTGGCCCAGTGGTGTACTTAGAGCTGCACAAGACTCAGAAGAACGGATTTGGCCCAGAGTGCATGAGTATCATCCTCCTGTCGATTGTCTAAGCTCTTTTTTTAATTCATTGGCCCGGTAGGGATACCAGTATAGGGGCAGAGAGTAAGTGGGTTGAAAACATGGAGAGCCCAGGGGTTACTTCATTTGTGTTGAGGTTTGGAAGAATCTCTAATTTCACATAGTTGTTGGTTGTGGGTGTGGGAGGTAGAAGACATGGAGCCTTCAAGAGCTCTGTGCGTGTCCTTAGGGTGGGAGCGAGGCAGGAGAAACATGAGGCACCAGTTGGGGATGAAGAGGGGGTATGTGGGTGTGACCGGTCATTTTGTAATATACTCAATAGCTCGTTCAAGGGCAGTGAGCTCCACCTAGGGGCAGTCCTCAGATGTGGCAGAACAATAAATAGACTTCACCTAGGTTGGAAGACTCCACCCTAGGTGGGCTAGACGACTGTGGCAAAACAAGGTCTGATTTAGCCCGCACACGGCTGGGGCAAGGGTACACCAGGGAATAACCCGGACCAAAAGACGTCGCCCCTTCACCAGTCAGTCCCTTGCGATGCCTCAAACTGAAGAAGGTAAAAGAAGAAGGAAGAACCAGCCAAGGATCCTCAGGTTGGGATGCTGATGGCCCTCTGAAGGAAATCCTTCTGAGCATCCCTGTTTGAGCCCCAGATGTGGGTCCTTTGCTCCCAGCTGGCGGTTGATCACCGGTGGTCTCAGGATGCAGAGGAGCTGGGGAGCAGGGTATCAGGCAGTGGTGAATATTTTTATTGAATTAGCGGGGCTAGCTGATATAGCTCCAGTCAGAGGGGAGGGGAGGGGAAAAATGACCGAGGAAGTGTTGCAGCGGGGACAGGGGCCTTCCAATGTATCAGATTAGCAGACCACAGTCTGTCGGGGTCATCTTTTTTCCCACAGTGTAAAGGCTGTCTTTGTATTATTCAAATGTTGATTTCTGTACCGGTGACGAGTTGAGTGCTGGCTGGACTTTAGTATTGGTTATTTTTATGGATCATCACCTGCTTCAGTGTTTTGTAAACATACACCTCCCTCACCTTTTGATTGGTTTAATAAAGATCTGACAGCCAGTAGCTGAAGCAGGAGAGGAGAGGCGGGACTTCTGGGCAGAGATGAGCTCCCATTGGAAGAATCTTGTTGACAAGGAGTAGCTCGGACTTAGTGAGTGAGAAAAAGGTAACAAGCCACGTTGCAGACATGGATTTATTAAATTCATCAAGCTAGCCTGGGAGGTAGCCCACTATCATGCCTAAGCTTTTATAACTAATAATAAGTCTTCAGATGTTTACTTGGCAGCTGGTGGGCCTAAGAAAGTCCTGCAATACCAGTCACATGATTTCTGAGAACTCAGTTCTCCTGTGGGAAACAGAAGCCTAACTGGCTTTATCGTGATGTGGCCTTTTATCTTTATAGACTTGAATAGGCCCAAGCCTGATTAGGGTAGGGATCGGCCCCATTCCTGTTGTGCTCTTAGAGAGATGTCGCGGGTATGGTGAAGCTCTACCCACCCTTATACGGCTTGTGAACACACACTTGAGCATAAGTGAGGGGTTCATTATAGGAACATGGCATATTTCTGCAACTCTATCTCTGAAGAAAATCAATCAATTTCTCTCTCTCTCTCTCTCTCTCTCTCTCTCTGTGTGTGTGTGTGTGTGGTTTTTTTTGTTGTTGTTGTTTTGTTTTGTTTTGTTTCGAAAGAGGGTTTCTCTAGTAGCCCTGAACGTCCTGAAACTCACTCTATAGACCAGGCTGGCCTTAAATTCACAGATCTGCCTGACTCTGCCTCTGGGATTAAAGGCCTGTGATACCATGCCCAGCTACATTATGGTCTCTTTAAACTTCCCTTTATAAGGTTTTTTTGTTGGCTATTCATGCCAATTCCAGCATCAGGGAAGGCTTCCCTGCCATGGACTCTCTTTATAAACCTTGTAAACCGTGACTGCACCAGAATGGCCAGGCCCAGCCTGAGGAGCTCCAGCAGCCAGACTCTACAAGAAGAAAAAAAATGCACCAATTCCTGAGCTTCTTTCAAACATTAGGCCACATAATTCTTCCAATCCCAGCCCCACTGGAGAGCTTTATAACACCTCCCACTCCCCATATAAAGCCTGCCTTCTGCCCAGTTCTGTGCTGCTTCTCATCTGAGCAGAGACAGCCACCCTCCCAATAAATGTCTTTCGTGAGGCCTGTCATACGTGTGACTTTGTGGCATTCCTTGGCTCCTGTCAGGATACCTCTCAAAGCAGAGCTGTAACACTTTTACTGGAGAAACTTTATGCGGAACTTCTCTAGGGGAAGTCTTTCCCTTCCGAGCTGCAGCACTTACATTTATAACAGGATGGCCTTGACCCTCCTGATACGTGGAGTTATATACCTGCAGCGGCATGGCTACCCCATAAGCAGGCCCTTTGTAGGTTCTCCTCAAGGTACCAATTCTGAATGGCACCTAGTCTGTGATGGGCACCTAGTTAGACACTCACTAGTCACTTGTTCACATTTAAACAAGTCATCCCTCACAAACAGGTAGGAGAGATAACATGAAGTCTGTAGGACATTACATATGCCATACTGGGGTCTTCAACCAGTAGCCATATACCTAGGCAGCCCAGGGCAGCTTAAATGCAGTCTTTGCAATTTGTGAGTGTTCTGTTACTCACATAGCTCTGGAGTGTATTTGCTATTTGTACACATTTACGCCTTTCTGTTTTGTGAGTGGCCCCATCAGATGTTGCATGAGTTTGTCACCAGTGACTTGGCAAGTGGGATGCATCAAGAACCAGTATTGTGTTAACCTACCACTGTGAGTGCTAGGCATCTCATGCTATTTGATGTTACAGGGGTGCACTGCCACCCCTGGATGTACCTCATACATCACCAGTGATTGGCAGCTGAGACATGGAAGGGCCCAAAGCTTGCTTTCTAGCTTTCTGTGAATTAACTCTCTTTCTTTTTTTTCTTTTTTTTAAATGAAGCCAATCTTTTTATTTCTTCTTTTTTTTTAAAGATTTATTTATTTATTATATGTAAGTACACTGTAGCTGTCTTCAGACACTCCAGAAGAGGGCATCAGATTTCGTTAGGATGGTTATGAGCCACCATGTGGTTGCTGGGATTTGAACTCAGAACCATTGGAAGAGCAGTCAGTGCTCTTCACCACTGAGTCATCTCACCAGCCCCGTGAATTAAATTTCAAAAATAAAAACAAATACAGTCTCATACTTTTTTTTTTTTTAAATTTCAGCATGGCTTCTACAATGCCTCAACATGGAACTGAAGGAGTTGAATTTAAAGATGGAGTCACAGATGCCACAGTTAGTTAGTTATAAGAACCTAAACTTTTGAACTTTTGTACTTTTGACTTAAAACTCTTGGCCACTAGTCTGAAACATTCTTGGCTAAGACCCTTAGCCACATGCCTGGAACATCCTGATAGGAGAAATATCATCCTGATAGGAGAAATATTTCCTAGAACAACCACAGAATGTTCCAAGGTGCTTACATAGAGTTTGATAACAGGTTCAGCTATGGGTCAAGCTGTACTTTAGAAATTTTCTACTGCCCTCCCTCAGCCTATATAAACTCTGTACAATCGTTGGTTGAGTCTCGACCCAGCATGCTGATCAGTGCACTTATCGGAGCTCCAATTAAAATTCCTCTTGCAGATTGCATCAAGGTCTCTCGTGGTTCTTGGGATACGCGAACAGCCCGTGTTTAAAATAGGAATATTTCTGGTTTAATCTTACAGAACCCCTGCCCCAAAAGATTACAGATGAAGGAAACTTGTTGGGTAAAGGGTGGACAATTGCTTTTTTTTTGGGGGGGGTTATCAGGCACTCTGATTAATTCTTAGAAAATTTCTGTTACATTTTCAAATATTATAATTTGAAAAGCCCTTATATGTGAAATATGCAGCAATTTTATTGCACAAAAGTCCGTATTGTAAAGACAAAATAACAGAACTGAAAAAAAAATGACTTCTCATCAAAAATGTCTTTAAAGTTTCTGGCAAAAGTTATACTACAGCATGTCTAATAGCAAGTGGTTAACACTTACTGATGTTGAATACATTAAGCAATGTGTAAGAAGCATTGCAGACAGAAGAATCCCTGGATGTGGTATTTCTAAACCCAGTTCATCTCATTGGACAATAGCCAGCCATACTGAAGACACTAACACACATGAGAAGGCTGGCGCAGAGAACCTTCTCTTCTCTTCTCTTCTCTTCTCTTCTCTTCTCTTCTCTTCTCTTCTCTTCTCTTCTCTTCTCTTTTCTTTATTCTTATTTTTGAGATAGGATCTCACTGCATAGCCAAGGCTAACCTGAAGTTTGGATATGTAGACCAGACATACTCATAGACAACCCCCTGCTTCTGTCTCCCAGACTGCTAGCATTAAAGGTATGCACCATGACACCTGGTTGATCTACTACTTTAGAATGCTACTCTCTGTGACAGATGTCAGCATTGATATTGCAAATTTGTCTCAACTTGTCTTCTTAGTGGTACTGATAATGAATATAAGGTCACTGAAGAGAGGGCTTCTTTTGTGTCATTAAAGATACAACTAAGAGATGGAGAGATGGCTCCGCAGTTACGAGCACTGGCTGCTCTTCCAGAGGACCTGGGTTCAATTCCCAGCACAAGGCAGCTCACAACTGTCTGTAACTGCAGGTACAGGGGATTTGGCACCTTCACACAGTCATACATGCAGGCAAAACTGTCAGGAGCCAACATAGTACCAGCTAATAACTAGCAGGTGATCTTTCTGAGATGGTCTACCTTGGATTAAAATAATCCATAACAGATTTACTCTTATAGATAAGGGCCAGGAGAAAATCATTTTAGGAAAGACCACTGCTGTTATGATTTTCCTGTTATTATTAAACATATACAACAATCACTAGGGATTAGCCCATCATTTTGAGCAGATCTCTGCAAATCTACAAAGATGTACTATCCTGTAGTGATGCTATATAAATAGATGACTTCTTAATTCTTTCTTTTTTTTTTTTTTTTTTTTTTTTTTTGGTTTTTCGAAACAGTTTCTCTGTGTAGTCCTGGCTGTCCTGGAACTCACTTTGTAGACCAGGCTGGCCTCAAACTGAGAAATTTGCCTGCCTCTGCCTTCCGAGTGCTGGGATTAAAGGCATGCGCCACCACGCCTGGCAGATTCATTCATTATTATTATTATTCATAAGTACTCTATTGCTGACTTCAGACACATCCGAGGAGAGGAAGGCATCAGATCTCATTACGGGTGGTTGTAAGCCACCATGTGGTTGCTGGGATTTGAACTCATCACCTTCGGAAGAGCAGTCAGGTGCTCTTACCCGCTGAGCCATCTCACCAGCCCGACTTCTTAATTCTTTTTTTTTTTTTTTTTTTTTTTTTTTTTTTTTTTTTTTTTTGGTTTTTCAAGCCAGGGTTTCTCTGTGTAGCCCTGGCTGTCCTGGAACTCACTTTGTAGACCAGGCTGGCCTCGAACTCAGAAATCCGCCTGCCTCTGCCGCCCAAGTGCTGGGACTAAAGGCATGCACCACCATGCCCGGCCTTTTTTTTTGTTGGTTTTTTTGTTTTTTTGTGTATTTTTTTATTCCAAGACAGGGTTTCTCTGCGTAGCTCTGGCTGTTCTGGAACTCACTCTGTAGACCAGGCTGGCCTCGAACTCAGAAATCCACCTGCCTCTGCCTCCCAAGTGCTGGGATTAAAGGCATGCGCCACCACGCCCGGCCAACTTCTTAATTCTTAATGGTGACCCTATAAGAATTCCTAAAATAATATCAGTATTTATTTAACTATTTTATAGTGGGACTGCTATTAAGTCCTTTTCTGATAGTCAAAACTTCAATGAGAACTCTGCCAGTCTCCCATGTGTCACCAGTTAATTGCTTCTAGTACTCAGAGCACATTCTAAAAGGTTGTAAAACCATTAGCCAAAGGCCATAAAAAGGGAACTACGACATGCATATACACATATATAATATGTGTATATGTGTGTATATATATGAATGAACAGGCCCCCCAAGCAGGTCTTGAGAACACAAGCAGGTTACATGTAGAAGTTGCCTAAATGGTTTCTGTTCCTGTTACAATGCTATCTGCTCTCAAGTGGTTACCTGCAGTCTCATGAGATGTACATATGGTCAGTTAACTGAGAAAGATTTAGGCAGGCTCCACCCAGAGGTGAAGAGCTGTAGCATTTCATCCCCTTTCTGTGACAATTCTGAGAGACACTGAAAAAGGGAAGACTTCAGTAAACAGAATTTTGGGCAGTACACTTGGCCACTTGTTTGGTTTGCAAGGAGAAGTGGCCAGATGTATGATTTATTGTTCATTGACTCATGGGCTATAGCCAAGTAGACTGGATGCATTGACAGGGACTTGGACAGAACATGATTGGAAAATTGGTGAGAAAGACATCTGGAGACAAAGTATGTGGCTAGATCTCTTTTATACAGGATGTATATGTACCTCTGTCTGGCCTTAAGTCACCATGCTTCTGACTCAGTTTTCAAAGTTATAGAATCACAGGCATGTGTCACCAAGTCTCTATATATACACAATTTTTTAAATTTTTCTTTTTTGAGACAGGGTCTTATGTAACTTGAACTTCCTCCTGCCTACACTTCTGGTGTGCTAGAATTACAAGCATACATTATCATGCTTTCTCTACAGTAGTGTAGAATCAACCAAGGGTTTCCTGTATGCCAGGCAAACACTACTGAGTCATACACCCTGGCCAGTCAGCAGTAGTTTTTCTATGAAGCTCTGGTTGTTTCTGTAGAGCAAATTAGTCAGTTGACTAGACTGAATCACGTGGGTGATTTTATTTTTTTTAATTGGATATTTTATTTGTTTACATTTCAAATGTTATCCCCTTTCCCAGTGGTTTCCCCTCTGCAAACCCCNAGGCAAACACTACTGAGTCATACACCCTGGCCAGTCAGCAGTAGTTTTTCTATGAAGCTCTGGTTGTTTCTGTAGAGCAAATTAGTCAGTTGACTAGACTGAATCACGTGGGTGATTTTATTTTTTTTAATTGGATATTTTATTTGTTTACATTTCAAATGTTATCCCCTTTCCCAGTGGTTTCCCCTCTGCAAACCCCCATCCCATCCCCCCTTACCCTGCTTCTATGAGCGTGCTCCCCTATCCATTCACCCACTCCCTGTTTACATATCCAGTTTGTTAGTCTATGACTTTTTGTTTTTGTTTTTAGAGATTTATTTATTTTGTGGATATGAGTACATTGTTGATGTCTTCACACACCAGAAGAGGGCTTTGGATTCCATTACAGATGGTTGTGAGCTACCACATGGTTGCTGGGAATTGAACTCAGGTCCTGTGGAAGAGCAGTCAATACTCTTAACCACTGAGCTATCTCTCCAGCCCAGTCTATGACTTTTTATTGGGGAATTGTGTCCACTGATGTTAAGAGATATTAAGGAATAGTTATTGTTGCTTCCTGTTATTTTTTTGTTGTTGTTAGAGGTGGATTTATGTTTTTGTGGCTATCTTCTTTTAGGTTTATTGAAAGAAGATTGCTTTCTTGCTTTTTCTAGGGTGTAGTTTCCCTCCTTGTATTGAAGTTTTCCATCTATTATCCTTTGTAGGGCTGAATTTGTGGAGAGATATTGTATAAATTTGTTTTTGTCATAGAATATCTTGGTTTCTCCATCTATGGTAATTGAGAGTTTTGCTGGGTATAGTAGCCTAGGCTGGCATTTTTGTTTTCTTAGGGTTTGTATGACATCTGCCCAGGATCTTCTAGCTTTATAGTCTCTGTTGAGAAGTTTGGTCTGCCTTTATATGTTACTTGACCTTTTCCCTTTACTGTTTTTAATATTTTTTCTTTGTTTTGTGCATTTGGTGTTTTGACTATTATGTGATGGGAGGAATTTCTTTTATGGTCCAATCTATTTGGAGTTCTGTAGGCTTCTTGTACGTTTATGGGCATCTCTTTCTTTAGGTTAGGGAAGTTTACTATTATAATTTTGTTGAAGATATTTACTGGCCCTTTAACTTGGGAATCTTCTCTCTTCTATATCTATTATCTTTAGGTTTGTTTGATCTTCTCATTATGTCCTGGATTTCCTGGATGTTTTGGGTTAGGAGCTTTTTTTTTTGTTTGTTTTTGTTTTTGTTTTTGTTTTTGTTTTTGTTTTTGTTTTTCAAGACAGGGTTTCTCTGTATAGTCCTGGCTGTCCTGGAACTCACTTTGTAGACCAGGCTGGCCTCGAACTCAGAAATCTGCCTGCCTCTGCCTCCCAAGTGCTGGGATTAAAGGCATGCGCCACCACGCCCGGCTGGTTAGGAGCTTTTTGCATTTTGCATTTTTTGACAGTTGTGTCAATGTTTTGTATGGTATCTTCTACCCTTGAGATTCTCTCTTCTATCTCTTGTATTCTGTTGGTGATGTTTGTGTCTATGACTCCTTATCTCTTTCCTAGGTTTTCTAGGTTGTCTCCCTTTGTGATTTCTTTATTGTTTCTATTTCCATTTTTAGATCCTGCATGGTTGTGTTCAATTCCTTTACCTGTTTGGTTGTGTTTTCCTGTAATCCTTTAAGAAATTTTTGTGGGGCTGGTGAGATGGCTCAGCGGGTAAGAGCACCCGACTGCTCTTCCGAAGGTGATGAGTTCAAATCCCAGCAACCACATGGTGGCTTACAACCATCTGTAATGAGATCTGACTCCCTCCTCTGGTGCGTCTGAAGTCAGCTACAGCGTACTTATGAAGAATAATAATAAACGAATCCTTGGACTGGAGAGACCAACCGGAGCGAGCGGTGCTGTCCGGAATTAGCGGAGCCGAATGGGGACGGCTGGAGCGAGCAGGGATGGCTGAGCAAGCGGGGCTGGAGCGAGCGGGGCCAACTGGAGCAAGTGGGGCCGACTGGAGCGAGCAGGGCTGGCAGGAGCTAGTGGGGCTGTACGGGGGTGGGGGGCATCCGGAGCGAGCAGGGGTCGAGCAGAGCGAGCGGGGTTGAACGGAACAGGGAAAAAAAAAGAAATTTTTGTGTTTCCTCTTTAAGGGCTTCTACCTGTTCACCTGTATTCTCCTGTCTGTCTGTCTTTCTTTCTTTCTTTCTTTCTTTCTTTCTTTCTTTCTTTCTTTCTTTCTTTCTTCCTTTCTTTCTTTCCTTCTTTCTTTTCTTCTTTCTTTCTTTCTTTCTTTCTTTCTTTCTTTCTTTCTTTCTTTCTTTTTTTTGTTTTTGAGACAGGGTTTCTCTGTATAGCCCCGGCTGTCCTGGAACTCACTTTGTAGACCAGGCTGGCCTCAAACTCAGAAATCTGCCTGCCTCTGCCTCCCAAGTGCTGGACGTGCGCCACCACTGCCTGCCCTCTCCTGTATTTCTTTAAAGGAGTTATTTATGTCTTTTTTTTTTAAGATTTATTCACTTATTTTATGTATGTAAGTACACTGTGGTTATCTTTAAACACACCAGAAGAGGGCATTGGATCCCATTACAGGTGGTTGTGGGCCACCATGTGGTTGCTGGGAATTGAACTCAGGACCTCTGGAAGAGCAGTCAGTGCTCTTAACCACCGAGCTATCTCTTTAACCCTATTTATGTCCTTCTTAAAGTACTCTATCATCATCATCATGAGATGTGACTTTAAATTATAATGTTGCTTTTCTGGTGTATTGGGTGTATCCAGGGCTTGCTGTGGTGGGAGAACTGGGTTCTGATGATGCCAAGTAGCCTTGGTTTTTGTTGCTTACATTATTGCCCTTGCCTCTCAAAATCTGGTTATCTGTGGTGTTAGCCTGTTTTGTTGTCTCCGACTGTGGCTTCTCCCTCCCGTAAACCTGTGTGTCAGCACTCCTGGAAGACCAGCTCTCTCCCAGCAGGATTTGGGTATGGAGAGCTATGGCACAGGGTCAGCTCCGGGGCACAGATGGAGACTGGGAGCACATGAGTGATTTTATAATTCAGAATGTAATGATCAGTTGCCTTCCAATGGGTTATGACTGTTTGTCTTCTTGCAAGAGAGCTTGGGAATTCCATTTGCATATCTCCTTTATGTTTTGTTGAACAGAGTCACCAGAACATGAAGATGTCATGGGCCTTGTGTTCAGTGTTGTTCATGGGCAGCTTTTTGGTTGAATGAATGAACCAGAGCAAAAGAATCCAGATTATGGAAGATGCCTGAGAGCAGAAAGGAAGATATACATATTGTTTATTAAATGGCCAGCAATGTGAATGTTAAAGTAGCATATTAGAGACCAGAGTCAATTGGTGCGGATGCTGGCTGGGATGGTGTAGAGGCTTGTGGCCAGTCTTTTCTTCTGGAAGTGTAACGCTTTATACAGAGTCCTGGAAGAATTTCGTTCATGGAGTTTGCGAGGTCCTCAGATTCTCTGCTTACTTGGATATCCTAAGAGACCATTGGAACATAGTTATAGACCTTCTGAGGATTTGAGTGTTCTTATTTGCATTCCCAGGGCTCAGAGAAGCTCTTTCTAGTATTTTCTCTCTGTGGATGACAATATCATGACTCCCCTCCCGCAACTATTAAAATAGGAAAGTAAAGAGTAACCCTTGGAGGCTCATATACTTTCATATTTGATCCCCAGTTGGTTAAATTGTTTGGTAAAGGATTAGGAAGGTCTAGCTTTTTTTTTTTTTTTTTTTTTTTTTTTTTTTTTTTTTTTTTTTTTTTTTTTTTTTTGGTTTTTCGAGACAGGGTTTCTCTGTGTAGCCCTGGCTGTCCTGGAACTCACTTTGTAGACCAGGCTGGCCTCGAACTCAGAAATCCACCTGCCTCTGCCTCCCGAGTGCTGGGATTAAAGGCATGCGCCACCACGCCCGGCGAAGGTCTAGCTTTTTTGGAGGAGTTATATCACTAGGGGATGGGGACTTGGGTTTTCAAAATCCTACACTATAACCAGTTAGCTCTCTCCGTGCCTCACACTTATGGACAAGGATGTGTGCTCTCAGCATCATGCCTGCCTACCTGCTGCCTTGCTCTCTGCCATGGTGGTCATGGACTCACTCTCACTGTCTAAAGCCATGAGTCCAAAATTAAATGTTTGCTTTTTATAAGTTGCCTTGGTCATTATGTTTTGTAAGAAATACAAAAAAAAAATTAGGACAGGTGTGTTCAATTTCTTGATATGGCTTACTTACATGAGGGTATGCTTTTTGATAGCTATATTTAATCTATGTGTAGCTTTTGATTCATTTTTGTTGGTTTTTTTGTTTGTTTGTTTGTTTGTTTGTGTTTGGAGACAAGGTCTCCAGTAGTGTAGTTAGGCCTCATGCTTGCTATGTAGTTGATGACAGCCTTGAACTCATTCTGAACTGTGCAGTTTTACACCTGCCTCCAAGTGCTGGAATTGAACCATTAAAATATTAAACCAATGCGTTGAAGAGAACGGTACTGATGCAGTCTCATGTAAGCATGTTCCTTTTCCTTATTTTATTATTATGTATGTATGAGTTTTTTCATTGCATGTATATCTGTTCACAACATCCATATCTGGAAAGTGGCATTGGACCCCCTGGGATTAGAGTTATGGATGGTTGTGAACCACGATGTAGGTGCTAGGGATTGAACTTGGGTCCTCTGTAAGACCAACAAGTGCTCTTATCTGCTGAGCCATCTCTCCAGCTCTCATGTAAGCCTTTTCTACAGTTTTATCATTTCATCCCATATTTCAAAATTTAAGTGGTTTTTGCTTGTATGTTTCTTGAGACAAGGTTTAAAGTATAAAATAGGGGAAGACTAGGGATGGCTGAGCAGGTAAGAGTGCTTGCTGCTTTTGCAGAGGATGTAAATTTGATTCTCAGCACCACGTGGCATTTTATAAGAGTTGGTTACTCTAGTTCTAGAAGATCTGGTGCCTTCTTCTGGCCTCTGGGCACCAGGCATGAGACAGTGAACCTACCTACCTACATACATGCAGGAAAAATACTCATAATGAAAGCAGATAAACATAAAAAAATTATATAATTATTAATGGCTATAGGATGTCACTATGTTGCCAAGACTTCTCTGTAGCAATCCCCTGCCTCATTTGTGCCCTTCCTCCAGCCTTGAGCTGGCTAAATCAGACCTTGTTTTGCCACGGTTGCCTAGCCCACCTAGGGCGGAGTCTTCCAACCTAGGTGCAGTCTATTGTCCTGCCACATCTGCAGCTTCCTGCAAGAAGTAACTACCTACTGAGCAGCTAAGCTTGTTTTCCTGAGGAGATCCTGGCAAAGAGGGGAGTGGGTCCCCCACTCCTTTAAGTTCAGACTTAAGAATTAAACATTGAGCCTTGATCAGAAACCTTGTCTTGGTCTCATTCCTCTTTCATCTGTCCTTCCCATCCATCCCCATCTCTCCTTCCAGGTACCCACTTCTCTGTGGCCGCTGTTGGCTACACTCATTCAGTAGGCAGGATTAAAGGCACACTTCACCACAGGCAGCTTTATCTCGTGCTAATGGTAAGGGAAGATGGGCATTTGTCGAACTTCATGTAATGATCAAACTTTGACTTGATCTGTAAGCACATCCCTCAAAGCCAAGGATAAAATCTAGGCTAGTCAGATTGACAGCAGATGAAGAGTTAAGTATGAGAACACAGGGGAAAACTGCAGCTGCAACTTGGTAGCTGAGTCTCCTGCCAGTCAAAATGCCCTTTATGCTTAAACATCCTTACAGCTACAGTTAGGATGTCTCTACTATACCAGAAATGCAGATATCGGGGATTGTTCCCCCACATGTGCACTAACAAAGAGTTCTATCTTAAAGATCCCATGTCATCATAATGTCACTTGCACTGTGGCCTTGGCATGTACCCTTTGTGAGCTTTGGTGTCTTAGTTGCTTCTCTACTGCTGTGAAGCAGCACCACGATCATGGCAACTTATAAAGAAAACATTTAATTGGAACTCACATTCTGGAGGCTTAGAGTTCACGACCATCAGGTGGAGATCATAGCAGCAAACAGGCAGGGGTGGTGCTAAGCATGGGGTGTAGAGAGGAGGGCAGGGAGAGGGAGAGGGAAAGAGAGGGAGAGGGATGAGGAAGGGGGAGGGGAAGAAGGAGAGAGAGCATGCTAACTGGGATTGTGTGGGTTTTTGTAATTTCAAAGCCCAGTCCCAGTGACACACCTCAGCCAGACCTCCTAATCCTTCCCAAACAGTTCCACCAGCTGGAGACTAAGCATTTGAATATATGAGCCTACGGGGACTGTTCTCATTCGAACTACCACATTCCATTCCCTGGCCCCTATAGGCTTTTGGCCATATCATGACACAAAATGCATTTAGTCCAACTTCAAAGGTTCCCATAATCTTTCAGTCTCAAGACTGTTTAAAAAGCCAGGTGTGGTAGTCTGCCTTTAATCCCAGAATTTGGAGACAGAGGAAGGCAGATATATATGAGTATACAAAAAAGTATATAAGACTAGCCTGGTATACATAGTGACTTCCAGGACAGCCAGGTCTACATAGAGAGATTGCATCTCAAAGTAAAATAAAACAAAACGCTCTTTCAAAATCTAAAGTCTTTCAGAGACTCAAGGCAATCTCTTACTTGTCACACCCTGTAAAATAAAATTTTAAATTGTATATTTCTAACATACAACAGCACAGAGTTGGAGTGGCTTTCTGACACACATGCCAGAGTTGGAATTCAGTGGATCTGGGCAGAGCACTGTAACTAACTCCCACTTCATCCCACTAATATGGACATGTCAGTAGCTCACAGAGCCTCTGGCAGCTCCCGGATGAGGCTAACAAGAAGCTCTTGTTGGGTGTGGTGGCACACGCCTTTAAGCCCAGCACTCGGGAGGCAGAGGCAGGCGGATTTCTGAGTTCGAGGCCAGCCTGGTTTACAGAGTGAGTTCCAGGACAAAAGAAGCTCTTACAGACACATCCAGCAGTTCTAGGGCAGATGACTTGTTGTTCCGGATAGACTTAAGGAGGCCGACATAGCCGTCACTGCGAATAGGATTCTTGGAAATCTAAGGAAGATGCATACAATATATCACTAGACAGACCTTTTATGACAGCATCCACAGTCCCAGCACTCAGGAGGTAAGAGCAGGAGGATTAGCAGTTCCACACTAATTACCAAGTTAAGAGGCCAGTCTAGGGGCTGGAGAGATGGCTCAGTGGCTAAGAACACTGGCTTCTCTTCCAGAGAACCTAAGTTCAGTTCCCAGCATCTACACAGTAGGTTTCAACTGCCTGTTACACTAGTCTCAGGGGATCTGACACCTTCTTCTTGCCCCCGAGGGTACCAGGCATACATGCAAGCAATCCGTGTAGGATTCTGGGACTTACTGTGACTTGGTGCAGGTGGCTGAAAAATGTGGACTCAAGCTAAAAATAGGTCTTGGTTCCAGTGTCACAGGAGGTGAAATTGCTAATGAGCCAAGCTAGGAGTGGGAAGCCAAGGACCATGCAGAGCCAGGTGTACCCATCCCCCATGCTGGAGATACCCCTGCTTCTCAACCTCTTGCCCCACACATGTTGGTATAGCTGAGACCTGCTCTGATTCATTTGGCTCCTTCCCTTCTGTCTCTGTTATTACTGTGTTTAGAGTCCTCTCTCACCACCAGCAAACCTGAAGAAAGGAACCTCTGGATACAAAAGGCATGTCTGAACTGTGGCCAGTAAGTACCCCCCCCCAAACCTCCTCCTCCGGCTGATGCTGGGTTCTAGCAAGGACAGGAGTGTTACAGGGGAGACAATGAAAGTAAACCAAGGGGCTGTGCTGGCTGCCTTCCCCACAGTGCAACTCCCGAGAGCAAGGACTGCAAGGTGTTGGCACAACAGCTGGAAAAGAGTGGAACAGAGGAGTTGGAGGTGGAAGTGGTCATAAGAAGCCAGGAGGCCCCTCCCTCCCAGAGAGCCCCACCTGGACTCAGGAGCACATCTGAGGGTGAAAGGACTGTATGAAGAGACACAGGGCCAGTCTGTACTAGAGCCTCCTCTACCAGGCTTGAACTTACAATAAGAATCCGCAGCGTCTGATTAACTTGCAGACCCAACCCCAACTTCTTGGCTCCTGACATGGAGATTCGGTTGTTTCTGCAACAAGAGAGACATATGTATCATAGTTAAAACATGAGGCCATGGGCTGGAGAGATGGTTAAGAGCACTCACTGCTCTTCCAGAGGCCCAGAGTTCAAATCCCAGCAACCACATGGTGGCTCACAATCATCTGTAATGCTATCCAGTGCCCTCTTCTGGTGTGTCTGAAGACAGCTACAGTATACTTAAATATAATAAAATAAATCTTTTAAAAAACAAAACAAAACATGAGGCTAGCCAAAGTGCCCAGTGATAGACGGATGGATGAATTAATATACTATGTACACTCAAAAGAGTCTATTCAGCCATGAAGGAGAGAGAAGCACTGTGTCATTTGAAGTGAATGGATTAGGGGAGGGGGCATTATGTTAAGTGAAATAAGCCAGACAGAGAATGTGAAGAACAAGTCAAGTTTTCTCTCATACACAAACACTAACACTAACAACCTGGAAAATGTATTCTAGCAGTTCTTAGAGCTTGGAAAGGACACAAAGAGGAGAAAAGGGAAATCAATCAATCAATCGAAACTGGATGGGGTCAGTACGCTCTGCAGGCATGTATGGAGCAATCACATCTAAGCCTATTGTCAATGTTAGACCTGAAAATATGTCCGTATTACAGCTTACCAGTTCACAAGCACAATGACTTGGAGCTCCTGCCTGAGTTGCTACTGCATCTGGCAGCCCAGGTTTCTGAGCACAACCCTCCACTCATGCCCAGGCCCCAGTCGCCAGCTAAAAGCTGAGTATGCTGCCCCATGTGGAGTGCCCTCCTCACAGTCGAGATGAGGGGTTGCAAGTTGCTCCTAGGCTTCTTGAGTTCAGAAGGTCTCCCATGCATTTTGTGCCAGCTGGCCACACATGCATCACCACAATGGTGTATGCTCTGGAGCCTGCTTCTCCCACCCCTCCAAAGTTTTGTTTCTAGAGCCAGGCCACTGGGACAGTAGGGTTCTGATCCCTGGGGATGAAGAATCAGCTGTAGTGATAGATGGACTAGCTGGGCATAATGGCGCATGCCTCTAATCCCAGCACTTGGGAGGCAGAAGGCAGGTGGATCTGTGTGAGTTCAAGGTTAGCCTGGTTTACACAGCAAGTTGCAGGATAGCTAAAACTACACAAAAAACTCTGGCCCCCTCCCCCAAAAAACCTCAACCAACCAACAAAAGAAATAAGTAAATAAGCAAGCAAACAAAAAGATTAGCATGGCTGAGGTAAGACCTTCTGTGCTTCAGAGACAAAAGGGAAATATTCTCTCAGGGTCAGCACCAGAAGCTGATCTCAGTAGGCCAGGTTACATACACCTCAAGTGGCAGAACTTGGCAGTATCAGAAGTGGGGTCCATGTAGTACTGGTTTTGAAGGCGTGGCAGATGCTTGATTGAAAAGGTCCTGCAGGGCAGCTGAGACTTCGCACGTTATGTTCAGAGTCCCTGCAGTGAGCCTCACAGGGACCACTGATGAAGGTGAGGCCTCAGTTGCAATGGAGACCTCGGGCGGTGTGTACCAAGGAGAGATGCGGGTTTTGTGTGGAGTCTGCCTAGGAAGAGTGGTGTGTGCTGCAGATGGCAAAGCTGCAGAGACTGCAGGGCTGCCTAAGCCCGCTGGAGCCTAGCAGACTGTGAGTCTCAGATGCTGGGTATGGTCACAGGACGGCCTTTACACCACCGGACGTTCCTTTTGCTTGGCTGTGATTGTTTCTAATTCCCCAGTTCTTCCCTCTTGGAATAAGAATGTTTAAGTATGTAGCTTGCTTTTGATTTTATAGGAATCTAGTTACAGACTCTGGATTTTTAAAGGTTTGGGGTTTTGTTTTGTTTTTTATTTTTAAAATTACGTTTGAGTGCAAGTACCTTGGAGCAGCCCTGCACTTGACTGTGCATGTGATGAGATTCTCTGAAATGCCCACCATAACCCGTATTGCAAGCTGAATAAACCAGTCCTCTAAAGCTGTGTTTGATCAGACTGTTTCACCACAGCAACAGAAGTGAAACCAGGAGTAAGATGCCGGTCCGAATCCGTATGATGCTGGGACATGAACCCACAGCCTTCACACATGCTAGACAAGACTCAGCCACTGAGCCGCATCCCAAGCCCCCAGGCGACAACCTTGAAAGAGAAGGACAGAGTGCTGTAGGATTGCAGCTCAAGCCACGGGACACATTGCGAACAGCAGCCAGATCACTGCATGTGGCCCTAAAGAGCCCCTGCGCATGTGCGTGTGAATGTGCACAGCAAGAACCCGTGTTTCTCACCTCATGTTCAGTTCTTCTAAGACATTGTTGACCCTGAGGGCATCACCTATCGCGCAGGCACCAGAGTCTCCAAAGCCATTATGAGAGATATCTAGGACTTTCAAGAATATATTTGCCTAGAACACAAAGAGCAAAAGACATGAGCTCGCATCTGATGGTGCAGAGAGCAACAGGGCCACAGCTTCAGAGCCCAGGAGAGTCTGAGCAGTGACTAAGGACAGAGCACAGTGGTCCTGAGGCAAGAGTTAGTAAAAACTCTCAGGCCAAATAACTCGAAGATCAGCAGAGGATGACAGGCCAGCTGTGGATACTTATCAGAGATGGGCAGTGACCAGATCCTCACCTAAGGGAAAATGCCCAAGGCAGGCATCCAGGGTCACAGAGACAACATGCTCCCATTGACTTGGTGGTGGGGTGCTATATGAAACCTGTGATGGGGTCAAGAGTGAGTGCTCTGGCCGGAGGTGGGTGTGGAGCGAGCCGGGCCAGAGCAAGAGGGAGAGAGTGCTCTGACTTGCCACCTTATGGGTCAGGAACTCCAGCAGTTAGGCTCTGTAAGAGGGGAAAGTAGTGACTGCCATTTCCTAAGACCCTTGTCACTGGGGACAGTGAAGATGCCTTATGAAACCCTGGCAGGGCTTGATCAATACATTTTCAAGGTCTGTAAACTTGCAGGGAAGCAATGAGAGGGGTGTGGAAAAGCATCAGCATGTGCAAACACAGTGATACCACCAGATGGCACAGGTGTCCCCTACAGTTGAATGTGATATCTGGAGGAGGCAGCCGACATTTATCTGTGGACCCCTTAGGAAACGAGATGAGGGTCAGTGCAGTATATTATCACTAAATGGGGGCAGGAAAACGTGTCATCAAAGATGCACATGGACATCGTGCTGAAAAGGGCTAAAGTTCATTTCTGAAGAGTTACAATACCAAGATCTGGCTCAGGGAAAACTTTCCAAAGGACAGGCAGGGCTGACTGGGCGAGCATCTCACACCTCCAGGCCTCGGGCAAACGCGGTGGCTCCTAGACCTCGAAGGTGATTCCAACTGAGGTTAAGCTCTGTGAGTCCTGTGTTTTCTGCCACAGCAGGTCCAAGGATCTCTCCTGAGGAGCACCAAGAGATTTTATAGCAACAAACAAACAAAGAAACAAAAAAATCTAGCACTATCACAACAAGTTCAAAAAGTGACTTGATGCTCACCGTGTGCCAGAACTTCAGTAGTGTAGGTGGATCACAATATCCAGTGTGTACCTGGATTACCTCCAAGGAGTGTGTGTGTGTGTGTGTGTGTGTGTGTGTGTGTGTGTTTAGGGTCTTGTCCTACAACACAGACAGGTCTAGAACTCACTCTGCACCCAGACTGGCCTTGAACTCTGGATTGTCTTATTGTTACCTCCATTGTGTTGACAATGCACACAAGAGACTCTACGCCCTGCAAAGAATCCAGGTGTGATTGGGAAGGAATACGTTTTTTAAAGATAGATTTATTTATTTATTTATTTATTTATTTATTTATTTATTTATTTATATGTATGAATACACTGTTGCTGTCTTCAGACACACCAGAAGAGGGCATCAGATCCCATTACAGATGGTTGTGAGTCACCATGTGGTTGCTAGGAATTGAACTTAGGACCTCAGTAAGAGCAGTGAGTGCTCTTAATCACTGAGCCATCTCTCAGCCTGGAAGGCATGAATTTAAACTAAATTCCAGCTGTTCTAATCTACAAACAAAAATGGGTAGCGACGCAGTGGTCAGGTTGGTGGGATCTGGAAGTGAGGGTAGGACAGGTAACCTAGAATCAAGAGATCCACATGTCTGCACACATGGTGAAGAGAGGGAAAAGCAGCTCGGTTGATGCTGGAGTTGGGGAGAGGCAGGAGTAAGGAGGTGCAGGAAGTAAGGGACGCTTGAGGGAGCAGTTGATGCTAAGCCAGGAAGGAGCTCAGGTGTTGCTCTGTGTGTGGTTGAGGGCCTGGAGGTTTGCTGAGTACCCCAACAAGGTTCCTATTAGCTGGGGAGCACCAGCAGAGACAGAGCCCTCCAAGTCAGGAGTTGCTAAAGGAAGTGGATGGAGCCATGACAGATCCCTAGCTGTCTCATGGGCAGAGGTGCACCTTACAGCCAGCCAGCTTTCCATTCTGTTAGCTCTAGTGGGTGTGACTTGCTGCCAGTTCTCCAAGACTCCACCCATGTCCTACTCTGGTTCTCCATGCTGGTACCCTGCGGGGCCATGGGTATAGGGGAAGAGGGGGTTGGGAGAGAGCCCAAGTCCTGCCAGAGTTCCTGTGCTCTGAGCGGGCGGATGCAGGAGGACTGCAGTACGCTTTCCACGTGGCCCCGGGTGGGCATTTGGCTGTGTGAAGCCACTGACCAGGGGTGGACAAGGGGCAGCCCTCGGTACCAGGTTCTCAGTCTCCGGCATCCCACGCTGGATATGGTAGAGGAGCTGAGAACAGAATAGGGGCCCCAGGGTGGCACTAGGCCCCGGAGATACAGGAAGAGAGGGCAGGGGGAAAGAAGGGGTGCTGGGTGGTTCCCACGTGCAGGTGAGAGTCTTTAGTCCCGGCCTTGATAAACAGAGACAGTCTATGGTTTTAGAGCTTTATTGTAGAAAGGCAGACAGAAAGAGAGAAGATAAAAAGAGAGAGAGAGCCGGGCGTGGTGGCGCATGCCTTTAATCCCAGGAGGCAGAGGCAGGCGGATTTCTGAGTTCAAGGCCAGCCTGGTCTACAAAGTGAGTTCCAAGACAGCCAGGGCACACAGAGAAACCCTGTCTCGAAAAACCAAAAGAGAGAGAGAGAGAGAGAGAGAGAGAGAGAGAGAGAGAGAGAGAGAGACTGGCCATGACCAAGAGGAAAGAGGGGGAAGGGAAAGAGAAAGAGAGAGAGTAAGAAAGGTGAAGGCTTAGAGAGAAGTAAAAGCTTAGAGAGAGAGAGTAAGGAAAGTAAAAACCAAGCAGCCCCTCTTATAGTGGGCTTGTTATCTTGCTGTTGCTAGGTAACTGTGGGGAGGAGTCTAGCCAGAAGGCCAAAAGCTTGGGACATTGTCTACATGACTGAAAGCCAGGAGCAGTGGGGTCAGTAACTTAGACAGGAGCCAGGGGTCCAGGAGACATGAGGGAACACCTTCTGACCCATGTAGGTGAAAATTACCACCACTGGGTACCACCGGGGTTCAAGACCTCAGCTCGACTGGAGACCAGGCTGTCTGTGCATAGCCCATTGCCCCACAGTACCCTGTTCTCCACCTGGCCAGCCATGTCTCAGGCTTATAACCTGGGTTTACAGACTTTGTCCTAGCTAGGTGGGCCCCCTCAGAAGCCATGTTTACTGTTGTTCCATCTTCCCACACTAATCTAGCCTTGTGACCACTAAGGCCTCCCCTTACTCTGCCTGGCTGATCTCTGTGGCCAGACTGGAGTCCCTTGGGAATAAAGTTTGGCCTCTTCTTATTATCTTGGCTGCTAGAGAAGCGAATCTGGTTTGAAGTGCTCAGAGGGGCTGGATATAGTGGTCCACTCCTGTTATCCTAGCATACAGAAGGCTGAAGTCAATCTGAACGCCATGGTGAATTCCAAGCTATTCTGGGCAGCATAGTGAGACCTGGCTTCAAAAACTAAACCAAAATAAACTAGATCAAACTAAGGAAAGATGTGTGTGCATTCGCACGTGTGTAGACAGTGTGTCCAGCCACCTGCTTGGCTAGCACCTGCAGCAGCAGACATATTAGCACCTCAGCTGACACCTCTAGGCTCTCAGATACAGGACCCCACACGCACACCTTTCCTGGACACTGCTAAAGCTGGGCGAGGACAGCAGGTGTCCTCTAGCCCCTCTTCTATTGAACAGCTGGAGGGTGAGGCTCACTCTTCTACTGGTCTATAATAGCAACACAATCTCTGTGACCCACCCATCAACCATCCTGTGAGGTCCACACCCGAGGTAGGTTCTCCATTGGCACAGATCGTGGGCGATTGAGGCTCAAGCCCCTTCCCTGCTCAGTACCAGCCTTAGATCCCCACTTGGAGAAACTAAATAGTCTGCCCTTTCTCCTCTGCATACTTGTCATAGGGCTTCAGATTCCGGGCCTCTGTTCCCACCACCTCTGTGTCACTTGCCTGCTCTAGTTGGTAACTTATATAATAAGCTACCCAACAGGCCCTCCAGTGCTGTAAAGGCTTGCTCCCTGCGGCTGCAGAGATGACTCTTGCTCCCTGGGCTGCCCAGGTGACACAGCACTGGCTACTCTTGCAGGGGATCCAGGCTTCATTCCCAGCACCTGCATGCAGGCTAGTGGCTGACTGACAGCTGACTGAGTTCAGTTTCAGGAGGCCCTCTTCTGGCCTCCATGTGAACTGACACATGTACACAGACATACAAACACTCATATGCACGGAATAAAATAAAGCCTTTTGTAAAAAGCTTAGTTTCTCAATATTGGGATGTGGCAGATGAAAATATCTAAAGTCTTAGATATTTAAAGGGGGGTTCCCCTCAGGAGATCACGTGACCCCCCCATCTCTTCCCTTTCGCCAGCTGAGTGGCTCTTCTCTAATGTTGGCTCAGCCCCAGACCAAACCATCAAAAGCCGAACTCTCCAAAACTATGAGCCACAAATGCACTATTTCCCTTTATAAGATGCTTGCCTGCGACATTCATTAAAGTAGCAGCAAGCTGGCTCCTCAGTACTCAAGTCCCAGGGACGCAGCCACGGTTTGTCAGAACGGATGTGAGCTGCTCCTTTACTTCCACAGACTTCTCACAATGACTTTCTTAGAAGACACTTGGCTTTAGCAGGTAAACTCCAGAGTCAAGGTTAGCACCACTCCACCACTCAATTGTCTAAGCAGCTTGGGGCAGACCAGAAATTCCAAAACTCCCGTTAGACAGTTGTTCTGGCATATCCATTGCAATGATCTAAGAATTCCTTTCAGATGCTGGAGAAGCTGGAGAAGTGTCTGAATGGCTAAGAGCACCAGCTGCTCCTCAAGAGGATCTCAGTTCATTTCCCAGCACCCACATTTGCTGTCTCATGACCATCTGCCTCCACAGGCACCCACACATCTCTCTCTCTCTCTCTCTCTCTCTCTCTGTCACACACACACACACACACACACACACACACACACGTTTAGAAAGAAGAATTTTCTTCAGCTGATCCTGGTCCTGAGTGGCCCTTTTATGTCACCAGGCTGTCCCCAAGTCTCTAGGCTCAATTGATCTTCCATGTAGTTGAGCTTACAGGTATGCCTAGCTTTGATTTGTATAGCTGATCGACACATTTAGACATGAGTGACATAGGTGGGTATTTATATTCCTAGCACAGCAATCCGGCCCGTGCAGAGGCACTGGGGAGACAATGACTGAATCAAGGTTGCCTTCCCATGTCTTCCCTAGCACTTAGCTTCTCCCCACCCAGTACTGGTGACTGAGCCCAAGATCTTACACACACTGGACAAGTACCTTACCACTGAGATATACTACAAGCCCTTTTGCAAAAGCACTTGGGATGAAACCTCCATACCTTCTTCCATGACCTATAGGCATATAGTCTCTGCTTCCTTAGCAAAGCATTGCCTGGTCATTCTCCCCTTGACCACCAGCCCAATCACACTGCTGTCTACCAATCTAGGAAACAGGCCTGCATGATAGGAGTTCATCAGCTTTATGATCTTGCCATGGATGACTCCTTTTTACCCAAGGCACTGATTTCTGCTTAAACTTCTGCCCCTTTATTGCAGGTGGACCCATTATTTTCTAGAATCATACATTGCTTCTTTATGAAGGTCACTACTGAGAATGGTTTTGATAGTGTATGTTCCTTGAAAGTCAGGAACTTTGTTTTGTTCATAGATAGATTTCTCACAGCAGAGGGCAGCGAGCTATGCCTGGAATTAATTGAATTCCATGGCTGGAGTGGAAGAACAGCCAGTGGAGGTATGGTGAGTGGAAACCAGCAGGCAGAAGCTGTGTGCCGTCTTGCCCATTCCCCTTCCCTGCCACCAGGGGGCGATAAGTACTCACGACCCATGACTGCCCAGCCCTTGTTACCTGCCAGGTCATTGAGCTGATTATAGCTGAGGTCTAGAGATTTCAGGCCCCTGTGATGCAGCAGAAGAGCAGCGAGGTGCTGGGCTGCCTGTTCCTCCAGCCTGTTCCCTTGCAGCTGCATCTTCTCAACAGTTGGGTTTAAGGCAAGGGCAGTGCAGATCGCCTGGAGCCCTGCAGCTCCAATCTGATTCTCTGACAGGTCCACATCTGAGGGCAGCAACACTGACTGGTCAGAGTGACCCACAGCCAGGCACCACACACTCTGCCTGGTCAGAGAGACCCACATCCAGGTGCCACACACTCTGCCTGGTCAGAGAGACCCGCATCCAGGCGCCACACATTCTGCCTGGTCAGTGGGATCCCCAGCCAGTCGCCACCCTCTTTCACTTCTCTGTATCTCACAGACCTCCGGGCCTGAGGAAAAGGAGGGGCTTTGCAATCTGATTTATCTGGGGGCAGCGTGGTGACAGCCTTGCCACTGTTGGCTGGGTCACCTTGAGCCTATGGTCTCCCCACCCCATGATTGTCTGTGAAGAATGCTGTGGTAGCAGATCAGCTACTCTGTGATGGTTGATGTAACAGCATAACCCCACTGTCCTACTGCTAGGGACTGGCGGTGTAAACTTAGATGTCCACTTCTGTCATTTCCTTTGAAGTTTGCCACAGCCCAGAGAGCAAGGTAGTGCTGTGGTGGTCACTTTACAAGCTGAAAACAGGCTCAGTGATTGCCTGCCTGGGTCAGCTTGTGCTTCACTGGCAGAGCTGGAAGCAGCTTCACCCAGCCCCCACCTTGCCCTTCCAGTTCTCCCTCCCTCGGCGCCTGCTTCTCTGCGCTCTCCTGCCCTGTACCCAGGCACTGGGAGTCTACTACATTGCACGAGGAGAGACTGGCTGCTCACCAGGGAGAGGCCGGTGAGAGCAATGGAGAGGGTCAGACAAAGCGCAAGTCAGCATGGGTAAACCCGGCTGATTCCGCCCACACTTCCCTCCTCATCTCCTAGCAACATCTCAAGCTGGAAGGCCTGGGGAGGGAGCCACTTCCCCGGAAAAGAGGGGCCCCAAGCTTGCCTGCTTCTCAGACGGAAGTCCTGCACTACCTACCGGAGATAATTCTGTTCTTACACAGGACATCAGCCAGAGCCTCTGCTCCAGCACCACAGAGCCCATTGTCCCGAAGATCCAGACGCTTGATGTAGGGATTAGAGGTCAATACGGAAGCCAACGCCCGGACCCCCTGGAACAGAGCAGAGAGGTACAAGGGGCAGAGGAACATAGTGGCCTGAGGGGCCTGGTCCTTCCCTGGACTGAGATACAGCTGGCCATAATTTCAGTTTAAATCCCCAGAGCTCCCACCTCCTCCAGAGAACATCAGCTTTTCTCCCTCTAGGTGCCACCCAATCTCACTTCCTGGAGTCCTTCCTACAGTTCCACCCTCATCTCTGTCACACAGCCTCCACCCTGTCTGGCAGGCATGGGCGATGGGACTTGTGTGGCACAGACAGCTATGAGTGTCTGAGATAGAATCAAGGACAAGATGGCCACTAACCTACATCCTTCCTGCCAAGTGTGGTTCCAGTGTCCCCCAACAGATACCTGGGGCCCCAGGCCACGGTGCCGAAGGTTCAATTTGGAGGCACTCCCTTGGCGCAGAAGACATGAAACCGGCACAACACTATTGGCCTGGCAAGACTCCAGGTAGAGGGTAGCCATGACCTGTTCACCAAACCCATGGGTGCCTAGCAGTAGATGGGGAGATAAAGAAGGAACTTATCACTGGCATAGCCTGGACCCTTTCCTGCCCTTGCCATTTCTTCCTGCTCTGGTGGCTACTGTGCCCATATTCCAGATGAGGACCTCCAGGCTAAAAATTAATTCTTTTTCAAAGCCACCAAACTAGTCAGAACCAAAGGGAGCAATGCTGAAATGTTTGCTGTCCTGGCCCCACTGAGTCGAGGCATCACAGATCACCTCCCCAAACACACACACACACACACACACACACACACACACACAGACACACACACCACCACCTCCACCACCACCACCAAAGTTGGCCTCCAGCTTGCTGGTTAAGTTCAGCCTTGAGCTCAATGCTTCAACCATGCTAGGCAAGCACTCTAACACAGCTACATTCTCAGTCCACAGGTCATAATGTCTATATAAACACCTTGGGAGCAGAGGGCTGGAAACAATTCTAAATTCAATATATCCATTAGCTAGTTTTTTTTTTTTTTTTTTTTTTTTCTATAGGTTGGAACACCCAGCCCCGAACTCTTCCAGTTTGGGACACAACTGTCTGACAGGGTGTTTCATTTTGCAGGTTTTCCAGAAGATGGTTCTAAATGTTGGGCCTCCTCATTCCTCCAGGAGGGCAAGGACTTGAGGGGTATCAGCCCCCGATACTGGGGAATGTGCCCCCACAGAAGGTGCCCCCACAGAGGGTGCCGCCCGGTTCTAGCCGCCCTCCCACCACTTTGGCGGGGAATATCCTCAAGTGAGGATTCCAACCAGGACCCCCACCCGGAGGATGAGGCACCTTCTGTTTCCAGAGCAGAGTGTGAATCTGCAGTCCAGGACCTCTTGGCCTCCAGGGTCTCTGCCTGAGGCCCAGTGGCCGCAGCTTCTCCCTCTTGATCTTTGTTCTTCTGAATCTCCTTCATGTTTACTCTCACTACCCAGTCCGGGTCGCAGACTCAGAGCTCACAGCTCACCGCCTGGAACGCTGCCCAGGAATGTGGGCGGTCCGTCTGGCCTCCTTGACCAATCGAATCTGATCTACGGACAACAGGTGGTCTCTGAAGCCAGTAACGGTGCCCTGCCTCCCACCCCGCGGTCGTCTTGGGAACCGGGTCTTGTTTGCAGAAGAAAACACAACCTTGGCACGCTCTTTCCCGGGGCTGACTACCGCACATACCGCTGCCATGCACAGGGGTAGTTACTCCTTCATGTTCTTTTCACAGACCTTTCCAGTCTGACCCCAGAACTAGTGTTTTAGTTACTGCGCTTGGAGCAGACAGCGGCTCTACAGAAGATATGTAGTTTAGCAATAGTTTTTCTCTGGGGCCACAGCTATGTGGTCACTGCCAGGTCTAAGCTTTCACTCAAGATCTAGACGTTGCTATGCTGCTGCGCCAGCAGGGATATCTCAAATCCAACTTGTACTCTTTGGAATTTGCAAGTTTGAGTGCAGAGCCCCTTCTCTGGGCTTCTGTTAGCCCGAGTTGACTGCCCACCATATAAGAAAGCAGAGTGGGTGGGTAGGGACAGGTCTATTCCTCTCTGTACGCATTGGGTCCAACCCAGGGACTCTGGACAAGAGGGAGCGGGGTGACATCAGCTGGGGTTTGGGACTGAGGCAGGAGCCAGCTCCTGCTGAACTTGAGATGTCCCTTTAACAACACTGGCCTGAATCCCATGCATGGCTTCTTGGCCTCTAGTTCAGCTGCGGCTGAAGTTGCCTGCTGACTCATGCAATTGCAGCCAGCAGGACCTGGGAACATGGCTTCTGCAGCCGCAGCAGCACTCGTGAGCTGGGGGTTTCTGGATTACAAGACAGAGAAATATGTGCTGACCAGGAACTGTCGGGTGGGCGTCTCCCAGAGGCTGCTGCAGCTGGCAGTGGTAGCCTATGTGATAGGGTAAGAACCGCTCCTGGCCAGACTGCAGATGCAGAGCCCGGGGGGGGGGGGTGTCTTGCTGACCGAGGGATAAAAGTTGGCTTTTTAGAACCCCAGCTGGTGGGAAAGTGGGAATGGGGGTGAGAGGTAGTCAGAAGGGATTTTTAGTTCATTCAGAGAACAGCGGAAGAAGCCATTCGCCCACATAAGTGACTTTGTCTCCAGCTTCTTCTCGGTCTCTGTTAGCATCTGCAGTTCTCCTGCCCTGATGTGGCAGGAGGCAGTAATTCTCTGAGCAACACAGCACTAAGCCTCTCAGAGAGACCACCAGCTGGATGTCTGAAAAGTCTTTGAGAAGGGAGATGGGTTTGCTGAGTGTGTGAAGGCACTGGCTGTGAAAAGTGACCATCGTCCATCTGAGAGCGCCACCTTCTCAGGGGTCTAGAGCAAGAGGCGCAGCTGACAGAGGGTGGAGGCCTCCAAGCTGGTCTGGGAGCCTAGTGTGTGAGCACTGCTACTCCTCATCTGGACATTACACTATCCATCATCCTTTCCCTAGGTGGGCCCTCTTGGCCAAAAAAGGCTACCAGGAACGGGACTTGGCCCCCCAGACTTCTGTCATCACCAAACTCAAGGGGGTTTCTGTAACCCAGGTTAAGGAGCTGGAGAACCGGCTGTGGGATGTGGCTGACTTTGTGAAGCCATCACAGGTAGGTCCCCAGCGCTGCTGCAGGAGGACAGAATTCTTTAGCCACCAACAACAGCCGCATAGCTGCAGTGCATGAGAGACATAGGATACCGGAGGATGGGTGAAGGGCCTCTCAGAAGGGTTCTGAGTCAGTGTGAGAAAACAGCTTTCAGGGATGTATAGCTTACCAAGTCAATAAGCCAGTGCCTGCAGAACTTCCTTTAAAAGGAAGATTAGCAATGCAGCTCAGTGGCAGAGAGCTTGCCTGCCTGGCATGCATAGCTTCCTAGCTTCAATGTTAGTACCACCAAACAAGCAGAAACAAAAATACCACCCACCCCACCCACCCACCACCCACACAGAGATACATGTGAGAAGGAATGAAAAATCTTAGGTTCACGATTTGTGCTTGGAAGTGAAAGGTAGGGGACTGGAGCTCAGGGCTTGAGCTTGCTGATGTCCCCTTGTTAGCATTTAGGGACCTTGGGTCACATTCATTTTTTTTCCATTGATGAAAGAATTAAAAGGCAGAGGTTGGAGAGATGGCTCAGTTGTTGGGAACACTGGCTGTTCTTGTAGAAAATACAGTTTTCTGTTCCTAGAACCCACATGGTAGCTCACAGCTTTCTGTTATTTCAGTTCCAGGGGATTCTATGCTGTCTTCTGGCCTCTGAGGGCCTCGGGCATACACATGCATACACACACCCACACACCCACATGCACACCCACACAATAAATAAAACAACTCGGCTGGACACTCAGCACATGCCTGTAATCCCAGCACTCAAGAGGCAGAGGCAGGTAGAGCTCTGAGTGTCAAGGCCAGCCTGGGTCTACACAGCAAGTTCCAGGACAGCCAAAGCTACACAGAGAAATAAAACAAAGCAAATAAATAAATAAATAAATAAATAAATAAATAAATAAATAAAAATAAAAAAATAAAAAAAACCCTGCTCAAAAATAGAATGAAAAGGCAAGAAATAAGTTACAGTCACAGCAAATACATGTCTCATTAAAAGTGAGAATGCGGGGGGCTGGTGAGATGGCTCAGTGGTTAAGAGCGCCGACTGCTCTTCCGAAGGTCCCAAGTTCAAATCCCAGCAACCACATGGTGGCTCACAACCATCCGTAATGAAATCTGATGCCCTCTTCTGGAGTGTCTGAAGACAGCTATGGTGTACTTACATATAATAAATAAATAAAATCTTTAAAAAAAAAAAAGTGAGAATGCACACATCCCACACACAAAAGAGACAGGCTTCCCACCAGAGGGAAGGGAATTTAGAAACCAAAATCCATTCTCCCATGGAGGGCTGCTGGTTTTAAATATCTGTGGTGGGATAGGATGGGTGCCTCTGTCCCTGAATTTTTGGATTATCAGCTTAAAAGAAGAAACTGATAAGTCCAGAGGTTCATGCAAGCTGAGACATGCCCAGGACCAGCCTTGAATATAACTGGACTGGTCTAGACCATTCATCCAGAAGGGCATCCTTCTGGCAGGAAAAAAAACAAAAGTCCACCAAGCCTTTGTCTTGGAAAGAGGTGGTGAGGAAGAGTCTGGGAGTCGAGGGACCTGTGATGTATGCACCGCCCCTTTTGCTATCCTTGCCTGTCACATTGCCATCTGACTCCTTTCATGTCACTCATTGTCTCTCTTAGGGAACATCTTCTCCCTCCACCTAGTCCCAGTTACCAGCTGTTATGTGACATTTCCTGAGGAGACATAAACAAATGTCAGTATACCTCAGATAGGGCACCAACAATGAACCAATTCCATTCCAAATTAGTTCTGTGAACCAGTGACTAATTGGGGTTCCCTGTAGGCATAAGTGAGGGGTACTTACAGGAGCACCGGTGACTCAGGCAGCTACATCACCTGTTGGCTCCAGGTGGCAGTAGCTTTCTATGGGAGCAGCTTGCTCTCACATTCTCTCTCTCTCTCTCTCTCTCTCTCTCTCTCTCTCTCTCTCTCTCACACACACACACACACACACACACACACCCCAGCAGGATCCCTTGAGAATTTGAAATGACACTTGTATGGAAGATACGGACAGAGGCATGACACTCTCTGAGCTCAGGGGAGGCCATAAACCTAGTCAGCTTTACCTGCCTCGCTGGATGCCATTTTCTGCAGGACAAAGTTGGCAACTAGATGGGGCCAAAAACTATTCCCACAAAATCCAGGCTACCCAGGCTGGGCTCTACCTCAGAGGGTGCTGGCCTAGCCTGTCTGAGATCCTGAGTTCCATTCCCAGCACTGAGAGCAACAAAAAGCAAACAAACCAGGCTGTCAGCTTCTATCCTCTCAGCTGAGACCAACCTCCAGCCTTGCCTTCTAGGGAGAGAATGTGTTCTTCCTGGTAACCAACTTCCTCGTGACACCAGCTCAAGTCCAGGGCAGATGTCCAGAGGTAAGCTTGTCCAGAGCCTCTAACACACACATACCTATTTCTCTCATCAGCCCTGTCTCCCTTCTCCTTCACTCATGGCTCAAAGCTCAGTCCCAGCTTGGTATGTCTATCCCAGGAAAAGGGCTACACTTTTCTAGAAGTCATTTCACCGAGTCTTTACATCTGCCATCCACCAGGAATACTTTAATTCCCATTAAATAGGTGATTAGGTCTCCATATGTCCAATCACTTGTCCAAGGTACCCCAAGTATGGGTTACAGGCACAGTATCTGAGGACACCCCTTGGGGTCTCCAACCTTCACAACACCAGACCTCAGCGTGGGAGTTTCATTGAAATGTCCAGTGTCTTTTCCATGTTGGTCCTGCCTCTGGCTTACAGCCAGGACACACTCACCTGAGCTTTAATGGCAAGAGGCAGGCTGGAAGATCACCTCTCCTCTTCGCCAGCTTTTATTAGTATATTCAGAGTCCGATGTCATCTGGGGTACAGGCTAGCAGACTCTGCTTTGCCTTACTGTAATATATGATCTCTGGGTATTTTTCAGCCCAACTGTGTTCCTGTTTGAGCCTTCTCCCCCATTCTTAGATTCTGACGCAGCCATGGGGGCATCCACACATCCACTCCATTCAAGGCCAACCTCTGCTCAGCAAGACTCCAGGCTCTGGTATTTGGTCACATTACAGTTTCAGGGGCTGTCACATGTCCATGGTTGACACCTATCCACAAAGGAGGTGACATACGTGTACAAAGGCTGATTCTCCCTCAGGGAACCTAGACAATATTCACACCTCTAGACGCTTAGAAGACATCGATTTCAGGTTCAGCATGTAGACAGCTCCAAAATGTCATCAAACCTACGTGTCAACTTCTTAAAAAGTACATGGTCCTTCCTCTTTCCCTGTCTGAGGGCTCTTGATTCTTCTTGTGAACTTCCAGTAACTGGGCAGTTGCTCACCAGACCTGATGACCAGTCCTGAGAATATCCAGAGTTCTTGCCAGATTTTTCTTGGAAGATTAATGACCTGGTTCCTTCAAGCACATGCTTAAAATACCAAGTGTCATATCCCTCTGCAAACCTTTCTTTTCACTCCCCATCCCCTGCATGACATCTAGGATAGGCCCTGTGCTGGGCTGGCAGAGAGCTCCAACCCCCTGTACCTCAAGTTGCAGTTACTGTCCAGCCAAGGCAGCAGGTTCCACGATGCTCACACAAGGTAGAGGCCACAGTGCGGAGACTCAGGGAAGTGCATGGACTAAATCTTAAAGGAGCTGGTGATATGGATCAGTGTGGCTGCAGCAGGATGCCAAGGCAGAAGGAGCCTCATGGGCAGAGGCCATGTTTAAGGGGATGAAGTGTCTCAGGATACATTCCTGCTGCTCCGTGTGGCTAGAGCATAGATCTGGGCTAGGTTACTGAAAGAACAGTCCAAGATCTCATGGGCCCTCTGAGTTCTGCTAAGAATCTTGAGTTGATGTACGAGCAGAATGAGTGCATAGAAGAGACCTGCAGCCTCTCATCTTTCAGGCTGCTGGCTAGAGGCGCCTACCTCTCATCTCGGAGTCTGAAGGATTTGGAGACATAGACACAGGTTGGGACAGCATAATAGGGAAGGTAGCTGTCCTCTGACCTTGGATCCTAGACCATCCTTCACAAAAGTCCCAAGTCTCCTGGCTTTTCAATCCCTCGGCCATTCTTGTTTCCATGGTATTGTGGTCCTCCTGGAGTTCCCTATAAACTTAACCCCCTTAAGGCTCAAGGCTGCTTCCTCTCTTTGGTCAGGGGCCCCAAGGAAGCTCACCTACCTTTTCCTTGAAGTGTTCCCACCCATGACTCTTTGACCTTATGTAGACATAATGTCCATGTTTGGCAGAAAAGATTGGCCCTGGGGGGAGGGGGCTTTCCACCCTGCATAGGTCCCTCTTTGATAGCTACACCTACCACATACTGAGTGTCACCAGTTTGTCCCTCTGTGGTTCTTTAGCACACACACCCCCCTCTGTTATCCCAGCTAGACTGGACAGAAGAGCTGAACCTCAGGGGCAGAGCTGTCAGGAGGGCAGTGCTCTGCTCTGGGCACAAAGCCCTGTACCAGCATCTCTCCATGCTGCTGATGGCTCTTCCCTCCTAGGTTGTAGTTTGCACTTTCCCTGTGCTTCCAGACCCAGGCTGCCTGGGAGGAAGCTGGGCTTCTTGTCTTTGCAGTCTGTGATGCTGAGTCATAAGCAGGAGGCATCCTCCGTGCTATTGGTGACTAGGGTCTCTCTTACCTACCTCAGCATCCCTCCATTCCTCTTGCTAACTGCTGGGCTGATGAAGACTGTCCTGAAGGGGAGACGGGGACATACAGCCATGGTAACTGTGGCCTTGGACCTCTCGTGTCTCTGCTAGAATAAGGGAAGGGGAGGGAATACTTGGGGGGGTCCCCGAATGCAGGCCCCGCTGAACTTGTCTGCACATCATCCCATTCTGCCAACAAGCCCATACCCCCACGGCCTCCTCGGGATCCATGGAGATGAGAGGGCTTGGAGCTCATTTTGTGTTTTCAAGGCATAAAAACTGGTCAGTGTGTGGTGTTCAACGGAACCCACAGGACCTGTGAGATCTGGAGCTGGTGCCCAGTGGAGAGTGGTGCTGTGCCCAGGTAAGTTTCCCCTCACTCCCAGGGCAGGGTCCCAGAATAAGCAAAATGATGCCAGCATACCGTCTATCTTCAGGAAGCCCCTGCTAGCTCAGGCCAAGAACTTCACGCTCTTCATCAAAAATACTGTAACCTTCAGCAAGTTCAACTTCTCCAGGTAGCTTGGGCAGGTCTTGGCTGAGCCCAGATCCTTCATGCCTCTTGGGTCATCTGATCGCTATCAATATCCTTTCTAGAACCAATGCCTTACTTACCCGGGACAACACCTATTTCAAGCATTGTCTCTATGATCCACTCTCCAGTCCATACTGCCCAGTGTTCCGCGTCGGGGACCTTGTGGCCATGGCAGGGGGGGACTTTGAGGAACTGGCGTTGCTGGTAAGTTATTTGGGGCCAGAGTCTTGTGCAGCTCAGGGGCAGGTTCTCAGGATCATACACGAGTGGAACAGGATGTGTTGTGTGCAGGGTGGTGCGGTGGGCATCAGCATTCACTGGGATTGCAACCTGGACACGAAAGGCTCTGACTGCTGTCCCCAGTACTCCTTCCAGCTGCAGCAGAAGGGGTACAACTTCAGGTATGGCCCGAACTGCTCGAATGCTGCCTGCTGTTCCTGGTTCAGTGCCTCCTCCACCGATTTCCTTGGGACCACCTGAACAGATCACATCCAGCTTGGATTGTGTGTATAAGAATTCTGGGCTGTTCCCGGTCCTCCGGCTCCACCTTGCTTCCCTCACCTGCTCCCCACCTGCAGATCTTCTCATAGCCTCTCCCAGGTGACCCTGTGTCCCCAGAGCAAAGACACTTTTCATTTAAAAAAAAGTTTTATTTATCTATTATTTATATGAGTAGCTGTCTTCAGACACACCAGAAGAGGGCATCGGATTCCATTACAGATGGTCGTGAGCCACCATGTGGTTGCTGGGAATTGATCTCAGGACCTCTGTAAGAGCAATCACTGCTCTTAACCAGTGATCCATCTCTCCAGCCCGACACTTTTCATTTTTAATTTCCCTATAGGACTTTATCTTAAAAATTTCCCCGCCGGGCAGTGGTGGCGCACATCTTTAATCCCAGCATTCGGGAGGCAGAGGCAGGTGAATTTCTGAGTTTACAGAGTGAGTTCCAGGACAGCCAAGGCTATACAGAGTAACCCTGTCTTGAAAAACAAACAAACAAACAAACAAACAAACAAACAAACAAATTTCCCCAAAAATTCTGTGGAAAAATTCAGACTAGTAAAACAAATATTCATATACTTCTGACCTGGTTTCTTCCTTGCTGTGAAGGGGCATAATGACCATGGCAGCTCTTACAAAGGAAACATTTCATGGGGGCTGGCTTCAGTTTCAGAGATTTAGCCTATTATCATCCTGGAAGGAAGCATGGTGGCATGCAGGCAAACATGGTACTGGAGGAGCCTAGAGTTCTACATCTCTGTGTTCCACACTGGGCATAGCTTGAGCATAGGAGACCTCAAAGTCCCACCTCCACAGTGACACACTCCATCCAACAAGGCCACACCCACTCCAGCAAGGCCACACCTCTTAATAAACAGTGCCAGTCCTTATGGGCCAAGCATTCACACACATGGCTCTATAGGGCCTTTCCTAGTCAAACCACCACACCTGGTTTGCTACTGTTGCCTTTTCTTCCCTCGGCAGCACCAGGGGTTGGACCTGTGGACTCAGAGCTATTTGAGAGTAAATATTAGACAGTGGGTGTTCCCCCTTCCCAATACGGTCAAGGAATGCTTCCACCACCGTCACCACTGCCCCATAGCTACAGACAACTCTGGGCTTGGATAAGTGGTCGTGGTACACGCTTGTGATCCCTAATCCCAGCCTTCAGGAGGCAGAGAAGGATTAGGAGCTCAGAGTCATCCTTAGCTTCGTCGCCAGTCTGAGGCAACCTGGTGAAGTAGAGGAGGAGGAGGGAGGGGAAGACAGAGGTGGGAGGAGAATGAAGGAAGTAGGGAAAGGCTATTAGTAGATTAAATCTAACATTTTATATTTCCCCCACTGTGTTATTAGTGTTCCTGAATTTTTTATTTTATGATCCCAGAAGCACCCAGAGATCTTAAATTACAAATATTGTCACATCTTTTAGTTTCCCAAGATTCTCTTGGGCTCCTCCTGCCATGTAATATCATTTTATTACACGTAGTAGCAGGTGTGCACAGGTGGCCATAGGTCTAATAGCGGTGACTCACTGTGCTTGGCTCCCCACCTTGTACAATCTTCTGCGGGAGGCTTCTCCAAGGCTTCGGGCCCTTGCTGGCACCTTTCTGCTGGGATGCCTCTTCTGAAACCACAGCACCCGCATCAGCACCTGCATCGCTTTCTTCCTCGGTTCTGTGCTGCAGGATGCCCTTGCCTCGGAGTTCCTCCAGCCCGCATGGCTATTCTGCCTGCCTTCTCTCAGACCCATGCCACCAAGATCTATATCAGCATGCTTCCTACCTCTCTGACTCTCAGAAGCAGGGCTCTCCCTTCAGTCAAGCCCCACTTAGGTTCTGATTTGCTTCCGCTGTCCTTAAAAACCTATGTGGAGCCTTAGGACTCAGGACCAGATAGAGTCCGTGGATAAGCTAGCCTGGAATGCAGTTTGCAAGCACTGGAGTCTTCTCTGCTCTCCCCAGGACAGCCAATCACTGGTGGGCAGCCTCAGGCGTGGAGACCCGGAGCCTGCTCAAACTCTATGGAATCCGTTTTGACATTCTTGTCACTGGGCAGGTAAAGTTCAGACTAGGGGAAGGATTTGTGGGGGTTTGGGAGGACAGCCACAGTCCGAGAGCTTCATCCCAGGTCTCTCAGGCAGGGAAGTTTGCGCTCATCCCTACGGCCATCACAGTGGGCACAGGAGCGGCTTGGCTGGGCATGGTGAGTTTAATCACCTAACATTCTCTTGGGCTGCAGTAACCACCAGCCAGGGCCTGCTGGCACCTGCTGGATCTGCATATTGTTTCCTGGCTGGGGCCTTGGCTGGTGGAGGGAGGGAGGGCTAGTTGAGAACTCTGGAACATGGTAGGTCCTGCCTCTTCCAGGTCACCTTCCTCTGTGACTTGCTGCTACTGTATGTGGATAGAGAGGCCGGTTTCTACTGGAGGACCAAATACGAAGAGGTGAGTTGTGGGCCTGCTTGTGTCCCAGAGCTGAGGTCACTCTGCCAAAACACTGGGTTCTGCCCCACTCAGGGGGGGATGTTAGCTTGATTCCTAATCTGTTGATTTTGTAGGCGAGAGCCCCAAAGACGACTACCAACAGTGCATAGACCAAGGCAGCCTTCTCACCTGCTAACCCTGTTGTCCAAGTGTCCTAGGAGTAGTTTGCACGTGCCCCATGTCTGTTGCTGCTGGGATCCAGACATCCATGCACCAGTGGCCTGTCTGGATGGCTGTCACCCACTGGCCTATTCATTCCTGAGGCTTACACTCTCTCCCTGCTGGTTAAAGTTTAGGGCTTGGGAAGGAGGAGGGCTCTGGCTTAGGAAGATAGAGGACAAAGCTTCAGCAGGACTGGGGGCGGGGTTGGGATAATTCCGACAGACTCCGAATGCAGACTATCTCCTCGTGGGGGGGGCAATGTGGCTGAATGAGTGGTGGCTGGCATCCTTGGAACTTTCTATATGTCTGCTGGGGGACTCTGCCATCCAGTTCACGCCCTCCATCCCTGCCCTGGCCCTGGTTACCAGGTTTTTCAGGACCCTAAGGTGTGAGAAACTGCATGTCTGGGATTTACTGCCATCAAGTCAGTCCTGGAAACCCCGACCTACTCTGAAGCGCCTGCCTGCAGAGCCTTAACTCTGGCCCCAGCCAGAGCGCCATAGTTTTGAGGGATAATCTCCATGAAGTGCACTAAGGTTCCTTAGGGCTGGCTGATTCTGGAGCCATAACCATGTGAGGCCTTGATCCTTCCCTCAGTGACACTTTCCCCATGCACCAGGGCCCATAGAAAGGATGGCAAGGACGGGATGCAGAGATGATCCTGGTCCAAGTGTCGGGCACAGTTTAGGAAGTAAAGAGGCAGTTTTGTTGTCCGTGTGTGGTCACCGAGGGAGAGCCAAGGCTGAGGTGAAAACAGCAGCAACAGCTGGCAGCAACAGCTGGCAGCAACAGCTGGCAGCAACAGCTGGGACCTCCAGGCTGCCACAGCCTCCAAAAAAAACCGTTGGAGTTCCTGGTGCCACTCAGCTCTCAGGACTGTGGCCTGCAAAGGGCTAGGATGGGAAGGCACGGCTCCCGGAGGCGGTTCACATGGACACAGTAGTCCTGGGGGGCAGGGGATCCAAAGAACCCAATATCACTGCTGAAGTAAAGCTTGCCAAAGCCAGCAGCTTCCTGTGTAGTCCTTAAAGGGAGGAACGAGAAAAAGGAGATGGTCCAACCATGGGGACCCCAAGGGGAGGTTCAGAGTAGACCTAGGGCTTTCTCCTTCTCTGAATTGTAGCCGTAGGCTGGAAGTAGTGGATGCAGGCCCAAGTACCTGTGCATAAAAGTGTATATCACTCATGCACTAATCTAAGCCCACCTCCCAGGGACACTGTTGCTCTGGAGATTACTACGTAGCAGAGAACCCAAGGGATCCATCTGAAAACATTGCCAGGGTATATGGAGACAATCAGAGAGTGAGCTGTGGCCAGGAGCCTGAATTTGGAGACATTGGTCAACTCAGTCTGTACATAGTGTGTACTGCAAGGGTGGCTGCCCCGGCGTGCAGGAATGTGCTGGGGAGAGTATCTTGGGGGCATTGCTTTTTCAGTGCATTTCAATGGCCCTAGGCAGACCTTGGGCATATGTTTCCTGGAAGCCCAGGAAAATCAGAAGCTCCTGACATCCAATGTCTTTTTGAGTTACCTATTTTAAGTCCAGATTGTGATAGATGTTCCCTGCTAGAGAACATGTCCGGGATCTGGGGGGGCCATATGTCAGTAGTGGAATGCTTGTCTAACAATCTCAGGGCCCTGGCTCCCACCTCAAGTACCACATGCACACGTGCACACACACACACACACACACACACACACACACACGTACTCACACATCACATATGAACATACATGTGTGCACACACGCATGCACATGCACACGCTGCTGAGAACATGTCAGAAATCTGTTCCTGTCTTGTCATATACCCCTCTTCACATCATGCATGAAACTTCCTCCTCAGAAAGACTTTGACAAGGCCTTCTGTGTCTCTGCTGTGGACTCTCCAGGCAGGTGAGAACTCAGTGCTATGAAGAATACCACAGTGTACATGACAGCTGGTCACAACACTAGCTGACGAGTTATTATTCTGGGTCTCAGGGGCTGAAGCCACTTCCCTGCCCACTCTGCCCCACCTGCCCAGGTATCCAGAGTTAATCACAAACAGGAAGACAGTGGACAGCGAGTCCACACCAGCACTAGCCTCAGCCTAGTCCACAATAGCCGAAGACTCAGTTCCTGTGTTGAGGCTCTGAGAACAGTCCCAGCCCAGTCTGGGCAGGCTTCAAACCCAAGCTTCCTTAAGTAGGCAGCTGCCAGTTCTTCTGGCCACTGGATGTTGGGGATGTGGGGACCTCCATGAGCAAGCCTCCGTGGCCAGCTACTCAGTACAACCTGACTCCTGGACTGGTGACTGACTAGAGGGCTGCACAGCTTGCACAGTTTCCTCCAGGCTACCGCTGGGGAATACCACGTAGTGTGCTGTAGTCAGCTCCAATGGCTCCCTCTGGTTCTCCTTGCTGTGCCAGATGCCATAGCCAAAATACACGACAAGTCCTGCAGGAGTGGGTGAGAGTGTGAGGGCCAGGTTCCAACCCCACCTGACCTCTTTAATCTTCCCATTGTAATATACTTGGGTCCAAGCCCAGGCCCCACTCACCGACCAGCAGCCAGAAGATAAAGCGTAGCCAGGTCAGGTAGCTCAGCTTCAGCATGAGGCAAGTGTTGAGAAGGATGCTCAGGGCTGGAGTCAGGGGCACCAAAGGGATCTGGGGGTGCAAGGGTGAGTTTGAGAGTGGTGATAGGATACATACGCCAGCCCAGAGCCTGACTGTGGAAATTCCACAGAACCCTTCCTCACCAGAAAGCTGGAGCAAGTAAGAACGGACAAACCTATTTCCGCAGCCCCATGAGCCTTGTGCACTCTCAGGTAGCCTAAGAGGCTAGGCAGAGGGAACAGGGAGGACTGAGAAGGAACAGGATCAATGAGGCATGGGGGAGGTGTACCTGGAAAGTGTCTTGCTTCTTTTGCTGCTGATGAGCCCCCAGGACCAGGAGGCTGGACAGAAAGACAGCACCACTGATGACCAGCAGCAAGATATAACCCCAGTGTGGGAGGTGCAGGTCTGAGTTCCCGAAGACCAGCACACACGCCAGAGAGATAGCCGAGGCTACCAAGATGCCAAGCGCCCAGGCCACGGCGGTCCCGGGGCTGCATCCATCCAGGAAGCCCAGGAAGGGCTTCAGGGCTGGCCGCAGCTGCCCAGGCTCAGACATTGAGGTCTGCTCAGCACCCACTAGCTGTATATGGTCCGAGAAGGAGTCATACTTCTTAGCTGTGGGGCCAGGGCTGGCTAGGCAAGGGGAGCTGGGTGGAGAAGCTTTCTGGAAACGCAACACGATGATGCTGGTGGCTACAAAGGTATAGGCCAGCAGGGTGCCGATGGACAGGAACTGGACCAGTGCCTCAAGGTCCAGCAGCAGCGCCAGGAGAGCCATGAGGACCCCAAACACCAGGATTCCTACCACAGGCACCTGTGTCCGGGGGTGTACACGGGCAAACACCTGGAAGAAGAGCCCATCGGCAGCCATGGCGTAGACAATGCGCGGCAGGGAGAAGAGGTTGCTGAGCAGGACGGTGTTCATGGCTGCAGCAGAGCACAGGGAGCAGTCAGCACAACAGATAAGCTCAGAGCGGGCCACTGCTAGGCTCACAGATAGAATGTGTCTTGAGGGTGTCAGTTTCTCACCTCCCACCCAGGACTGGGGCACTTCTGTTCAGGCCCAATTAATGAACCTTTTGAAAGCTCAAAGTCTGCCTGTAAGCAGGACCCGTAAGCATGTGCCGCCAGACTGATATTCTGTGTACAATTTGTGGGGAGAGGGTCTGCCAGCAAGTCTGTGTTTTCATGAACTCATTATACAAGTAGTAAAGCTGGAGAACAGACAGAAATATTTTGAGATGTTTGGGGCAGGGTCCTCTACCTTGTCCCCTCCCCACCCTGCCCAGAAGGGTCCCTTACCACAGATAGAGCCAACTGCCACAATGAAGCCAGCCCAGCTGTAACCCCGCCTGTAGAAAGCATCAGCAAGCGCCGAGTCAGGGTCTAGGCTGTGCCAAGGTACCATGAGGGTTAACACAGTGGAGACCAGAATATAGGCACCAGCCGCCAGGCCAAGGGAGATGGCGATGGCCATGGGCACGGCCCACCGTGGGTTTTTGGCCTCCTCACTGGAGGCAGCAATAACATCAAAGCCCACAAAGGCATAGAAACAGGTAGCTGTGCCAGCCAGGATGCCAGAGAAGCCGAAGGGTGCGAAGCCACCTTCTTCTGCACTCCAGTTGTGAGGACGGGCCAGGATGAAACCCAGGACGATGATGAAGAGGATCACGATCAAACTGATGGCTGAGAACGTGTGGTTAAGCCAGGAGGAGACTCGGGCTCCACAGGAGACAAAGGCAGAAGCCACAAGTAAAATGCCAGCGGCCAGAAAATCTGGATAGTGAGCTAGGAAGGGCACCTGCCAGATGCCCAGGTGAGACTCTGTGAAGTTGCGAATGCTGTGGTTAAAGATGGCATCCAAATAGCCACTCCAGGCACGGGCTACAGCGGCACCTCCAATGAGGTATTCCAGAAGCACATTCCAGCCTATGAGGAATGCCCATATCTCCCCCATGGACACGTAGGTGAATAGGTAAGCTGAGCCAGTACGGGGCACACGGGCTCCAAACTCTGCATAACATAGGGCTGCCAGCAGGGAGGCTACAGCGGCCACCAAAAAGGACAAGAGCACAGCAGGGCCAGCCATGTCCTTGGCCACTGTGCCTGTGAGCACATAGAGCCCAGATCCCACCATACCACCCACACCCAGGAGGGTCAAGTCCAGTGTGGACAGGCAGCGCCGTAGTGATGTCTCCATGCTAGACTCTTCCAGTGGCTTCAGACGGTTCAGTTTCTGGCAGAAGCGTGCCAAACAGGCAGTACTGGGCAGTCCCCGGGCCATGGCAGACGGAGTACTGAACCAGCTTCTGGAACCTACTGGGGACAGACAGCGGGAATAATCAACCATCCTCCATTCTTTCATAGACAGCCCACCCTAGTCCTCGTCTCCTCTCTTTAGGAGCCCAGGACAGCTGCATCATGGACCTACTTTAGAAGACTTGGATGGGACGCGTGTCAGGGACTGTGGGCAGAGGGATAGAACGCATGGAGGTCCTTCCTGTCAGCTTTCAGGGCAGTGGAAGTGGCAGGGAGGAGCAGACCTGCAGCGGACCTGCGAACCAGGTAGGTGGTTCTGTGGGTGAGTGGGAGGTTGTTTAAGAACAGGCTTGGAACAGGCTGCACCGTGAGCAAGAAGAAATGGGAGGCTTCCCTGGAGCAGGGCCAGGTTGTCAGGACCCGGAACAGGAGCCTCTCCTGCAGCCGGGAACGTGGCCAAAGGGACACGGCCTCAGAGAAAAAAAAGATCACCCCCACCCCTTCTGCCAGGTTGGAGGCTCAGCTCACCTGAGGCCAGGAGGCCAGGGCTGTAAGGGCCCCGATTCCCGGATGTGAAAGCTGTGTGTGGTGCACCTCCCCTCGCTAGATGCTCCGCAGCCACGGCTGCTGAGGCTAGCTGCTTCCGCCATGTCCCTGTGCCCCTAGACACCCAAGCCTTTTCTTGCATTTACGTTCCGCAGCAGCGGTCCCTCCAGACCCGCTACTACCCACCTGCTGTCGCCGTCGCTGCCACCGTGCTCACTGCGCCTGCCCCGCTAGTTTACAACGCCTGCGTGCAGGGCCCGCCCCTCGCTGCCAGGCGCCAGATAAACCCGAGCCTCACGACTCACATCCTTTGTCGGGTTCTGTACAGGGTCCTCGCACCGCGCGTCACACATCAGACTAACCCTCTAAGCGAGTAAACTTCCAAGTCGAGACTAGAGCTGACCAGGGTCCTAGGGCTTACTCCAAATTTCATCCACTTCCCTGGGAGAGGAAGCCTGCTCTACTAACCTGCTGAGCCACTTCTCTGGGTCCAGGTTGGGGGTAGAGGCAAGCCTGATACCGACCCAGAGCAATTACTCTCCTTGATCTCACTCCACCCTAATACAACTACAATTAGAAGACGTCCAGGTCCTCACGGCAAATGTCCAGCACAGTGAGATGAAGACAGGGGTCTGGCAGAGTGACCCCGGCGCTCTAAACCTCAGTGGGGTGGCAGTAAGCATCTTGCACACTAGGCTAGAGAGAGCAGCCTTCCGCATGTTTTCTGTGAATTGGCAGAATTTACAAAGCTATTGTCTGTTTGGTAGTGTCTCATAAAAGGACAGTAGCCAACATCAGAAGACAGCTTGCAACTCTACAGCAGGAGTGCCATTTAGGCCCTCAAATGTCAGTGACAGCCTCAGAGCACCTGACAGGACCTGGACATTCTTTTTTTGTTTTTTTTTTTTGTTTTGTTTTGTTTTGTTTTTTTTCGAGACAGGGTTTCTCTGTATAGCTCTGGCTGTCCTGGAACTCACTTTGTAGACCAGGCTGGCCTTGAACACAGAAATCCGCCTGCCTCTGCCTCCCGAGTGCTGGGATTAAAGGCGTGCGCCACCACGCCCGGCCCATGGACCTGGACATTCTTAAGGGACTCCAGCATCGACTCTCCACTCATGATAGCCAACAGCACTCCGTACTTGTCACCAGCGTTCCCACCATCAGGGTGCCCGGGTCAGCTCCGGCATAAAATCTCCAGAGTCCACTATGCTTAGCTCTGAGGAACCTCTTTCTTTCTCTTCTTCTCAGATTGAAAACAAAGGTGATGGCTAGGTAGGGTACCTATGCCTGTAATTCTGGCACTTGGAGGACCAAAAGAGTGAAGACCATGTATAAGTATGTATACATAGTTCTCATATATGTATGTGTGACAGTACAAATGTGGTGAGGTGCTGACTTGTTGACAGCAAGACAATAGCCCAGTGAAGCCAACTCGGGCAAAACCAAGGTAGGCATGTTTCTCCCAGAACTTTATATGTTTGATCTACAATACATATCTAATGTAGTTAGTATGTATATGCAATAAAATAAACATACAACTATATAATGTATACTTGATTATATATGATGATGATAGAGTGATATAAATATACTAAAAATCTATATGTTCATATGCACAAATATTCAAATTTATGGATGATTACTGGAATCTTAGGATGCAGTCTGCATGACTTGTTCAAATGAGGACAAAGTGGTTGAGTAACATTCCAGATACACAGGGACACTTGGAACACTGCGACCTCCTGGTAGCCGACATCATCTGAAGGTGCTGCTGCTGTTTAGGGCACTCCCCCATCTCCTCGCCCTCACTTCCTGGACTTAACCAAGCCTGTGCTCCTCATCACGAGACACTTCCACAAAAGCCTAGGAAGAAGCAAGCAGACCAAGAGACTTGGGCGTTTCTGTAGTGCTAACCTCATCTCACCCCCACCATAAGCACCAGCATACAATTGGCATTTGATGCTAACGTTGGGCGATGCAGCAACGTGTTCTACATTCTAGTTACGAGGTTGAGCAAGTGCTGGACCTCAGTGAGCAAGGCCATGACACAGAGCAGCCTTCTAAGGAAGAGGAAGAGGAAGCACCAGGGAAGACAGAGGAAGACGCATTTCCCACTGATTCTGAAAGGCCTGGAGTACCTGACACTAAATGGACAGCACATGAGAAACAGAGCTCCCAGCCAATGATATCTCCCATTTGGGCAGATTCAGGACTCCTCAGCAAAATGCTAGCAAAGGGCCAGAGAGACAGCTCAGCAGGCAGACACTTGTTGCCTACCATGACCATTTGAGTTCCACTCCCTAAGCATGATGGAAAGAGAGACCTGACTGACGGCAGTAAGTTGTCCTCTGACCTCTACATGTATACTGTAGCATGTGCACATGCGTGCACACGCATATGCACACACACACATACTTGCACACACACTACCCAACAAGTCATATTTTTAAGATTTTATTTGTATTTATTTATTTTAATTATGTGTATATGTGTGGGCAAAGACACGTGCAAGAGAATACAGTGCCCACATATGCCATAAGAGGGCACCTGATCCCCTGGACATGGAGATACAGGCAGTTGTAGCACCTAATGTGGGTGCTGGGAACTGAACTTGGGTCCTATACAAGAGCAACATGCACTCTTAACCACTGAGTCATCTCTCCAGACTCTAGTTTATTTATTTTTATTTTATGTACATTGATTTTGATCTGCAGGTATTGTCTGTATTAGGGTACTGGATTCCCAAAAGCAGGAGTTACAGACAGTTGTGGGTTGCCATGTGAGTACTGGGAATCAAACGCAGGTTTTCTGGAAGAGCAGCCACTGAGAAATCTCTCTAGCCCTAAAAGTTTTTCAAAAGAAAAAATGCTAACAAATTAAACACACACACACACACACACACACACACACACACAGTCACACGGGATATATCCCAAGAATGCAAAGTTGACTTGATATATAAAAAGCAATCTGAGCTGGGTGTGGCGGCGCATACCTTTAATCCCAGCACTCGGGAGGCAGAGGCAAGCGGATTTCTGAGTTCGAGGCCAGCCTGGTCTAGAGAGTGAGTTCCAGGACAGCCAGGGCTATACAGAGAAACATTGTCTCGAAACCCCCTCCCCCCCAAAAGCAATCTGTGTAATATACCATACTAATAAAATAAATAATCAAACCCACAAAATCATCTCAATTGACACAGGAAAAATATTTAACGAGCCCAGTATTGGTTTGAATGAGAATCCCACTCACCCACCCACCTCCCGCTCATATACTTGAATGCTTCGTCACCAGATAGTGGCACTATTGGAGACTGATTAAAAGGTTCAGGAGGTATGGCCTTGTTGAAGGTATGTCTCTGAGCAGGGACTGGGGGTTTCAAACATTCAGGCTCCAGCTCTCTGCCTGTGCGTCAGAGTGTAGCTCTCAGACTCCAGCTCTCTGCCTGTGTGTCAGAGTGTAGCTCTGAGGCTCCAGCTCTCTGCCTGTGTGTCAGAGTGTAGCTCTCAGGCTCCTGCTCTCTACCTGTGTGTCAGAGTGTAGCTCTCAGGCTCCAGCTCTCTGCCTGTGCGTCAGAGTGTAGCTCTCAGGCTCCAGCTCTCTGCCTGTGTGTCAGAGTGTAGCTCTGAGGCTCCAGCTCTCTGCCTGTGTGTCAGAGTGTAGCTCTCAGGCTCCAGCTCTCTGCCTGTGTGTCAGAGTGTAGCTGTCAGGCTCCTGCTCTCTGCCTGTGAAGCAGAGTGTAGCTCTCAGCGACTGTCCCAGAACCATGCTTGCCACCATGTTTCCTCTGAACCTGTAAGCCAGACACCAAGAAAGTGTGATCTTTCATAATACAAGAGTTGCCTTGGTCATGATGTTTTTCACAACAGAACAGTGGCTAAGACTAAGTCTTTAACCATGTATAAAACAATCTACAGGGGCTGGAGAGATGGCTCAGAGGTTAAGAGCACTGACTGCTCTTCCAAAGGTACTGAGTTCAAATCCTAGCAACCACAGCTCACAACCATCCGTAAAGAGATCGGACGCTCTCTTCTGGTGTGTCTGAAGACAGCTACAGTGTCTTATAATAATAAATAAATAAATCTTTAAAGAAAAGAGAGAAATTAAAAAAAATCTACAACTACTGTAGTAAATGTCAGAAGGCTGCATGTGCTCGCCTAAGGTTAGTGACAGCATTAAGGACATTCATTAACCACACTTGTCCTAAGGCTACAGTGGTGGCTCCAGCCAAGGCAAGGAGGAAAAGAAAATCAGTAAAAGAAGCCTGGAATAGAAAGAAATAAAGCTATCTCTTATGTATATAAAGACCCAAGGAATCTGTAATTTCAGAAAAGGCTGTAGAGCCGGGTTTGATAGCACAAACCTTTAGTCCAGCACTCTGGAGGCAGAGACAGGTGGATCTCTGAGTATACAAAGTGAGTTGCAGGACAGGCAGAACTCTACATAAAGAAACCCTATCTCAAAAAACAAAAACAAAATAAAAAATAAACAAAAAAGCATTAGAATTTATAAGTTCAGCAAAGATTAATTCAGCAAAGATTACACAACAATCAATTGTATTTCTATACACCAATAATGTGTTAACATGGAATGGAATTAGGGAAACAAATCTGTTCCTATAACATAAAACAAGACACTTAGAATATATTCTAATTAATGTATTGATTGTGTGTGCACATGTGTGTACACATGCACATGCTGTGGCATGCATGTGGAGGCTAGACAACTTTGGGAAGTCAGCTCTTGCCTCCACCTTGTGAAGGTCAAGTACATGTGGTTGTCCACACTTGCAGTCCAGCACTTGGGAAGTTAAGGTAGGAGGAACAGGAGTTCAAGGTCATTTTACACAGTGAGCTCAAGGCCAACCTGGTTTACATGAGACCCTTTCTCAAGCCAGAAAGCAAACAAACAAGCAAAAGAAAGAGAGAGAGAGAGAGAGAGAGAGAGAGAGAGAGAGAGAGAGAGAGATTTAAAAATATATGTATTGCAAACCATTAAACATTATTTTGTTGTTGTTGTTTTTGTTGTTTTGTTTTTGTTTTTGTTTTTGTTTTTGTTTCTCGAGACAGGGTTTCTCTGTGCAGCTCTGGCTGTCCTGGGACTCACTTTGTAGACCAGGCTGGCCTCGAACTCAGAAATCCGCCAGCCTCTGCCTCCCAAGTGCTGGGATTAAAGGCGAGTGCCACCACTGCCCGGCACCATTAAACATTATTAAAGATTTAAAACAACCTCTAAGATGGAAATATGTGCAGCTTATGGCCTTGAATGTTACTTTTCCCTTTTAGTGATGCTGGGGATCAAACCCAGGATCCCCTGCATGGCTCTCAAGCTGCATCGGCAGCCCAGCCGAGGCTTGCACGGCTAAGGCAAGCCTCAGGCTAAGGCTAAGGTTGCCATGCATACTCAGTACAGTTCTCGGAAAGCCCAAGCTGTCCAGCTTGCAAAGATTGTCAGGCAGATGCCAAAGTTAATCTAAAGTGACAAGGGACACTGAATAGCCAGAATACTCTTGGGAAGTAATAGAATTGGAAAATTCACAATTCCTCATTCCTGTGAGTCAGATAAAACGTAGTTCAGTGGTAGAGTGCTTGCCTAACACAAACAAGGCCTTGGGTTTGATCCCAGCACAAAAACCAGAAAACAATTTCCAATTCCCTCCCTCCCTCTCTCCCTCCCTCCCTCCCTCCCCCTCTCTTTTCTTTCCCATTTTCCTTTCTTCTTCTTCTTCTTCTTCTTCTTCTTCTTCTTCTTCTTCTTCTTCTTCTTCTTCTTCTTCTTCTTCTTCTTCTTCTTCTTCTTCTTCTTCTTCTTCTTCCTCTTCTCCTCCTTCTCCTCCTCCTCCTTCTTCTTCTTCTTCTTCCTCTTCTCCTCCTCCTCCTCCTCCTCCTTCTTCTTCTTCTTTGTTTTTGAGACAGGGTTTCTCTGTAAAGCCCTGGCTGTCCTGGAACTCACTCTGTAGACCAGGCTGGCCTCGAACTCAGAAATCTGCCTGCCTCTGCCTCCTGAGTGCTGGGATTAAAGGTGTGTACCACCATGCCCAGCGGACTTCTTCTTTCTTTCTTGTTTAATGTGTGTATAGGGGAAGGGAAACACTGTCTCAAAATTTTTTCAGAATTCAATCCTTAGACTAAGGATCGGTAGGTTTTTAAAAATAGACTTTAATTATGGGGGAAATCTCATACAGAATCTCACTCTGTAGTCCGGGCTGACATGAAACATAGACCAGGCTTGCCTGGAAGGCATGACAATCTGCCTGCCTCTGGTGGTTGTGAGTTGCCATTTGGGTGCTAGGAATTGAACCTAGGACCTCTGCAAAAGCAGCAAGTTCTCTTAACCACAGAGCCATCTCTGCACCCCTGGTTTCTGTTATTATTTATTTATTTATTTATTTATTTATTTATACAGGCTCTCACAGTTTAGCCCTGGTTAGCCTGGAACTTGTTATACAGGACAGGTTGGCTTCAGACTCGGGTGATCTGCCTGCGTTGCATTCTGAGTGCTGGAATTAAAGGTGTGCACCACCACACTTGGTCTAACTTCCCAGTTTTCGTTTTATTTTTAGAAAGATTTATATATTTTATGTTTACGTGTATGAGTGTTTTGCCTGCATGTATATAGGTATGTGCACACATGCATGTCTGCTGAGGACAGCAGAGGGCATTGGATCTTCTGGAACTGGAGTTATGGATGTCCCTGAGTCACCATGTGGGTCCTAGGACTGAGAATTATGAATTCTCCAGTTCATAATTCCTCTGAAAGCAATTATGTGTTCTTAATCGCTCCAGCCCCTAAGCTCCTGATTTTTAAACTGGCTTCAAAGTAACAGTAATTAGGATGAGTATTAATGTATGGATAGGCATAGACTTTAGCTGACTAGAATTAAAAATCTAGAAATCAGTCTGGACCTGGTAGTATATTCATGACTTTAATCCCAGCACTTGGGAGGCAGAGGCAGGTGGATCTCTGAGTTTGAGGCCAGCCTGGTCTACAGAGTGAATTCCAGGACAGCCAGGGCACACAGAGAGACCCTGTCTCAAAAAATTTTCAGAATTCAATCCTTAGACTTAGGATCAGTTGGTTTTAAAAAATAGACTTTAATTATGAGAGAAACTTTAAGTTCACAGCAATATTGGACAGAAAGTAAGTACAGTGAGTTCCCAAAATGCCCTGCCCCCAAGTACACAGCCTTTTCTTACTGCTGATATCATGCACCAGAAAGGACACATTTCTTACAACCAATAACTCCCACGGACACTGTCATTCCCAGTCCATGGTTTATATTAGGTTCCCCGCCCCCTCCCCCACCCCACTGATGCTGTGCATACCAGGAGTTCCAGCAGATGTGTTTGCACACACAACTACAACATCACACAGAATACTTTCTGCTCTAAAATCATTCTTTATTCATCTGCTCTGCTTCTCCCTAAAGTCCCTGGTAGACACTCATTTTCACTATCTTCATAACTAGTTTCTCTCTCTCTCTCTCTCTCTCTCTCTCTCTCTCTCTCTCTCTCGGAATTGAACCTAGGACCTCTGCAGGGAGTGTAAATGATCTACTACGAAGTTACATTCTTAGCACTTTGATGATGATGATGATGATTTTGTTTGTTTACTGAGACATGGTCTCACTGGAAATCACAGGATCATCTTCCTGCCTCAGCCACTCAGGCCCAGCGATTTTAGATATGAACCATCATGCTCAGCACAGTGAATGTTTAAGACCTGGAACCCATCACTCTCCTGCCTCCGCCTTCTGAGGGGTGGGCAGCACTATACGCAGCTTACCTTTCTTAGACTATCAAATGGTTGAAGACATATCGTAGGGACAGAGAGATTGCTCCGAGGTGTAGAGGGTGTACTACTTTTGTAGGGGGTTCCCGTTCAGATTCCAGGATCCAGGTGGGTGGTGCACAATGTCCTGCTGCTCCAGCTGCAGGGGAACAACTGTCCTCTCCTGGCCTCCTCATGTACTGCACTCACATGCACCACTCCAACAGTGATACCCACACAAAAATGTATTCTACTCTATTCTCTTCTTATTTAATTTTTCCTGACAAGGGTTTCTCTTAGTAGACCTGGCTGTCCTGGAACTTGATCTGTAGAACAAGCTGTTCTTGAACTCAGAGATCCACCTGCCTCTGCCTCTGCCTCTGCCTCTGCCTCTGCCTCTGCCTCTGCCTCTGCCTCTGCCTCTGCCTCTGCCTCTGCCTCTGCCTCTGCCTCTGCCTCTGCCTCTGCCTCTGCCTCCGCCTCCTGAGTGTTGTGATTACAGGCGTGCACCACTGCTGTCTGGCAACACAAAGAATTTTAAAAGAAAAATATTTACACAATATGGAGTCTTTTAGATTAGTTTTTCTGACTTAATAATATGTATGCATGATGCTTCTGTGTCTCTGTGTTTTGACAGCTCATCTATTGGTCACTTGCTGAAAGGTCACCTTCTTTGGTGGCTTCCAAATTTTGCAAATTATTAATAATGCTTTTTATAAATGTTGATAAAAGGGGTTTTGTCATTGTCTTATTGAAATAGAAGGCTTTTGTGCCACTTGCCACTGAGAAAGTATAAAGACTTAGCATGTGTCCTATGCCTTTGCTCCCAGCACTTGGAAGGCAGAGGCAAGCAGATCTCTGTGAGTTTGAGGCTGGCCCAGTCTACATAGTGAGTTCCAGAACAACCAGGACTATATAGTGAGACCCTGTCTCACAAAAGAAAAGAAAAAAAAAGAAAGAGAGAACGAGAGAAAGAGGCGGAGGGGAGGGAGGGAGGGAGGGAGGGAGGGAGGGAGGGAAAGTCTGACAGGAGAAAAAAGGCAGGGAAAAAAAACACATGAGAGGCCCTGTGCTCCAGTCCCCCATCCCACAGAGAACAAATGACTTCAACAATTAAGGCTGGCTTCATGCTTCCTTTACAACTGAAAATGGACCAGAACTCCCGATCCTCCTGCCTCTACCTCCTAAGTGAAACAATGTAAGTTAAAAACCATTAGAAGAAGGCGCTGGAGACATGGTCCAGTGACTGGAGATAAAATAAAAGCTCTTGCTGCTCTTACAAAGAACCAGGTTTGGTTCCTAGCACCCATGTCAGGAAGCCCACAACTGCTTATAATTCCAGAACCAGGGGATCCAACACCTGCTTCTGCCCCCTGGGGAAACACACACACACACGAACACACACATTACATTTTAAGAAATTTAAGATGATCAAAGAGAGATGTTTGGTAGAGTGCTTGCCCAGTGTGGAGGAGGCCTTGGGGTCAATCCTAACCACAGCATAACTGGGCACAGCAGTGCATTTCTATGGCCACAGCACGTGGGAGTGAGGAACAAGAGGATCAGAGCTTCAAGGTTATCCTACTATATAGTGAGCACATGGAATGTCAGTGGAGCCTGAAATACACAAGACTGTCTCAAAAACAAAGGCAAGCACTGCCCCATAGCCTTGACAATCTGAACTGGATACCCAGATCCCACGGTGGAGAAAGAAGCAGTCACTACATAATTCAGTTGCTTCTTCACAACTTCCTATTCCTTATCGAATGGAATAAATAAGTAGCTGTCCCTTGGGGTCTTTATTTGCTTGAAATCCTTCCTATAACATGTAAATTGGTGTCTTATTATGCCTTTTTCCTATTAATCTGCTGTACATTGCTTTAAGTCTCAGACTAGGTGGTGGCCCTTAGAGGGTGAAAGGAGGGCTTCCCCACTCCTTCATTTTCTGGTGAGGATGATGTGATCCCCATTTTCTAAGAGGATGAGCCTGAGTCAGAAGAAGGCCAAAGTCAACCCTGCTGGATCCTGTCTTGTTGATTGAGAGATGAGTAAAACGGCCCCTTGTAACAATCAGCCCTTTGACGTTTTGGTTTTGTGAGTGTCGTTCTGTGTATTTATGGCTCACGGTCCACAGGCCGCAGCCTGTACTCAGAATTTTTCTCTATTTTGTGTAGTTTGCCAGAAGAGAAAAAGATAAAAGTCTCCTGGCTCACTTCAGATCTTGACACCTTGGTTTTGTGGCCAGTGCTGAAGTTCTGTTCTCCATTGGTGGGTCCAAGGCAGCAACCTGCTGGAATCTGACAGAAGGTGTCTCTTTGTTCCAAGATGCCAATTTTCTGGTGACCTTTTTCTCAATTATCTCAGTCTTACACGACTTATTAACAAGATGGACCTGGCTTCCTTAGAAATTCTTGAAAGAAACCCTGTTTCCTGTTTTTGGTGTTTTGTCTTTTGGTTTTCTTCCAAACAGGGTCTCATGTTATCTTAGGCTGATCTTAAACTACCTAATGTAGCTGAAAAAGGCCTTGAACTCTTGACCCTCTTGTCTTGACCCACATAGCAAGTTCTAGGCAGCCAGAAGCTGAATAGTGAGACCCTATTCAAAATAAACTAATGGGCCAGGTGTGGTGGCACACGCCTTTAATCCCAGCACTCAGGAGGCAGAGGCAGGCAGATTTCTGAGTTCGAGGCCAGCCTGGTCTACAAAGTGAGTTCCAGGACAGCCAGGGCTACACAGAGAAACCCTGTCTTGGGCTGGTGAGATGGCTCAGCGGGTAAGAGCACCCGACTGCTCTTCCGAAGGTGATAAGTTCAAATCCCAGCATCCACATGGTGGCTCACAACCATTCGTAACGAGATCTGGCGCCCTCTTCTGGAGTGTCTGAAGACAGCTACATTGTATTTGCATATAATAAATAAAAAATAAATCTTTAAAAAAAAGAGAAACCCTGTCTCAAAAAAAAAAAAAAATGGAGTTTATCGCTTACATACATCTGTGTCCATGGCAAAGGAAGCAGTAATTCCAGAATTCCCACAGGCTCACCCCCTTCTCCCCAAATGCCAACTACAGAGACAAGAGATGCTGCAAAGAGAGGTGACTTAATCACTCACTACTTGTTGGAAAGAGAAAAAGACAAAAGGGTCTCAGTGATGGGGCACAGGAGGAGCAGATGGGAGCTTCTTTACATTCTATGTTGTGAGAGCACATGTGGACTCCATATACAGAGAGTAGTATGCACAGTGAGGCAGTCAGGAACACCACACTGTTAATAGTGTGTATCTTGAGTGACCCTTTACCCTGGATGCAAGCAGGAACATTAGACTCAGAGTCCTTCCCAAACTTGGTATACTTGGAACACTCAAGCCCGCTGCTAAAGCCCCCTGCTTCTCTCTATTAAGGTACATTATCCACAGTTAGATGGTTAAATCTGGCTAGGCAAGATGGCACACACCTTTAATTCCAGTACTCAGGAGGCAGAGGCAGGCAGATTTGAGTTCAAGACCAACATGATCTACATAGCAAGTTCCAAGCCAGCCAGGGCTATATAGTGAGATGCTGTCTCAAAAAACAAACAAACAAACAAACAAATAAACAAAGAAACAGAGGCTGGAGAGATGGCTCAGTGGTTAAGAGCACTGACTGTTCTTCCAGAGGTCCTGAGTTCAATTCCCAGCAACCACATAGTGACTCAGATCTGTAATGGGATCTGATGCCCTCTTCTGGTATGTTTGAAGACAGCTACAGTGTACTCATATACCTACAATAAATAAATAAATTTTTTAAAAAGAGAGAGAGAAGCAATAAGGTTAAAAAAGGTAAATGTAGGTGTATTTTTTGGCCACTTTATTGGGTTCTTACATCTACCACCCTTCCAACCTTTATTCCACTTCAATCCATTCCAACCCCCAACACTAGGTAGAAGAGAAAGAAGGGTAGAGGGGGAGGGGGGATGTAGACCTATTTAGACTACTTCCTGTTGATTATGGTCATTCAGTTCCTGGGGCAGGTCCATTCTTTCTTGTCAGAATATCCAGCAATACAGCAAAATAGCCAGTGCAGCGCAGCAAGGGGAGCTGCTGCCACCACAGGCCCTCTAGGGCTCTTGCATTTATATCCTCTCAAGAGTCTCCAGAATCCCCAACATAAACTATCTGCAGCTGGCAAAAATCCCACTTGTCCTAGAACACGAGACAAATCATAGTTAGTGGCTGTGGACAATCTGAGCAGCCCCATGTCCCACACTTGAGCTTGTGAGATCCCAAAGCGTTTCCCAGGCCTGAAATGTGTTTCCCAGATCCCTAGCAATACAGCCAGCAAAAAGCCTTTTGTTCTTCTCTACCTTACAGCCAGAAAAGCGATATAGCTCCCCAAGGACAAGCTGTAACTCACCCCCACTCCCAACTCCTCATTCCTTGTAATCTTCAAGGACAGCCCCGCTAGAACTATAGCTCACCCCCACTCCCAACTCCTCCCAACTCCTCCCTCTTACCCTCCCTCCTGTGGTTTTTCCTTTAAAAGTCCCTTACTGTTACCGCTCAGGGTCGAACTCCCTGCCCTGCATGGCTAAAGGAGTTCTCCTCAGCTAAGCTGACAATAAACCTCTTGTGGTTTTGCATTAAGCAGTTTCTCTCAAGTTTTGGGGGGTGCCAACTCATCCTGGGACAGGAGCGACCCTGTTTCTGAAGTCTTACAAGCTTAAAACCAAAATATAGTCACATTACAGAACTAGGTTTTTGTTTTGTTTTGTTTTGTTTTAAAGATTTATTATATATAAGTACACTGTTGCTGTTTTCAGACACACCAGAAGAAGGCACCAGATCTCATTGTGGATGGTTGTGAACCACCATGTGGTTGCTAGGATTTGAACTTAGGATCTTCATAAGAGCAGTCAGTGCTCTTAACCACTGAGCCATCTCTCCAGCCACAGAACTAGGTTTTTTTTTGTTGTTGTTGTTTTGTTTTTTTGTTTTTGTTTTTGTTTTTTTTTTTTTTGGTTTTTTGGTTTTTTTCAAGACAGGGTTTCTCTGTATAGCCCTGGCTGTCCTGGAACTCACTTTGTAGACCAGGCAGGCCTCAAACTCAGAAATCTGCCTGCCTCTGCCTCCCAAGTGCTGGGATTAAAGGCGTGTGCCACCATGCCTGGTTCTAGGACTTGTTTCTTGACTAAGCAGGCAACCTGGCCCAAGTGGAATATGAAGTTTTCACCCTGGCCAAAAATTCTACTTTCTTGATCAGAGTTTTGTCTTGCCAGTCCTTTGCTAATACTGTTCTCCTCTCGGAAGGAGTATCTGGGCTCTGGCCAAGACAAAGCTGCCAAGGAGCCTAAGGACATTTTTTACTTTTAGCTAAGAAAAAAAAAATGATTACTTTTGGTGGGGGGGAGGTGGGTCTTTGTACCCTAAACTGCCTAGCCAATTTCTACCTTCTTTTCATATTATCCCCCTCCCTCTGAAGAGATAACTCTCACTAGCATTGTGGGATTGGGGTAATGACCCATCCGTCTTCTTCCGGCTTAATTTAGGGTATTGTATATGTCAGTTTTGGGGTACCCTTCCAGAGAGCCTATCAGCAAGACCCTATCTGTCAGATGTAGGGAAGAAAGGAAGGCAGTAACTGTATGGGAAAAGAGACGTGAAGGAAGGAGAAGACACCAGTTATTAGCTTTACAAGTTCTAAGCAGGGACCTAGGAGAAGACAACACAGAGGATGTGTCCAGTTCCACTGAATAATTTTTTTTTAAGTAGACCTGTCTCTCTGACGTAGATAGCCATGAAGCGAGACAAGATCTGACATTCTTTATCTGAACAGCATCCTCTTAGCAATAAGATTAGCTGAGTATAGTGGCACTAGCCTTTAGCCCTAGTACTCAGGAGGCAGAAACAGGAGGATCGCTGTGAGTTGAGGCCAGCATACTCTACATAGCACGTTCCAATCTAGCCAGGGCTACACAGTTAGACTCTGTCACAAAACAGAAAGTATTAATGTGAAATGGTTGTCTAAATAACATCTCATTTGGATTTAAGTCTAATGTCTGGGGACTGGGATCCCTTGACTGTTAAAAAATACCAATCATTTTAAGTTTGGGTTACAGTTTCTTTGCTGGGTCTTTAAAAGCATGTAAGTGGTCAGAATTAACCACATGTTTTTACTGTCAAGGCCGGTTGAGGAGCTTGACCTCAGGAGTCACTGGGGCTTGAAAGGAACATTTGACTCCTCTCTTGGGGTCCAGAAATCACAAGCATCCCAAGCAGGCACAAGAGTCCATCAAAGGAAGCTCTTTATTTGGATTATAGAGCAAAATCTGAGTGGTCAGGGACAACAGCACAGACTCAGGAGTGATTGCAGATGACAAAAAAATGTATTGTATTCAAGGGGTACTGATCGATCAGGGCTGAAGAACAGACCTAGGAGTTGAACTGAGACCTTCTCTACCCCCAGTCAGAGTGTCACAGTATAGCATGAAAGCCATAAACATCTGTGCCCAGTTACAGTCGAAATGTTCTTATCAATCAGAACCATTTGTTCTTTTGTGGTTAGGAACAATAATTATGTTCTGAGGAAGACAGAAAGAATAAAGAGGACGTCGGCTAGCCATCTGGAGAGCTCCCCTAGAGCCTGGGAACTTGAACTTAATTTCACCTTATGATCAAAATGGAGTCTGAAAACAAAATGGCAGCACTTAGGATGAGTCTCTTTTGTTTGATCCCAACAGTTGCATAGGTAAACCCTTCTTCTCAGTCTTCCCAAGCCTGTATGTTCTAGCCTTTCCCCAGAAGCCACACGTCATGTACAGATAGGGCAGAGGTACATGCAGCTGGCTGAGCGGAGAGTCTGGGTACTCAGTGGGGGTCCAGTGACCTGCTTATCACCTCTCTGTGGAGGCATAGAAACAGTCAACAAACCCAGCCCTCCTGATCTTTCATAAGCAGCCCTCATGGATCTTACAAAGATGGTAGTTGTTTGGCTTAGAAGATAGTGTTGGGCCGGGCGGTGGTGGCACACACCTTTAATCCCAGCACTTGGGAGGCAGAGGCAGGCAGATTTCTGAGTTTGAGGCCAGCCTGGTCTACAAAGTGAGTGCCAGGACAGCCAGGGCTATACAGAGAAACCCTGTCTTGAAAAACCAAAAAAAGAAAGAAAGAAAGAAAGAAAGAAAGAAAGAAAGAAAGAAAGAAAGAAAGAAAGAAAGTAAGTGTTGGGCAATACTATCCCAATAGAAGAAAGCTGACCAGCACTCGGGAGGCAGAGGCAGGTGGATTTCTGAGTTTGAGGCCAGCCTGGTCTACAAAGTGAGTGCCAGGACAGCCAGGACTACACAGAGAAACCCTGTCTCGAAAAAACAAAAAAAAAAAGAAGAAAGCTGAATCCAAACTATACACATAGGTTTGTGTGTACAACTCTCAGGTCTGTGTGCACCATGCCTGCCTGAACGCAGTCATGCTCCTCCTTGATGATAATGGACTGAACCTCTGAACTTATAAGCCAGCCCCAATTAAATGTTCTTTTTGTTGTTGTTTCTTTTTGGGTTTGTTTTTTTTTTTTGGGGGGGGGGGGTTCAAGACAGGGTTTCTCTGTGTAGCCTCTGCCTCCCAAGTGCTGGGATTAAAGGTGTGTGCCACCATGCCCGACAAATCTTGTCCTTTATAAGAGTTGCCTTGGTCATGGCATCTGTTCACAGCAGTAAAACCCTAACTAAGACACCTGGATACATACTATTAAACTATGAGGCTTTATAAGTTCCCAGGTAAACATTGTGGAAAACAGGCCTGATTTCAAAAAAGGCCATAAAGGCACCAACTTCAGAAATAGACCATATGTCCCAGAAACCAGGCCATAAGACATCAGCTCTAGGAACAGACCATAAGATCCAGAACAAGATCATAAACCCTCCCAAAGAACAGCCTGGGGATAGCCACAAGATGGGGAAATGTCTTATCTCAGAATGGGCCATCTGCTCTGGGCAGCCCTAGCTCATCACATGGTTAAACATTAGTGACATAGAAATGCACTGACCACCTGTGACCCCCTAGCACTCACCAATGAAATTTTAGATTACTTAATCCTTCTAGAGAGTTCCCCAGGTTCCCTATAAGAAGGCCTGAGTGCCTTTGTCTGGGGTCTCCATTTTGGAGCATGGTTGACCATTCACACACACACACACACCTCCACATACTGGATGTTTCTATGGAATAAACTCTCCTTGTTTTTGCACACTCTCTGAGTCTGGGGTCTTTAGCAATTTTTGGACCCTTACTTTTGGTAAGATGGCCAGGAAATGCTGGAGTCTTCCTTGAGAACAATTGACTCTCTGATCTCTCCAATCGGATCAGTGAGTTAGGGCACACCTCTGTGTGCTGTGCCTGGTCTTTGTCTTGCTCTGAGCAATCTTTTGTCTTGTTGAGTGTGGGGTAATTTTCTTTCCTTTTGTCTCCTTGGTAACTCCATCCTGGTGGGGAGGGAGGAGGGGGTTGTCAGAGGACGCTCCCCAACCTCCCTCAGTTAGAGACAGAGAGCTTCATTCTGACCCAGACTTAGTGGAAGCTAACAGGTTCTTCCTAGCTGGCAGAGACTGCTTCAGGGATAGGCTGCTGTCTCTGGATTCCTTGGACACAGGCTTTGGTGGGGACTGATGGGATGCCCCTGATTGCCAGAGCCCATTTTTGGGCATAAGCTGGCATTGGCTTCTTTTTGGTTTCTTTTCTGAACCCCTGTAGGCTTGTTTTCATGTTTCTGTGCTTGTGGGTTTTTTTTTTTTTTTTGGTCCCTTGTTCCGGTCAACCCCGCTCGCTCTGCTCGACCCCCGCTCGCTCCGGCCAGCCCCACTCGCTCCCGGCTGCCCCTGTACAGCCCCCGCTTGTTCCAGCCAGCCCCGCTCGCTCTGATTGGCTCCGCTTGCTCGGGTTGGCCTCGCTCGTTCCGGCCGTCCCCGTTCCCCACTCGCGCCGGCCCTGCTAGCTTCGGCCGTCCTGGCTTGCTCCGGCCGTCCTGGCTTGCTCCGGCCGTCCCCGCTCGGCTCCGCTCACTCCGGACAGCCTTGCTTGCTCCGGTTGGTCTCTCCGGTTCAAGGATTCATTTCTTATTATTCTTCATAAGTACACTGTAGCTGACTTCAGACGCACCAGAGGAGGGCGTCAGATCTTGTTACGGGTGGTTGTAAGCCACCATGTGGTTGCTGGGATTTGAACTCATCACCTTCAGAAGAGCAGTCGGGTGCTCTAACCCGCTGAGCCATCTCACCAGCCCCCTGTGCTTGTGTTTTATTTGTTCTTTTTACTCTTTTCTTGAGAACTACCATGAAACAGACCACCAGCTGCACCCCACTAGACCTTGTCCTGTCACTCTTCAAGAACTGCAAGTACCTGGTGGGAATTTGAGCTTGACTGTACAGTCAAGGAGACTGATTGTTTTTGTTGTTGTTGTTGGTTTTCTTGTTTGTTTGTTTGTTTGTTTGTTATTCTAGAAAAAGTGGCCAGCTCTCAATGTGGGGTGACCAGAAGGAGGTATTTTCTGCCTTCCTGCTATCTATACAACTGGAAGATGCAGAATCCCATCTCTTAAGAATGCCTTCTCTAGCGTGTCTCTAGCCCCAGCTAGTCAGCCTTTGTTCACTTGTGAATGGAGCGACCCAGAGCATGGATTCAATGGACACCTAACATGGACCAGGCTTCCACAAGGATTCAAAATTCACCTACTATCTTTGATGAGGCATTGCATGAAGACCTGGGTGAATACAGGCAAGCTCACCCCCAAATAACTGTCTTGCAACATATTGATGACTTGCTTATAGCTGCCCCAAATGAAGATACCTCTTTTGGCAGAGCCTTGAGTGTCTGCCATGAAGGCTTTGCCAAAAGAGGTATCATATCCCCTGGGGTGCATACTTGGGGAGGGGGATCAGGCAATGCCTGCTATCCCAGGCTAGAAAAGAAATGATTCTCAACATTTCCGTTCCCAATTCATGAGTTTCTGGGTTCATTAGGATTCTGCAGACTTTGGGTACCATGATTCACAGAGATTGCAAAGCCTCTACGAGGCCACTAGGGGGCAAGAGAATACCTTAAACTGGACAAAGCTTTTCATAGGCTCAAGGAAGCACTACTTGAGGTCCCAACACTTGCCCTGCCAGACATCTATAAGCCTTTCCACTTGAATGTAGATGAAAACAAAGGCATAGCTAAAAGGGTACGGATTCAGATTCTGTCTGCATCCTTGGTGGCCAGCTTGCCTATATATTGTGGCAGCTGCTACTTTGCTGGTTAAAGATGCAGATAAGATCTTTATCTGCATCTTTATGAGACGCCTTTAATCCCAGCACTTGGGAGGCAGAGGCAGAGGCAGGCGAATTTCTGAGTTCGAGGCCAGTCTGGTCTATAGAGTGTGTTCCACGACAGCAAGGGCTACACAGAGAAACCCTGTCTCGGAAAAAAAAATCACCATGAGACAAGTACCACCCCTCGTGCCATTGAGGGGAGTACTCAGAAACCTCCCAGACTGCTGGATATCTAATGGTACATTATCAGTCCCTGCTTCTAAACCACCTCCACCTTAAACCTAGTTACTCTGCTCCTGAACCTGGACTTGGATGTTAAACATGACTGCTTGACAGTGCTGAGCTACACCCTGAGGGCAGACCTGACAGACACCCCTTGCCTGGATGCAGAAATGATCTTCTTCACCGATGGGGGCAGCTTCATGCAAGGCGGGACCAGGTAGCTGTGCAGCAGTGGAGGCTCCTGATTCTATAGTGTGGGCTTCGGTCCTACCGCCTAGGACTTCGGCTCAAAAAGCTGAATTAATTGCCCCGACTTGGCCCTAAGCCTGGCAAATGGCAAAACTGTAACATCTATATAGACAGCCATTGCTAGGGCTAATGTTCTTGGACTCATATATAAGGAAAGGAGGTTGCTCACAGCGGCGGGAAAGACTATCAAAAATAAGGATGAGATTTTGGCCCTATTAGAGGCACTAAGGCTGCCCCTCAAGGTAGCCATTGTCTACTGCCCAGGACATCAAAAGCATGGATGAGAGGGCAAGAGGATGCAAAGGAGGCTGCGTCACGCTCCAAGGCTGAAGCCATGACAGCTTTAGTTCCACCAGAGCTTCCCCATCCCCACATTACAGCCCAGAGGACAAAGAAAATGTCGAGGACTCTATCTAAAAGAGAGATGGCTCCACACCCCAGGCTGCTGTGTAATCCTCCATCAGAATTTGGTAAACAGCTTATACATCAAATTCATCAGAATTCCCACTGGACCACAGGAAACTCAAAGAACTTCTGAGGACAACCAAATATAAAATTTTTTACCTAGGATCCTTAGTAGATGAGGTCATTTCCAACTGCCCAGCCTACAAGGCAGGGAATCCCCTAAACAAGGAAACCCAGGAACTAGACTTCAAGGGCAAAGGCCAGGTGCAAACTGGGGAATAGACTACACAGAAATCAAGCCAGGTATATATAGCTATAAATACCTCCTAGTTCTTGTAGATACCTTTTCACGCTGAGTAGAAGCATTCCCTACCAAAAGGGAGACCACCACTGTAGTAGCCACTATGCTGGAGGACATTATCCCCAAGTATGGATTGGCCCTCACTGTTAGGGTCTGACAATGGACCCCAACATTGTTACAATGGACACAAATCTCTCAGGTAACACAGTCACTTGTTAAGATATTAGGGACAAATTGGAAATTACATTGTGTTTATTGTCCCCAGAGTTCAGAGCAAGTAGAAAGGATGAATCCGACCCTAAAGGAGACCTTAACTCTAGAGACTAGCAGTGACTGGGTAGCTCTTCTCCCCTATGCCTTATTTAAAGCTAGGAACACCCCTTATATTTTGGGTTTGATCCCTTTTAAGATACTGTATGGGAGGCCTCCTCCCCTCCTTCCTAACTTCCAGTTTGAAATTCTTGCAGAATATGACCACCAGAAGTTCCCAGAGGCAGTGCAGGCTCTTCCCAGGATGCAAAAGCAAATATGACCAAACATCTGCCAAATCTATGAGTCTGTACCCCCCTCCCCCCAATTCCCACTGTTTTGAACTAGGTGATGAGGCCTGGATTAAGAGGCATAACCACCTCTTGACCCTTGAGCCTTGTTGGAAGGGCCTACACACGGTGCTCCTGACAGCATCCTCTGCAAGAGTCAACAGAATAAAGACTTGGGCTCACCACTCCCCCATCAAGCCTGCAAGACAAGAGACAACTCAGCAGCTGAAACACTGGAGAGAATGGCTTCCTGACGACTACACACCTGAGGCCAGTGCTGGACTGTGGTGAGCTAAGACCCACCTTTGAGTTCCACTCAAGCTAAGGATACAAAAACCTCTTGCCTCACGCACATCCAGCTGTGCCCTAGCCAATGGCGGGTCTTCATAGATCTCCAGAGGGTTCTGTCTACCTGTCCCCCATACTTGGTTTGTTTATAAATCAGACTTCATTGGACACAAATCCTGACCAAGCTGTCACCAAATGGATGCTTTGAGGCCCTGACAGAACCTCACAAGACTTAGGGAGAGAGGTACAAACTTGAACATTGACTGGTCCAGTGAGTTCCCACCTTTCCTGTTTTTTACCTAGACCTTTTGTACCCTGATCAGACATATATGGAAGGATCCAGGTTCAAGAAGTAAAACCTGTTCCTTGTATCAGGAACTGCAAGGTGCTAGGCCAACTTTTGGCAAGGATTGCCAAGAACAGCAACTTGCAAACATCCAACTCTATGTGTGCCCAGGGAAGAATGACTATCAGACTTGTGGTGATACTGAGAACTTCTTTTCCAAAACATGCGGCTGTGAGACCAATGTCCAGTGGATACCTGATAACTGAGATCTTATCTAGATAGGCAGGCAGCAAGCCCAACACCCAGGGATTGGTAGGGTCGATGTGGGAGGAGGAACCCCATCTCCATCTCGATAACAGAGAAGGGAAAAAAGAGCAGAGGATGGGAGGACATAGAGGTTTGGGGTTTAATGAGATATCATGGACACAAGAGGGGTCTCCTCTTTCAGATCCAAAAACAGTCCCACCTGGACCTCTTCCTATAGCCATAGGACCTGTGCCTGTGCCCTGGTAATACCTGTCTTAAAGCCACAGCATCAGCCTTAGTTTCAGATCCCTCCTCCCTTACAAGCCTGGTCACACACACACACACACACACACACACACACACACACACACACCCGTTGTCACACTAGGGCCTTTGACTCAACTGTCCTTTTTAAACTACTTTACCTTCAATTTTATTAACTCCACCACTCACCTTACTAGAGAAGATTGTTGTTTCTGTTTGGACCCCCAGAACTCCATACTATTCTGGTTGGGCTACCACAAAAAAATCTATCAACACCCCTAGAAGTCCCACAAAGGTGTTCTCGGAGAAGGATGCCTGTCCTCGCTGTTCAAGCAGTAACCAGAAAGGGACTATGTATAAAAGGAAAAGAGAAAAGACTAAATGGCTTCCCTCACCTTAAACATCTTTGCAATGAAACCTTTACTGTAGAAGTCAGGAACTCCTACCTTGTTCCCTCTAATGGAACTTGGATTGTATGCACCTCAGGCTTAACCCCTTGTGTCCATCCACAGATACTTTGAAATTCCAGCTCATGTGACCTGGTTTCCCTGTTCCCTCAAGTCTACCACCTCCCATTCAGTACCTATATGGAGATGGCTCTGGACCAGCACAAGGCAAAATGAGATTTCGAGGCCTCAGCAATCCTATTCACCATGCTTGTAGGTTCTGGCATAGCTGCAGCCCTTGTCAAAGCAGATGAGACTCTTCAAGTCATAAATAATGTTACAGACTCAAATTTAGCTCAGTTAGAAATGTCTATCCATCACTTAGAACAGTCGCTAGCTAGACTCATGAGCTGAAGTAGTATCACAAAATAGAAGGGGATTAGACTTACGATCCTGGAACAGGGACTGTCTGCCAAGCCCTAGGAGAGCAATGCTGTTACTACACCAACTCAGGCACTATCAGAAACAGCCCGGCCCTGGTCAGCCAGAGGCTAGAGGAAAGGGCTAAACTCAGGCAACAGAATCAAAACTGGTATGAGTCATTATTTTCCTGGTCCCCTTGACTGCCTACACTAATATCCACACTAGTAGGACCGATTCTGCTCTTCCTAACATTTCTCACTTGTGGGCCTTGTGTCAAATTCTAGTCAAATTCATACGAGAATGAATCTCTATGGTCCAATCTATGATTCTTAAGCGGCAGTATTAGTCCCTGGAGACATCTCAAGGATTCGAGATGGGCCTTTCTCAAGTGGGGAATGAAAGGATCACATAAACCCCATTTGTCTCCATTTCAGGACCTCATTTGTTTCCATTTTGAGGACCAGGCCTGATTTATTTTAAGTCCCAGAAACTAGATCATAAGATGCCAACTCTAGGAACAGACCATAAGATCCAGAACAAGATCATAAACCCTCCTCAAAGATAACCACAGAAATGGGGAAATGGCTTACCTCAGAATGGGCCATCTGCTCTGGGCAGCTCTAGTTCATCACATGGTTGAACATTAGTGACATAGGAATGCAGACCACTGACCAGACCTGGTTGAATGTCATGACATAGGAATGTAGACCACTGACCACCTGTGACTCCCTAGCACCCACCAGTGAAATTTTAGATGACCTAATTCTTTTAGAGAGTTCCCCAGGTTCCCTATAAGAAGGCCTATATGCCTTTGTTTGGGGTCACCATTTCAAAGAATGTTTGACCCCAGAATGCTGGTTGTTTCTGCAGAATAAACGCTCTTTGTCTTTGCAAACTATCTGAATCTGGGGTCTTCCTTCAGTGATTTTTCAGACCCTTACAGACCCAGCATGGCCTGCATCTCCTACCTCCAGCTGTGGTAGCTGCCCGCTGGTGACAATTTGTTTGCACCTGATCATCTGCCCTTTGAATCCTAGTTGGATCTGTGTCTTTCCAAGTTCCCTGAGCTGCCTGCATTGGAGGCACATGATGCGAAAACTCTAAAGTCCCCTCTAGACACCAGTAACTACAGTATTGTGCCAACATCACAATAAAACACAACAAAATTCTATCACAGAGGTCTGATGTCGCCTCCTTTTCTGAAATAAAAAGAGGTGTGATGCTCAGTGGTACCACTGAGAGGGCTCAGGAAGTTTTATAGGCGCTGCCATTTTTGTTTGTGCCATGTGGTTGAATTAGTTAAGACTGTGGTAAAATCACATGACTTTCATATTCCTGGTTTTACAAACAAGATGGCACCATGTGGTATAGCTATCTCCATCTTGATATTACTAGCCAAAATGATGGCCTGATAGCCTGGTTGCCAACATCTTGATGAGGTCACTAGACAAGATGTCAAGGAAGTATATGGTTACTTTCTACAAATGGTGAGTTCACCTCCACGATAAAACAAGCCTACCCCCATCAGAGTACAAATTTCTGTGGGGTTCGGGTATCTCAGATTAAATGTGGACAGTTACTCTCTGTTCTTTAAAAAAAATAAAGACGTTGCAGTTAGGTTAGTGTGTTGAACCAAAAATAACAAAGCAAAGGAATAGGAAGGGATTCTGTGATCTCAATGCAAGAAAGAGGAGTTCATGTGTCATACCGTTCAAATTATAAGTGTGGATGCTGATAGGGTGCCTGCATTGTAACACAAAATTCCCATGAGGTTACACAGAAGCTCACTCAGCTTTCATCTTAAAAGGAATAAGATATAGTTTATTCTGGAGCCATTTTGAGTGACCAAGACACAGGAACACATATTTAGGTTACCCAAAATTCCATGTTCCAGCGTGGAAACAGTTTCATAGTTTTACAGAACAAAGAACATCACAAATCAAGACGAGTTTAAAATATATTGCTGGATACATCAGAGAGGCCTTTACAAGAAGATAGAGGAAGCTTTCCTACAGGTCGCCTACAGGATGACATCCTTAGCTTTCGGATTGGTGGAATCTAGTAGTCTGATGTGCTGATAGATTTTTTTTGTTTGTTTGTTTGTTTTCGAGACAGGGTTTCTTTGTATAGCTCTGGCTGTCCTGGAGCTCACTTTGTAGACCAGGCTAGCCTCGAACTCAGAAATCCGCCTGCCTCTGCCTCCTGAGTGCTGGGATTAAAGGCATGTGCCACTACGCCTGGCTGCTGATAGATTTCTGTTGGCCACATGATGTTGATTCTGACACAGAGGTGGGCAAAGATTGACTGTTCTGAAAAGCTAGAATTGGTCCAAAACAAGATAACAAGTCCATTTGGACTTGCAGCACTTTAATTTCCCCTCTGTACTGAAATTCTAATCAGTCCATCAGTCTTTGCAGAAACATTCTTTTCAGGAGTCAGTCCTGTAGTACTCAGTGTCCACAACTAAATAAGGCAGTTGATGGCTTCCCCCCACCCCCATCAGCCTGCATATGCCTACACTAGTAAAGCTAGCCAGCAGGGAAAAAAATGTGCATCTCAGTTACAGCTTGATTTCTCTTTGGTCCTATAAAACAAGGAAGGCATGTGATGTTTTCATCCATATATAGATATTGACATAGATAGATACAACTATGTATTATGTACTTGTAATAGGGTCTTAGACAGCTGTGATGGTTTGTATATGCTTAGCCCAGGGAGTAGCACTATTAGAGGCTGTGGACCTGTTGGAGTAGGTGTGTCACTGTGGGTGTGGGCTTTAAAACTCTCATCCTAACTGCCTGGAAGCCAGGATTCTGCTAGCAGCCTTCAGATGAAGATATAGAACTCTCAGCTCCTCCTACACCATGCCTGCCTGGATACTTCCATGTTCCTGTCTTGACGATAATGGACTGTACCTCTGAACCTGTAAGCCAACCCCAAGTAAATGTCCTTTTAAGAGTTGCTTTGGTCATGGTGTCTGTTCACAGTAGTAAAAACCCTAACTAAGACAACAGCCTAAGCTGTCCTTAAATTTCTGATCCTCAGCCAAGCGTGGCTGTGCATGCCTTTAATCTGAGCACTCAGGCGGCAGGCAGATCTCTGTGAGTTCCAGGTCAGCCTGGCGTACAGAGGGCATTCCGGAACAACCAGGGCTAAACAGAGAAACACTGTCTCAAAAAACAAACAAAGGAAGGAAGAAAGAAAACAATACTCTGAGCCTCTTGTCCCAGCCTTCCAAATGACAGGGTACAGACTTGAGCCATAACGCCTTGAGTTGGTTATATATTTTAAAGTGGAGTACTACTATAAAAACAGACCACAGTCATCTAAGCTCCTTTCCATTCTTTAGGTATATGAAAATTAATTTTTATTTAAATATCCTGCATAGCATCTGAGTAAAAGTTAAAGTATGAATATTTGGGCAGAATATGACATCTTTAGTTCTCTGCTTCACTAGGAATTCTATGCAAAACTTGTACAATCCTTCTAGTGATGTTAGAAACAGGGCTGACAGTCCTCTGCTTCTCCTAAAACCTAATTACTCAGTGATTTCTGTGCCATAAGTGTCTGGGTGCCGGTGCTTTGCCTTTTACTCCACATTCTCTGGCTCCCTTCTCATTACTTCTGACAGTACCACTGGAGCAGGCGGGATTTTCATGGTCTCTGTCTAAGGCATGATCTTTCCTTTGGAGCTCAGGTGGGCCTCGAACTCATGATTGCCTTGCCTCAGCCTCTTCAGTGCCAGCGTATGACACGTTACAGATATGCATCTCCATACACCAGGGCATTATATATATATATATATATATATATATATATATATATATATATATATATATATCTGTTGGGGTTTTGGGGGTTTTGTCTGTTGTTTGGATTTTGATCTGGGATCTCAGAAAGTCTAGGTTGGTCTTGAACTCATGTCATCAGGGATGACTGGTGAGTTGAATAAAAAAAATGCCCCACCGCCTCATATATTTGAAGGTTTGTTCCCAGTCCAAAGATTGTTTGGGAAGGATTAGGAGGTGTGGCCTTCTTGGGGGAGGTGTGTCTCTGGGGGTGGGCTTTGAAGCAGCAGAAGCCTGTGCCAGGCCCAGTCTTGCTTTCTCTACCCTCATCTTGTGGATCAGAAGTTAGCTCTCAGCTATGGCTCCAGTGCTATGCCTGTTGTCTCCATGTTCCCCACTATGACTGTTGTGGACTCATGTCTGAAACCTTAAGCAAGCCCCCAGATGACTTACCTCCTTCATCCATTGTTTTGGTCATGGTGTCTCTTCACAGTAACAGGACAGTGACTAAGACAATTACCTTAAACTCCTGTAGGTGTGTACCTCCATGCCTGATTTTGCCACCAAGTCTTTTTGTTTTCCTTCCTTCCTTCCTTCCTTCCTTCCTTCCTTCCTTCCTTCCTTCCTTCCTTCCGTTTTATGCTGGTGCTGTTTGTTTGCTTGTATGATTGGTTGACAACCAGGGTCTCCTTGTGAAACCCTGGACAGCCTGGAACTTATTATACAAATCAAGCTATTTTCAAACTCGCAGCAATCCTCCTGCCTCTGGAGGCTTCCACAGGCTGTAATTATAGGCCCATGTCACCAAGCCTGTCTTGTCTGGCCTTGCCATACATTCTTAATGAAGATTCTTTCTCTCTGAAACAGGATCTTACTCTACAGCCCAGGCCTGGAACTCACCGAGATCTGCCCTCAGCTACCTCCTGAGTGCTGGGATTAAAGGAAGTATATGCCAGTGTGTGTTTTGGCAGTGTGTCCGCAGAGTTCAACAGTTGTGACAAAGTCTGTAAAGCTTGGGACTTTTAGCGTGCCATCCTTTGAGTACCATTTGAGTACTGTAGTGACAACAGACAATAGGACCTCTGGCCTTGGGTATGCCATTTGTGCATATGCTGTCTACTTATAGGACTGTGGTTGGTGGGTTAGCAGGGAGCTGATCTCAGGCTCATCACAGCTGTACACAGCACTGAACATCAAGCTACTTCTACAGCAATCATCTTGCTGAAGCCCATGGAGAAAAAGGTCCCTTTCCGGTTCTCCTATCTCATATTGCAGTTGCTGAGAGACCGACCTTCTGGCCTGTGGGTGTAGAGAAATGATATAAGGAGACTGCTTCCAACTTGCTAGCTTTGAGGCAAACTAAGATCTTTGTCACTCTCAGCAGACTGAGACTGGTGAGGTCTCAAGCAGAGAATCCTGGAATTCTGCCAAGTAAGCTGCAAACCTGAGGAAGCCACCTGACCTTCCTGTTCCCTCTCTCATGAGAAAGGAACTGTTTTTAATTATAAGAAGCAACAGGGCTGGAGAGATGGCTCAGAAGGTAAGAGCACTGGGTGCTCTTCCTGAGGTCCTGAGTTTCAACCACATGGTCACAACCATCTAAAACGGGATCTGGTGCCCTCTTCTGTCCTGCAGGCATACATGCATACAGGATGCTTTATACATAATAAACAGATCTTTAAAAAAGAACAAGGAGGGGGCTGGTGAGATGGCTCAGCGGGTAAGAGCACCCAACTGCTCTTCCGAAGGTGATGAGTTCAAATCCCAGCAACCACATGGTGGCTCACAACCATCCGTGACAAAATCTGGCTCCCTCTTCTGGGGTGTCTGAGGACAGCTACAGTGGACTTACATATAATAAAATAAAATAAATCTTTTAAAAAAAAAAAAAAAAAGAACAAGGAGGAGGAGATAATATAAGACTTGAACTAGCCGGGTGTGGTGGCGCACGCCTTTGAAATCCCAGCACTCGGGAGGCAGAGGCAGGCGGATTTCTGAGTTCAAGGCCAGCCTGGTCTACAAAGTGAGTTCCAGGACAGCAGGGCTACACAGAGAAACCCTGTCTCGAAAAACCAAAAAAAAAAAAAGTTGAACTAATGACAGGTGTCTCAAGGAGTTCTGGGTCACTTTGAACCAAGATAAGCTATTGCTAGGGGAACAGCAGCTGGTGTAAACTGGAAACTGTGGGCAATCATTATTCTGCTTTGCCTTTAAAAGAAGTTGAAACTTGTTTGAATAAAGTGCACACTGGCTGACTTGGCTGTGTACCCTCTATGTCCTGTTAATGCAGCTCTACCCTTGGGACCACAACCACTAGACATTGACCAGTGGCGTCTGAAGTCAGGGGACTCGAGTAAGGAAGTTTTGCAGGAGGGCCAGGAACTTTGGTGAGTAAACCTTATTATAAAAGAGTACTCTTCTTTTTTTTTTTTCCTTCTTCCTCTCCCCCCCCCCCCAAGACAGGTTTTCTCTGTATAGCCCTGCTAGGAGTACTCTTCTTAAAAACTCATTGTGCATACACTTACCAAAACCTCTCTCTATTACAGGGAAATGGGGCAAACTAAATCTATTCCCTGTATTTCTCTTCTACAATATTTGCTTAAAACTCATGGTGCTCTGGTTATGCTCGGAAATTTGTTTGTTTGTTTCATTGGTTGGTTGGTTTTTCGAGACAGGGTTTCTCTGTGTATCCCTGGCTGTCCTGGAACTCACTCTGTACTGGCCTCAAACTCAGAAATCTGCCTGCCTCTGCCTCCCAAGTACTGGGATAAAGGCGTGCGCCACCATGCCTGGCTCTCATGCTTGGAGATTTGTAAACTTGTTGTAACAGAGCTAATGAGGATAAGCCAGATGAAGGGACATTAGATAGTGACAGCTGGCACAGAATAAAAAAGAGTGTAGAAAAGGCTGTTAGGCAGGGAGAGAAAATTCCTGTAACGTTTTAGTCAGTCTGGTCTTGCGTTTCAGTAGTATTAAAAGCTATGCAGGAAGAGTGATTAGTGTTTGGTCCCGACAAAGAGGCAACTCTGTCTGTTCATAATTTAGATTTAGATGAAGACTTAAAAGAGAAAATTGTAGGGCTGGTGAGATGGCTCAGCATTTAAGAGTATTGATTGCTCTTCCAAAGGTCCTGAGTTCAAATCCCAGCAACCACATGATGGCTCACAACCATGAGATCTGATGCCCTCTTCTGGGATATCTGAAGACAGCTACAGTGTACTTACATATAATAAATAAATAAATCTTTTAAAAAATCTAAATGTAGCCGGGCGTGGTGGTGCACGCCTTTAATCCCAGCACTCGGGAGGCAGAGGCAGGCGGATTTCTGAGTTCGAGGACAGCCAAGGCTACACAGAGAAACCCTGTCTCGAAAAACAAAACAAAACAAAACAAAACAAGTGAATGATCATATCAAGAATGCCCTAAATATATCGGTTTGAAATAACATCCTTTTTTTTTTAAGATTTATTTATTTATTTTATGTATATGAGTACATACTGTAGCTGTACAGGTAGTTGTGAGCCTTCATCTGGTTGTTAGGAATTGAATTTAGGACCTCTGCTTGCTCTGGTCTGCTTACTCTGACACTCTGGTCGGCCCCACTCTCTCCGGCCCAAAGATTGATTGATTGATTGATTTACAGTGTAAGTACTCTGTAGCTGTCTTCAGACGCACCAGAAGAGGGCGTCAGATCTCATTACGGATGGTTGTAAGCCACCATGTGGTTGCTGGGATTTGAACTCAGGACCTTCGGAAGAGCAATTAGTGCTCTTGCTCGCTGAGCCATCTCACCAGCCCAAAATACCATCCTTTTAAATGGCAATCTTGTATAAGTAAATTTGGAAAAAATATACAATTGAAAAATGCAACCTGGATTAATTGGGGACCTTGTGGGATGTTTATACGTATTTGTTCTGAATGGAATCATATGGCTTGTAATCTTTCTAATGTTACCAGAATGAATGAGATGATGACAGGTGCTCCATTGATGGCCTGGGGGTGGCAGAATCACTAATGACTTGTTCCCTTTGAAGGAACAGCCAGCTGCTAGACAGAACATTGCAGCTGCACCGAAGCCTGTGATTTTTGTCTGATGGCTCATTTACTGCTCAATCTGCTTCTAATTATAGTTTTACAACATGTAATAAATATTAACACTTCTGCTTATGCGCCTTTACCTTACTTAATGCTTATAGAAGAACTTAATTTTTCATATCAAGAAGTTACATGTTAACTGTAGATTGTATTCTTGCATTAATAATATCATATTGTAGCCGGGCGTGGTGGCGCACACCTTTAATCCCAGCACTCGGGAGGCAGAGGCAGGCGGATTTCTGAGTTCGAGGTCAGCCTGGTCTACAAAGTGAGTTCCAGGACAGCCAGGGCTACACAGAGAAACCCTGTCTCGAAAAAAAAATATTATCATATTTTTTAACTTTATTTCATAGTCAGTAATGCTTGTGAAACGACACAGTCATGTATGGTTGCATTTTTCAGTCATGTATGCCCATGACCTGTGCACATGGGCAGGCTTTGAGAGAAGAATCCTACTGACTTATTACTACTAGAACTCTTTGATGAAAAAAATCTTAAAAAGAACAAAGCATATGTCAGGGATCGTTGTTGCTGTAATTCAAGTCTTCCTGCTGTGGCTACTACAGCCTCAGTAGCTGGCATTGCTTTGCATGCTTCTTTGCAAACTAAACATTTTGTAGAACAATGGCATCAGGATTCCCATGAATGTGGATTCGTCAGGTGGACATCTCCGTGAGGCTGCAGACAGATATGCATCAAAGCATATACAGATACATTAAAGCAATCTGTATCCTGCTTAGGTCCAAAGCATTTGAGTGTGCAACAGCAACTGCAGTTAAATTGTGTTGGGAATTCTACTACATTTTGTGTTACTAATTTTCAATATAATGCCAGTCTTCAAGATGGGGAAAAGATTCAACTACATTTGAAGGGAAATTCTACTGTTAGAAATAATATTGAACAATTACAATTCCAAGTGCTGGACACATTAAGAAACCAACTTCTATCTGGCAATGCACCTAATATTGCTAAAATCTTAGCTGATAAACTGTTTGGCATGGATTCTAGAACTTCACTACCCAGTGTGACTCATGCAGTTGGAGGAGCCAGTGTTGTGTTACTTATTAGCATTATTTTAATTGGCATTTTAGGATTGGCCATTTTAATTGGCCATTTTAGTGTGTTGCTTTTGTAAACACACTTTGCCAATACATACCTTATGGCAAAAAACTTTTAGAAGCTAAATTAAAAAAAAAAAGGTGGAAATTGTAGAGAAATGGCATGAGGTGACTGCTCCCAGCTTGCTAGCTGCTAGGCAACCTAGGGGCTTTGTCCTAGTCCCTCAGCAGACTGAGATACTGAGGGGAACACTTCCTCAAACAGAGAATCCTGGTGTTCTGCTAAGTAAGTTGCAAACCTGAAGAAGTGGCCTTCACGATCATTTTCTCAGGATAAAGTCACTTTGTTTATAGTTTAAGTAGACACTATATCTAAGAGTGGGACTGCAGACAGATGTCTCAGACTGCAGGGAGGTCTGGGTCACTTTGCACCAAGATAAGCTATTGCTAGGTAAACAGCAGCTGGTGAGAACTAGAAACTGTGGGAGATCTTTATTCTGCTTTGCCTTTAAAAGAAGCTGACCCTTTGAAGAAAGCGTGCATTGGCTGACTTGGCTGTGTACCCTCTGTGTCCTTGGGACCACAGCATACTAGATGTTGACATGTGGGGACCCAGCCAGTGCGACCAACTCCAAAGTTCCTTTTTCCCTACTCTTCCCTTGAACAGAACTCTTCTTGCTGCCCCAGCACTGAGCTTGGGGAAGGTAGAGATAACAATTTCCCCAGAGTGTAGGCAGAAGGGGGGGTCCTGGGAGAGCTGGCCAAGGTACAGGGTCTGTGTGGCTGTTTAGCAGCAGCACCATCTTTGCAGATGTGTGGGCTCACTTGTCCAGATATGCCAAGAAGCCACTGCTGTGTGGGAGAAGCCATGAAGAGGAAGATGTCTCTAAGGCCCACGTAACCTGGCAACTCTGGTCGACGGTGGAGAGCTGAGCACGGAAGCCATAGAAACAGAAACCGGAGAGGCAGAGGTGCGGCTGGCAGGCATCTCTGCCAGCTTCTCCTGCAGTCCCTTTGCATGCCCATCTTTGCATCACTTGCAATTGCAGCGTTTGCAGAAGCACAGCTCTACAGCGCTGCCTGTGTCTGCTATGAGTGAACAGTCTTGATGAATTTGTGAGGGCTCCAGTGTAGGCTTACATTTCCCAAAACCTACTTTAATAAGTGTACTTAAATACTTTAACCTCCCTTGTAGCTCACCGCCCACCAGAGGCAATGGAGAGGAAGGTTAATGGGGCAAAGGAGGATGTGGGCCTGTTTAGAAATAGTTTTTTGGGGGGAGGGGAAGGAGGCAGCAATTTCAATCTTTGTCAGGAAGGCAGCAGTTCAGTTCACAGGAATCAGCAGTATGCTCGACCCACATGCAAACACCATTCACAACTCAGCAATGGCAGTTCATCCAGAAGAAACTATGAGGTTCTGCCAATGGGCCTGAGTCTATGGAAGCAGCAAGAAGCCGCCAGAACACCATCAGAAGTTCTTTGGTGTTTCTCTCTACAAAGTCACATCAAACAATGATCAACAAAGAGTGGCAAGGTGAACCAATGGGTTCTGTTTTGAGGAATATTTATATCCTCCCCAAACATCATGTCTTCTCTCAAGCGTCTGCTCCAGCAAAACATCACAGGCCCTTTTTCCAGGCTGCTTCCAGGAAAACACCACGTGTCTGTTCTGAGCAAAACATTCTCCCAATGTGTCTCTTCAGCAAAAAAATCCTCTCATAAGACAGTTTCCAGAAAAAAACATCACATGACATGACTGAGTCTTCAAAGAAACCAGAAATTTCCACTTTGCTCCAGTCTGCTCTATTAGCGAGGGCAGCAAGGACAGCATTGCTTGTCTATATTTTGGTAAAAACTTCCAGAAGATATTCTTTGGCTTTGACTTCCTCATATTACGCTCCCTGCCCCCACTACTTGGGACACCATTGCTGGGGCATGCTGACTACGGTGTGGAAGCTTAGATATGGAAGGCTTAGTTGAGTTTGGTAGGCACGCCTTCAGTTCAATCACTCAGAAGGCTAGGGGTTTATGAGTTCTAGACCCTGTGTCAAAAAAAAAAAATGAAAGGAGGGAGGAAGGAAAGGAGGGAGGGAGAGAGGGGGCTGGAGAGAGGGCACAGTGGTTAAGAGCACTTCCAGAGGAACTAGGTTTGATTCCAATGAGTTGACTCACAAACTGAAACTCTATTCCCAGGTGACCCAAAGCCCTCTTCTGGTCTCTGCCAGCATCAGGCATGAACATGGTGCACAGACACACATGCTGACAAAACACTCGTACACATTAAAGAAATAAATCTTTAAAAAAAAAGAACTGGTTCAAAGGCTCAGCTGACAGAAGCATCCACTGCCAAGCCCGACAGCCTGAGTTTGACCTCTGAGGAACCACCGGGTAGAAGGAAAGGAATGTAATTTTAATTTTTAAAAAAAAAATTTTAGTTTTAGTGATGGTTTTTAAACCTTTCTATCTTTTTTTGTAAACTACCACCCACCAGAGGTAGTGGAAAAGAAAGGTTATCGGGGTGTGTCAGGAATGTGGACCTCTTTAGACAGGTTATTTGGAGCAACTCCTGTCTGTGTTGTCTGGAAACTAGCAGTTCAGTTCACAGTTTAGCAGTGGCAGTTGAAAACACCTCATGGATACACCAGCAATCCAGGTCGGTAGGATCAGATTAGCAACAGCAGTGACATGACCTAGCAGAGACAGCCAGGCCTCAGCCTCTGCTCGAGTCAGCAGGAGGGACCAACAGGAACACCAGGATAAGTTCTCAGCTGTGCCTCTCTCAGAGAAGCGAAGATCAGCAAAAACTCGAGACCCATAAGCATTGCACAGCTAGCTGTACCAGCAAGCCGAGCTCTGTCTCTGTCATTCCATGGAGTCCTATTTATACCCTCCAAACATCACGTGTCCTCCATGTGCCTTGCCTCAGCATGTGCATCCAATCAGCCCAAGTCCTTGGAAGCAGCAACAAACCGCAGCACACCACCAGATGTGTTTGGTACATTTCTGTCTATGACATCCCAACAAATGCAGCGCAACTATGAAGTAAGTATAAGGTGGAACAATATGTGTGTGTCATTAGCAAAGAATCTTTTATCACGTGTCCTTTCACGTGCTTGCTTTAGCCGAACATCCTTTCATGAGTCTGCCTTAGCCTTTCACACCTGTGTCCACTTTAACAAAAAGTTCCTTCACGTGTTTGCCCCAGCAAAACACCATCCAACCGACTTTCCAAAGAACCCTTAAGTTTCCACTTCAAGGAAGGACTCCAGCAAGCTGACCTCTGACCTCTACAGGCATGACATGGCACACATGTGCACAAGCACAAAATTTTTAAAAATTTGTATATTTCTATTTTTTATAAGTAGATCAACATATTCCTAATCATGAAAGCTTTGCTCAGATACCAACCCAGCAGTGCTAGAAGACTGGAGCAGAAGTATGACTTAACAGTGAGCCCAAGACCAGATAGGACGTGTTGTGAATCACGTTTGCTATACTGAATATAGTAACATTCCTTTACTGCCAACATCCTGACCTTTCACACTTTGTTTAGCTTTAGAAAGCTCATGAACATTCCTCACCTAGAGATCTGATTTAAATGTTTTTTATTACAATTTATTTAATTGTTTGTTTTTGTTTTTGTCTACACAGGGTCCCACTATATAGCCCTGATGGTCCTGCAACTCACTTAATGGTGGACTATGACTGTAAACAGACACAAACCCTTTCTTTCTTGTGTGGTTTGAATGAGAATGGCTCCCATAGACTCATATATCTGCATGCTTAGTTCCAAGTTGAACTGTTTGAGAAGGATTAGGAGGTGTGGCTTTTGTGGGAATAGGTTCCACAACAAGGTATGCCCTTGTGGGAGGATGTGTGTTGCTGAGGGTGGGCTTTAAGGTTTTGAAAGCCCAGCCAGGCCCAATGTATCTCTTTCTGCCTGCTGCCTGTAAATCAGGATGTTAAGCTTTCAGGTACTGCTCCAGAACCATGCCTGAGTGCTTTCAGCTGTGATGATAATGGGCCAACCCTCTGAAGTGCTAAGCAAACGTTAAACGTTGTCTTTTATAAGAGTTGCCTTGGTCACGGTGTCCTGTCACAGCTCTAGAACAGTAACTAAGAGACTCCCCAAGCTGCTTTTGGTTGTGGTATTTATCACACCAATAGAAAGCAAACTAGGAGAGGAATCAGCAGTGGGCACTTTATCCACTCACTAGGAAGCAAAAAGCATGGTTTGTTTCCAGGTTAGTGTGACTGTAGCAAAATCAGGACACATAACAGGGTCAGAAAGAGGCCTGTGCACGTGCATGAATGCATGCGTGCATGCGAGTGTGTGTGCATGTGCATGTACATGTGTGTGTGTGTGGGTGTTTACGCGTCTTGCAGAGGATCTGAAATCAGTTCATAGCTTCCACAGCAAGCAGCTGACAACCACTTCAACGCCATATTCTGGGGATCCAACCCCCTCTTCTGACCTCTTTGGGCAACCTGTGTACATAACACACAGGATTGAGATAACATAAAAGCTCTTAATAAGTGGTAGGGAAGCTGGACATGGAGACTGATGCCTTTAATACCAGAACTTGGCGCTAAGGCAGGAGAATCTCTGTGTTTGAGGCCAGCCTCATCTACAAGAGCAAGATCCAGGACAGCCAGGGCTACACAGAGAAACCCTGTTTCGAAAAACAAGCAAACATAAAAGTAGGAGAGAATGTTTACAAAGGTGTTCAGCTTCTCAGAGTGGCTTCAGGGAGAAAGAGAGGTTCAAAGCCAGCCTTGCTGTGTGTCAAGTTCAAAGTTAGCCTGATCTATAATGAGATTTGTCTGTTTTGCTTTTTGTTTTCTTAAAGAAAGTGTTAGATTGGGGCTAGAGAGATGACTCAGCATCTAAACACACTTGCTGTTACTGAGAAGTAACTGTGCACCCACATGGTGGCTCACAACCATCTGTTACTCCAGTTCCAGGATATCTAATGCATTCTTCTAGCCCTCCCAGGCACTGCATACACCTGGTACATACATGTACATACATGTACACATACAGGCAAAATACCCATACACGTACAGTAAAAATAAACAAATCTTTAAAAAATTTAAAAAAAGGGCTGGCGAGATGGCCCAGTGGTTCAAAACACTAGCTGCTCTTTCAGAGGTCCTGAGTTCAATTCCCAGCAACCAGAAAGTGACTCACGACCGTCTAAGGATCTGCTGCCCTCTTCTGGCAATGAGGTGTATGTGCAGGCAGAGCGCTCCTACATTAACAATTATTAAGATAGTGTTAGGGGCTGGTGAGATGGCTCAGAAGAGACTGTTGCTAAGCCTGGTAACAGAACTTAACCCACAAGTTGTCCCCTGACCTCCACATGTGCACTGAGGTATTCTCATGAACACACATGCACAGTAAATAGACAATAAAAATTGGTTAGGATATTTATTGTTTGTTTTGCGTCAGAGAGTCATGTACACAATGAACTTGAATTCACTCTGAAGCTGAGGCTAGTCTTCCTGTGTGTACAACTCATGTGCCATGGCCTGTAACCCTAGCAGGCTATAGGAGGTAAAGCCAGAGGATGACAGTTATATGGCCAAGTTCATAGCTCTGGGAAGCTTAGTGACAGGTTATTATAAGGCTCCAGTACCAAGGGTGGGAAGCAGGGCAGGGTATAAAATCTCTAGGCCTTCTCCCTAGTGTAGTGCCAGGGAAATGTTAGTGATCCCCCCCCCAAACAGGAGCCAATCTGATGCAACTCACATCAGGGTTTTTAGTTTTATTTGAGGTTGCCCTCCCCCAACGGCACCACTGTCATTCAGGACGTTTTTAGTGGTGGTGGAGCCTTGAATGTCTATCGAGGCAAGGCTTTATAGTAAGTAGCAAGTGTGTGTGTGTGTGTGTGGGGGGGAGGGTAAGTGTGCAAGCATCTAATTGGAAAGCTGCTGTGGCCTTTAATATAATTGGCTGATACTGGGAGTCAGATCATAAACTTAATTTCTGTCCCCTCTGCATTGGTGGTCATCAGGCAGTGGGTGGGCTTGTAACCTGGGGGTGCAGGTTTACTGGGGCTATAACCTGGAGATGCTGGTCTTGTTGGGGATTAGCCTAGAGACTGGAGCTCGGCTCAGGTTTTGTTGGCAGGCAACTTGGAAAGTATGCTAGGTACCAGTCTGTTAGTTTACCTGAGTTCAAACATAGGTCAGCTTCTTTAAAATGGAGTCTGAACTTACAAGATTTGGCCTATCATTAGCCCTATGAAAATAGTAATAATGGAAAAGAAAGAAAAAAGCATCAGAAGGGATGTGCATAGGTTATCTGTAAATACTATAACAGTTTGTGGAAAGATTTGAATATCTATAGATTTTGGTACCCATGGAAGAGGTCTGGACTTAGAATGAGTCCTCTACAAATATCAAGGGACAACTGTATTGTCATCTGTGATAGTTTGTATATGTCTGGCCCAGGGAGTGGCATTATTAGGAGGTGTGGTCTTGTTGGAGTAGGTGTGTCACTGTGGGTGTGGGCTTTAAGACCCTCATCCTAGCTGCCTGGAAGCCAGTATTCTGCTAGCAGCCTTCAGATGAAGATATAGAACTCTTAGCTTCTCCTGCACCATGCCTGCCTGGATGCTGCCATGTTCTTGTCTTGATGATAATGAACTGAACCTCTGAACCTGTAAGCCAGCCCCAAATACATGTTATCCTTTTTAAGACTTGCCTTGGTCATAGTGTCTGACATCATCTCAACATGTCATCTGTGTATATTTATAAGACTTGCCAGGCTGGTGAGATGGCTCAGCGGGTAAGAGCACAGACTGCTCTTCCAAAGGTCCTGAGTTCAAATCCAAGCAACCACATGGTGGCTCACAACCACCCATAATGAGATCTGATGCTCTCTTCTGGCGAGTCTGAAAACAGCTACAGTGTACTTATATATAATTATAAAATTCAATTCCCAACAACCACATGAAGACTCACAACCATCTGTTTAGCTACAGTGTACCCATATGCATAAAATAAATAAATCTTAAAAAAAGACTTGCCTTGGTCATGGTGTCTGTTCACAGCAGTATATCCATAAGTAAGACATCATCTCAGCATGTCATCTGTGTATATTTATAAGCTGTTGCTTTCATTTTCTTGTGTGTGCATGTGTATATGTAAGCTTTTTATATGTAAAAAATGTGTATATATGGGTGGTGTGCATGACCATTTGTGTACATGTTGTATGTACATGTGATGCTGTGCATGACCATGCATGCACATGTTTATATGTATATGTATGTGGCAGTGCGCATGACCATGTGTGCACATGTGGAGGTCAGAGCAGAACACTGGGTGCCTTCCTTTTGCTCTTTGTCTTCTGGCCTTGAGCCAGGGTCTCTCACTGAACCAGAAGCTCACCATTGCAGTCAGGCTGCTGGGCCAGCAAGCTCTCAGAATCCATCTGTCTCTGCCCCAAAGTGCTGGGATTGTTTACAGGCATGCAAAGCTCTTTACACAGGTCAGGGATTCAAATCAGCTCCCCATTACAATGTTACCCATGGAACCATCTCGGGCTCCACTACTCTATACTTATAAGGCATCCCCTTTCTCTGCTATAAGAGCCAAGTGAAACCCTCACAGCTAAGCATGGAGCTATTCTGCCACCTCAGATCTCTGCTCTGTTCCAAGGCACAGGTGGTTCTAGTACTGCAATTCATATAATAGAAATATAGGAGGTGTGTAGCCTGACCTGCTGTGTGGGTAGGAGCTGGACCTGGGCCTGGGAGAGGTACAGGTAAGGGGTTGCCTGCCCTGTTCTCAGAGTGCTGTCCTGAAGATGTAATGTCAGGGCAGGGACCAAAGTCCTCTTTATTCCTATGGCTGTAGAAGAAGGCATGATGAAGAGGTGAGGAGGAGTTAGGCAAACAGACTGTCTTAGTCACAGTTTCTGTTCCTGGACAAAACATCACAATCAAGAAGCAAGTTGGGGAGGAAAGGGTTTATTCGGCTTACACTTCCATACTGCTGTTCATCACCAAGGAAGTCAGGACTGGAACTCAAGCAGGTCAAGAAGCAGAAGCTGATGCAGAGGCCATGGAGGGATGTTCCTTACTGGCTTGCTTCCCCTGCCTTGCTCAGCCTGCTCTCTTATAGAACCCAAGACTACCAGCCCAGAGATGGCACCACCCACAAGGGGACCTCCCCCCTTGATCACTAATTGAGAAAATGCCTTACGGCTGGATCTTGTGAAGGCATTTCCCCAACTGAAGCTCCTTTCTCTGTGATAACTCCAGCCTGTGTCAAGTTGACACAAAACTAGCCAGTACATAGACCCTACTCTGTTTGGACCAGTTCTTGATCCAGCAGTACACTCCCTGATGTGAGGCCAACTAGGGCCCCAGAAGGTAGATGGGTTTGCAGACCCAGGGTGGAGATCCACAGATAGGCACACCTATACATGCCAAGTTGAACAGCATCCCCCTAGCCACAGCCAGGAAGGAGCAAAAGGCTTACCTCTGACCTCGGGTCCCTGATGTGGGCAGAGACATGGACACAAAATCATTAGCTGCTACTGAGCACATGTGTACTTCAGCATCAGGAAGGAGACGAGGGGAGCCAGGTTAAGATTCAGTAAGTCTGCCAAAAACAAATGCAGTCTTTAGTGATCCCTGTGGCATTCAGGGCAGACCTGTTCCAAGACTTGGCCACTGTGGCCATCTGGGTCATAGTCCTGAAAACCTAGCCTTTAATCCCATCACCCTGAAGGCAGTTTGAGGCTTGCCTGGTCTACATAGTGAGTTCCAGAAAAGAAACAAAACCCATAAAACAACAACAATAACACCAAAACAAAATAAATAAATAAAGAGGGGAGCCGGGCAGTGGTGGTGCACGCCTTTAATCTCAGCGCTTGGGAGGCAGAAACAGGCGGATTTCTGAGTTCGAGGCCAGCCTAGTCTACAAAGTGAGTTCCAGAACAGCCAGGGCTACACAGAGAAACCCTGTCTGTAAAAAACAAAAAGAAAGAGAAAAGAAAAGGTATGGGAACAGAAAAATAAATACTTGGGACAAATAAATAAATAAATAAATAAATAAAGGGGGAGAGGATGAAGGAGAGGGAGAGAGAAAACATGGACAGAGGTATGTCTGGTGGTGGTGGGGCTTTTTCAGAGTAGCAGATGAGATTTGGAGGAGTCCCAAACCTGGCGTGTCTACAGGGAATATGACTTGCAACCTGCCCAAGCTCATGCAGCTCTTATCTCCTTGGTGCTCAGCACTTTTATCCGTTCATGCCAGGCTTTTGCAGCATCGCCTCCCCCAGACCCGTGGAATCCCTGAGTCCAGCCGCCACCAGCTGTCAGTCGAGCAGCCTGAAAAAGGTGAGTGGGCCCAGCATACCTCCTCCACTTCCCTCTCCCCCTCTTCCCCTGCCCCCCCCCATTCCTCACCCCAATTCCCTTCCACCCTGCAGAATTCGCGGCAGTCTAGCCGATGAGAAGCCTCCACAGCGCCACCTACTGGCCACCTTTTTCCTTGCAGCTCCCAGTCTGCAGCAGCTCCAACAACCCAGGGTTTTTTCCATCCCAGAGGTTTTTACATAGTCGCTTGACTTGTTCTGAGTGCCTAATGTGCATAGGGCAGTGTGTTAGCCATGGGAATGGTGTGGTGGAAACCTGTCCGCTGCCTGAGGACATCCCTGATAAACGGATGGTTTAGGTAGCAGCACCCAGAACCGTGTCTGGCATATGCTGGGTACTTGGTAAATAAATCCTGTTGGAAGATGGGTATTCAGGATTGTATGTACTTATCTATTTTGTGCAGGTTTCATACTTGAAGTACTCTTTAAGGACTCTAAAAAACAACTTTTAACATTTTTAATTAGCTTATGAAGTATGAGGATTTTTGTTTTGTTTTCGAGACAGGGTTTATGTAGCCCTGGTTGTCCTGGAATTCACTCTGAAGACCAAGCTGGCCTCAGAATCAGGGATCTGCCTGCCTGCCTCTGCCTCCCTAGTACTGGGATTAAAGACATGGGCTGCCACCACCACCTGGTTTATTGGGGCTTTTTATTTGTGTACTTGTATATTTGTTGGGTTTTTTGTTTTTGGGTTTTTTTTTTTTTTTCGAGACAGGGTTTCTCTGTATAGTTTTTTTTTTGGGGGGGGGGAACAGGGTTTCTCTGTACAGCCCTGGCTGTCCTGGAACTCACTCTGTAGACCAGGCTGGCCTCGAATTTAGAAATCTGCCTGCCTCTGCCTCCCAAGTGCTGGGATTAAAGGCGTGTTCCACCACTGCCCGGCTATTTGTTGGTTCTTAACCAGGAAGAATTCTTTTAAAGAAGTTTCAAGTATTGATTGCTTGATTGTTTGTCTTTTCAAGACAGGGTTTCTCTGTGTAATCCCAGCTATCTTGAAACTCTGGCTTTGAACTCAAGAGATCTGCCTGCCTCTGCCTCCTGAACGCAGGGATTAAAGGCGTGTGTCACCACGGCAACAACCTCTTTGTAGAAACTTTTCATGTCATGTAGTCCCACTTTAATTCTCCAGGCTATTTCTGTGTCAGTGAAGTACTGTGTCGAAAAGTCTTGCCTATATCTATTTTTCTAGACGCGTATTCTTGTTGTCTTCTGCATTTCTGACCTTACTTTGGTCCTCTCGGATTCCCGCCTAAGGGGGCGTGGCGCCCGGCGCAGCTTGATGACGACATTAGGCGCCGAGTGTCCGAATGGCGGCTTCCTTCTCTGAGAAGCTCGAGATTTGTGTTATCAGCACGGCAGGTGAGTGGCGGGAGCCGCGCGCGAGGCAGCCCAGCACCGTGCGGTTTTCTCGGGTCCCCGCCGAGGCTGGCTCCGTTCCTCCTCGAGCTGTGGGGGATTTGGGTCTCCCGGCAGCTCGGCCTGTACGGGGCCGGCCGGGAGCCCAGGGCCCGGCTTTAACCTCACGCCGCCCTCCAGGGTCATGGCTTTCTACCGCCTTCCTGCGTGGTCCTCGCAGACTGTCCGGGTAGGGGGTGGTTGAACGCTCGATGTGGGAGTTGAGGGAGGGGGACTTGGAGGGAAAGTTGAACATTGGGCTCAGCTAGCGATGTTTGGTAGTGGAACTCGTTGTGGGTTTAGGTTCTACCTTCCGACTTTCCCGAGCCTCAGTTTCCTCCGCTGTACTGGAATAGGGTAGTCTCCAAACTTTGGAGGTATAGGAAGTTGTGATCAACAAATGAGGGCACGCCGCAGCTTCTCAGAGTGTTGCCAGGGGAGTTCTTGACAGTGGCGCGCTAAGCTTGGCTGAAGCTTGGAGTTCATAGTCATTAGAAACCTCAAAAACAGTCGGAAGCAGGTCTTGAAGAAAGTGGACTTTGAGGGGTCGGCCGAAGCAAAAGCCTTCGGCACTGCATGCTCGCTGGCTTCGGGAGTGGGTGACAGGGCCTAAAAGCAAGTGTTTCAGAGTCGTTGCCCTCTTCGTGGAATCGTGGAAAGACCTTCGTTAGACATCTCTGATTTTTCAGCTGCCTGCTTCTTCTGAGGAGAGAGTTAACTTCTTGTCTCCTTTAGAGCTCTGCCCTTACCGAGTAGTCCACAATTTTATGCTGCCCTGATCATTTTAGGGTAGTTTGCAATGTCAGTCATGACTGAAACATTTTCAGTTTTCCTTAACACTGAGACTGAATTAAGAATGGGGGGGGGGGAACCCGAGAATTGTTTCTCTTGCCACATGGCAAAGATTGGTGTGGTTTTTTGTTGTTGTTGTTGTTGTTGTTGTTTTTTCCGAGACAGGGTTTCTCTGTAGAGCCCTGGCTGTCCTGGAACTCACTTTGTAGACCAGGCTGGCCTCGAACTCAGAAATCTGCCTGCCTCTTCCTCCCGAGTGCTGGGATTAAAGGCGTGCGTGGTGGTCTTTCAAAATCACAACTGCCTTAAACTCCTACTGTCTGGCTTCTCTCCTCACAGACTGGCATTGCCAGCTTAGCACTTTTTCTCCTGTAGTGAGCAGGGCTGAGACAGAAAAGCTATCACTAGTCCATCGGTGGCACCCAGCAGGCTTCCTCTCTGCTCTTTCCAGCTCTTGATTGTTTTTTGTTTCTCACCACAGGCACTGGGAGGTAGGAAACTGCAGGGCTATGCCTAATTTCTGGTGGTGAGTTCAAATGCTTCCTTCATAGAACTTCTTTCTCCATTTGTCCCAAGAAGCGCACGTTACTTGCTTTACCCTTCTCTTACAGATACGAGATTCGTAAGGAGTTTGCTAGAATCTTGGCTCTGCTGATTGCTAGGTGGGTGCTGAGAAGTCTTTTGCTGTTTCTTATCCTTGTTTCCTGCTTTGCATCAGTCTTGTGGGCTTACTGTGAAGATGTGTTTCCTAGTGGTGCTTTACCTATCCCCTGTGTGTTTGCTTTCTCATAGTCGCATAGTGACCAGTTCAGGCAGGCACTTGAGTTATCTGCTTAGGGTATTAGAAGGCCCAGATCAAGACTTGCTTTAATCTTCAGGCTCTAGGGAAGAATATGCTTCCAGGCTTATTCAAGTTGCTGCCAGAATCCAGTTTCTTTGAGGTCTTGAATTCTAGCTAAGGTCTGCTCTGTGTCTTAAAGTCCACTGACATTGTACTGTAGTTGGTTCTTCCAAAGTCTCTTTAGAATAGCACTTAGACGAGTGTTTGATTGAATTGACAAGCAAGAAGAGTCTTGGGGGGTTAGTTAGGAACTCTGCCTGTTGCTGGTGATTAGGTAAGAAAATAAATGAAAAGCTCTTAGCGTCATCCTGGCATCTAACAAGTGCTATAGAAGCATTATCAAGGAGTTGCCACCACAAAGTTAGTTCTGAAGCTGGCTACTATGATCTGTATGAGTTTGCATTTTAAAAATCAAAGGAATATGTGATGTAATTTGTGCTGAGTTCAGATGTTCTCCTGGGCACTGTGAAATTCTATGGTACAGGAGATCCTGAGATTTTATCTTTGTGTTTCCACAGTGGTTCCCTAAGGCAGCCATTTCTTGCTTGCCCTGGCAGTCTGCTATGGCGTTCCCTCACCTACAACAGCCTAGTTTCCTTCTGGTAAGTATCACCTGCCTTTGAAGTGCTGCTGCTGCTGATAGTTCTATAGCTAAGGGACTTAAAACTTTTTTCCACTGATTTGAAGGACTTGTTTTTAGGAAGCAAGCTGCCTGCCCACTGTTTCTTTGGGTTTTGGGTTTTTTTTTTAAATTTTTTTTCGTGTGTGTGTTCAGGCTGGCCTTGAACTCAGAAATCCACCTGTTGTGCCCACATCCCAGGACTTTTGATAAATCTCCTTGGTTTCTGTTCTGAGTGTTTTGCTGGCTTATTCGTTCTTGATAAATATTGAGTTGGCTGAGGCCATCTGTAGTTTTAGACTCCATTATTATTTGTAATTTTTAAAAAATTTATTTTGTTTTTGGAGTTTATAATATAATTATATTATTTCCTACTTCTCTTTCCTCCCTCCAAACCCTCTCCAGACTACATTATTTTTTAAGGTGATTATTCCAGTAAGTTGCTATGCTATGCACTGGTTAAGAGAAAAAAGGTATTATATACTATGTGTTTTTGGCTGTTCTCACCTATGACCACAGTGGTGCAGTCGTGGGTTGTTAAGGAGGTGGGAAGTTTGCACCTTCTGGGTATGAACTCAGCACTTGTGGACTGAATAAGAGTTCTCCATACAACGGGGATCCTGTCCTGACTGGAGGACTGATTCCAGTGCCGACCCCTGTTTGTGGGTCAGTGGGAGTCAGTTTCCTTTTAGATAATGCACCATTTTGAGGTAACAGGATGCTTAAAGGAGAGCACCTGAGAATTTCTGGTCTGAAAGTGATATAATTATAGCTTCTCTCTTCTAGAAGTTGTGGGCCTCTGGCATATGCACGAAGTGCTGGAACCATGCACCACACTATGTATTTCTGTTGCTTGTGTTTCTGCTTTGATTGGACACAGACTATTTGCAACTGCATAGCAAGTCTCTTCATAACTCTTTCACATTGCCTCCTAGGCTAGCCTGAAAGCTGAGTCTATAAATAAGCCCTTTGCACAGCGTTGCCAAGATATGGTGAAAGTCATTGAGGATTTTCCAGCCAAGGTACAGCTTTGCCAGCAGCTCCCTTTCCATATCACATATAGTTTTTTTAAAAAAGATTTATTTATTATATATATGTACACTGTAGCTGTCTTCAGACACACCAGAAGAGGGCATCAGATCTCATTACAGATGGTTGTGAGCCACCATGTAGTTGCTGGGATTTGAACTCTGGAAGAGCAAGCAGTTAGTGCTCTTAACTGCTGAGCCATCTCTCTAACCCCATCACCTATCATCTTATCTGTACTAGGTACAAGCCAGAAATGCTAGAAACAGCCTACAATACACATGACAACTTGCAACAGAAAGGACTCCAACCCAAAGTCTGGCTTAGTAATGTATACTGTAGTCCCAGCACTTGGAAGGCAGGAAAAGGCCTTTCAAGTTCAAGGCCAGGATACATAGCAAGCATACTACAAGGTTCTGTGAGACCTTGTCTCAAAACAGCAACAACAAAGTATCCAGCCCAAACATACATGGTGCTAATAAAATTGAGAACCTCTGACATAAATACTTTGAGAATGTGTATTTAATATACATTTAGAATTGTTGAGCCGAAGAAATTGACCTGGATAATGATTTAATATGCTGTTATGTTTCAGTGATTTGATTTTAAAAGATAGGCCCTCCTTTTTAATAGATATCTGTTAAGGTTTTGGGGAGTGGTGTTCTTGTGTGTCAAAGTACACATGTGTTTGTGTATGTGTGTGTGTGTGAAGGTATACTTGGCGCACATGTGTGTGCCATGCCAAAAGTTTGTTTGTTGCTTAGCAGCTGTCTACCTTTTTTTTTGAGATCTCACTGGGACCTGGGCCTTGCTGTCTAGGCCCAGGATTCTCCTGTCTCTGCCTTAGCACTGAGATTATAACACCTCTATTTTGGTATGGGTGCTGAGTTTCTGATCAAACTCAGGTTTTCATGTGCAACAAGCACTCACTGCCTAAGCCATGTCTTTACCCCACTGTGAGTTCATTTGTTTGTGGTTGTTAGTGTTTTGTAATATGGGGACTGAATGCTGGTCTCGTACATGGTGTGCTCTGTCACTGAGGTACCTCACCAGACATCAGAATGGTATACTTGGCTGAGTAAGATGGTGCACACCAACAGTAGGCTCAGCAACTGAGGGGCTAAGGCAGGAGGATTTCTGCAGAGGGCCCAGGAGTTGAAGGCCATCTTATTACATAGGAAGACTCTTGTCTCAAAAAAGCAAAGCAAAACAAAACAAAAACATTAGTGGATGGAGCAAGGGAAACTGAAGAGATGGCTCAGTTCTTAAGAGCAGTGGCTACCCTTCCAGAGAAGCCCAAGTTTAGTTTCCAGTACCCATGTCAGGCAGCTCATAGCCACGTGTAACTCCAGCTCCAGGAGATCTGACATCTGCTCTGACCTCCACAGACACCTGCGCTCATGTGCACACACTCATGCATATATATATAAATATATATATATATATATATATATATATATATATATATATATATACACATAATTTTTGAAGTAATAAAAATAAATATTTCTTTAAAAATATTTTAGTCAAAGGGC